>LPNX010381477.1:386470-433531 GCA_001517045.1 Pseudotsuga menziesii
TTTCATGTTTTAATGCTGAGAAACAGATGCACGACTATGAATGATAGAAACCCGCGCATGATACACAAGTTTACACAAGAGAAACTCGCGAATATATGCATGCGCGACTTGCAAAACACAAGAGTCGCGCATGATGCGCGGGTTGCACATAAGGAGAGTCGCGCATACAAAAAAAAACACATTTTTAAGGTATTTTTGGGAATTTCCAGACTTTTGTGTCTTCTAGAAAGTTTTAGCTAACTGAAATACCTTTCCAACGGTGCAAAGATGAGGTCAAACGGAGTTATAGAACTCAAGATATGGTTCCTCCAAGATAGGTGTTTTTTCAGTGACATTCAGTGACTTTCACGAAGTGCCGACATGCGACGAAATCATGGGAAAGTGGTCACAGGCAGAGATGTGTCATTTTGAGCTATAACAGCTAGATCTCAAACTAATCGCTTCCATAGCCTCAAAAAGATGTGTAACCAATGGTTTTCACATTCTACATGTTTCCCAAGACTCCCAAAATCTTGATTTCTTGGTTTGCAAAGTGATACTACTGTACTAGCAGATCCTTCACCTCCTACTCTCTCTCTCCTCATAGTACCCAACCTTCCAACTTTATTACCCATCCTTGCAGGAGACTCAAGAAAAAAATTGCTTTCCTCAAAAGTTCTTCTGCATCACCTTTGCACTAACACTTTTTAGTTTTGGAATTAATATCAATACGAAAGGAAAATATTTGCCTATTCCAATGCAATTTGAAATGATTAAATCCTTTCCAATGATCCATGTTGAGAGCTCCTAAGTCAACATGGTTCTTTACCTTGTGTACATGTTTGCTCATAGGTACCCAGTTTCACAATTGGATTATTCTCTCGTCCATTTGCACTTATCTTTTTAATACCAAGTTTGGAGAGATAGTACAAAATAGTGGTTTTTCAAATATTTGATATTCTTGAGTCCTTTGTGAGGTGGCATGCTTCCTATAGAAGGTAGCATGTTGATTCCAGAATGTGGCCACAATGACAGAATATCCACTTGGAGGAGGAAACATTGATTA
Organism: Pseudotsuga menziesii; assembly: GCA_001517045.1. Classification (NCBI taxonomy): domain Eukaryota; kingdom Viridiplantae; phylum Streptophyta; class Pinopsida; order Pinales; family Pinaceae; genus Pseudotsuga; species Pseudotsuga menziesii. Next base: position 387,516 of record LPNX010381477.1, read on the forward strand.
TCAATGCCAACTTTTGTTTATGTACTCATTCAAAGAGGGTTTAATGATATTGTTATGATTATCCATTCCTTTCACACATGATGAGAATAGAGACATTAAAAAATGTAGATAAAATTAAAAACACAGCAAAACAAAATTGCGCACAATAAGGATATGGATCACACTTTATTCTTAGAACCGATCTAGATATATATCACACACACACACACACACACATATGATCATCACATCCCTTTAAAATTATATCAAAATGGACACCTATCTACCTAATTAGGACACATATTTCCAGCTCTCTAACTAATTCAAACTCTTACTGCCAGCTCTGTAACAACCTGCCAATGATACATTTATTTATTTATTTGTAACACTTTCCTTTAATGGAGACATGCATTCTCTATGATACCTAGAATTTCTACGTTAACGTACTGTCAACTTATAAACAACATAAATAACATTCTTCCTAAGATGAAATTTGTAAACAGTTCTTAGAATAGTAAGACTCCTTCATGATTCCTTCAAAGTCTTTGTCTTTTGTCAGAGAATTTTGAGAGTTTTTTTTTCTTTTTGTCAGCTTGTTCTAAAAACTAAAGTGATAATCTTTGATGGGAAGTCTCTCAATTTTGTAAGGTTTTTTAGATGGTTTGAAGGTTGGTTCCTATTTTGCTGAAAGCAGAACTTTCAGAATGATTTTGTTGTGAACCTACTTGAAGTAGAAGCTTGGTTTATGCAATTTTGATTCAAAATGAATAACAGGTTGCATGTTTTTTCTTCTAAAAATAAACACTACCTATAAAACTAAGTAGAGTGCCAATGCATTACCGAAGGATATGAGATCACCCTTGTTTCAATCTTCCTTCTTAATCAAGTTCCTTTGTCTAGAAATATGTCTACGTTCCACTCTCAAAATCATTAAAGTTCAGAAGAATAGAGGGAGAAAAAAACTGTGCGAAAAACCCAAAAACAAATACAAAAAATTGTTGAAACTGGAAACCACAGGCATTTTACTAAAGTTTCCAATATGATTGGGCAATTACCCAAAATATTTCCAAAACAGTTTTCTGCGAGATGAGGAGCATCTATATCCATTGGGGGTCTACTATCTATTCGTCAAGGATATAAGGTTCAAGGATCAAAAGGGGTAGGGATCCAGGCATAGCTTAATAGAGGTATCACCTGAACAATAGGTTACCTGAAAGGATCGATCTGCATAACGGTGATGAAAAGATAAATGGAATAACAGGTTCAATTTGGTAAAGCCCGACCAGCCTGTTACCATCTGATTCGAGTGAAGCATAAAAGGTCTTCATCGGAAGGTGTAATGAAGCGTAGTAGGCTGTTGGGTGGGCTGAGCTAGGTTGAATGTGAAGGTAGATTCCTTTAAGGGAAAAAAAGGGAAGTAAGGGTCAATTGATATCGATCTTTTTACTCCAAGTTCTTACTTATGTAATAATGGTACAATCCTTATGCCTTTTTACCACTCAGTGATAACCTTATATAATTGGGGGCATAATTTTTTTGCCAATTTAGCAAGATTACTAGGGAAAAGAGTTAATGAATATCTTATACAAAACACAGACATCAAGCTATGATGCAGTGTTCTAGCCAAGAGATTGTGCTTCGACATGAAAGCTCATGAACCAAGTGGGGAAAATGGGAAACATAACCAATCCAGTTCAGTGTACCACTGGGGACCTTATCCTCTATTGTTGAATCGAGCACCTAACTTACACAGATTAGGAATACAAGCGTTTTAACCTATTTTAGTAGAATCGTTCCCCTTAGCATAGAGGTATAGGAATATAGAGGCAAGTAGTGCAGGTCTAGAAGTCCCATCATGACTACCAGACCTCATATCAGCTGGAACTACTACAACATCTTAATATATGATGTTGCCATTCTACGTTTACACTTGGACTAGCCCTCAAATCTGCATTGATGGGGGAATAGAGGCATAGATAAGGAGACTATTGAATATTGATTGGTGAATGACACTACGATAGGGTATCGAAGAGCTACCATTCATCTCAGTGGACAATTGAATCGTGAGACTTGTGAGTAATAGTCATCATTGAGGGATAACAAGCGCCCAAAGCTCTAATAAGCGATGGTTCTCTTTCAATCCCAAAGCTCAGTTGAGTAATCACTCTGCTATGTGGAACAAAGCCCCCAATAAATAAAAGAATTAAAAGGCATTTTTCATCAGAGGATTAAACACATCATACCTTATCTCCAAGAATGCTATGTAGTGGCTCTCCAACGTGCCTCCTCCAACACTGCTATGCACTAGAGAAACCCACCACAAACCCATGACCAGAAAATGGTGAAAAAACACTATGCACCAAAGGACCAACAATGCTATGAACCACGGTGGAAAAAAATGGTGAAAAACACTATGCACCAGAGGACCAACACTACTATGCACTAGAAAAAACACCCTCATTATCCAGAAAACACAATGGTGAAAACCCAAGGACCAACACTGCTACGCACCAAAAAAAATGACCTCGTTATTTAGAAAACACGACGAAGAAAACCCAAGGACCAACACTATTATGATTTGAAAAAAATGCCCTCGTTATCCAAAAAATAGGATGGAGAAAACATGATAAAAAACGATGGAGAAAAACCATAGGAAAACCCCATGCAGCATCACGCAGGGTGCACACAGGCTTATGGTGGAGGCGTAGGCAGGATTGTTAAATAAAATATCCCCCAACATATTGCATATTTATATAGTTAAAAAAAAAACATTTTTACCCCTAATATACCACCAATATATTGGCTTGTAATTTTTTTATTTTTAATGCCCCCAGGATGAATGGACGTGATATCATATTCCTCCATAGGTGATGCCCCCGTGTCGCATACATGGACGCGCACTTGTCCCTGTGTTTAAAAAAACAAAAAAAGAAAACAATGAACAATTTTGATTGTTCATAACACACCCACCAGCGCACAAGGAGGTGAAATGAAACCCACGACGTTGGAGCGAGGTAGATTGAGTAGTTTTTGCATTTTTTTTAATGTTTTTTATTGTTTTTCCAATAAAATACAAAATTAAAAAAAATTGAAAATGAATTGAAATGGGAAAATTTTGATATTGTAGATACAAATTACCAAAACATAATGACAAATACCAATGAACCATCCCAAGAAAGGAGTGAAACAAACCAATCAGAGGACCCAAACCTTGAATTAAAGAAAGAAAACCTCGAAGATGAATTACACGGGGATTTAAACCAATTAAGAATATTGAGTGATGAACTGAAGAAAACCAGGGAACCCTCTCTAGTTTCCCACGTCACATCACTATAAAACATAGTAGAGTCTATCAATATTGCCCATAGTGAGATAACCAATTTGAGCCAATATAGGGCTCAAATGAGAGAACATTATGGCACTGGTATATCGAAAGATGATATAAGAAACATGAATATCACAAAATCCCAAATGTGGCGAACATTTACAGATCCAAGAACAAGACAACCTCTAGATGTGAGGAAGAGGTGAGTTTGCATGGAATGGTGTAATTACCATCCATGGAGAGAAAACTAGAGGAAGAGATGGTTCATGGGTTTCTAACAAGCCTCCATGCAACAATGTCGAGGTCCCACAGAATTTTCTCAGGAAACTATGGGCTAATTTTGTGTTAGGGTTCCATGTGAGCTACTTCGACATCACCGAGTTCTAGGGTGTTAGTTTTGGCTCAGCGCAAGATCGACCTCACTCCTACCGGAACCCACTTAGAGGACCTCCTGCACCTAGAAGAGAGCCAAACCCACTTTGTCAACCCCTTGGGTTAGGTATCGAGATATATGAGATCCATGAGTCCATTAGACATTCCATGCGACACTTTCTCAGGCATACTAGATTTGTGGTTATGTCCTCACAGAGCGAGTAGGACCACCCTGAGAGACACACTTTTGCACGGTCTTTTAGTGGTGGGTGAGGGATATCAACTATAGGTGGTATCCAAGATGATCCATCCATCTTGACAGGACCAATGCCTCGCATCGTTGTTCTCATTGTGGGAATCCATGCCATGTTCCCACACAAGAGCATGCCATAGAGAGCTACCTACACAAGGTTAGTTATTGTTTTATTTAATGTTCAAGTATTGATTATACATTATGAAATATCATAATTCATAATAACTTTAACTTAGAATCATATGTTGATAACTTGATTTGTTTTAATATACAACTATTCAATGATGTGTCTCCAACACCCGGGTGGGAGGATGTTGGTTCCTTCAACCTATATGGAGCCATGGAAGTTGTAGAGGACATCGTGACACCATACACATAGGTATTTTTCTTTTAGTAATTAAATTTATTGTTAGTAGTTAATATTGCCATCCAATGTAGTTAATATTTAGTAATTGAATCTGAATATTTTTGTGCAAATGAACAGGTGTCCACAGCAGTGAGTGACTAGCCATCGCCGACAGGGATCAACAGATCCCTCGTGAGGAGGTATCTTGTAATAAAGTATAAATTTAATTTCAGTTTTGATGACTTAGATTTGTATAGTTATATTTTTTATGTACTAATATACGATACCATGAATATGTATGCAGGTCCGAGTACATAGGCACGTCGGTGTCACTGTCTCTCCATCAACTGCCTTTTTCCCGCCATATATTCTAGGTGTAGCCCCTGGAATACATGTCCCTTTCCCTGCATCCATCCCCACCATGTTCTATCCATCCCTTGCCTCCCATCCACCACAACAGTTCCATCTAGCTCCCCCTTCTTCGTCATAGCCTTTTCTCACTCCCCCCGTCCCACCCATCCACCACCACTCTTCCATATAGCTCCCCCTTCTTCATCACAGTCTTCGCTCACTCCTCCCCTCCCCACTGTTGTAATCTCACATATCACATAAGGTTACCAATAATACATACTAAACATACATAACTATAAATCAGAGACAAGAGACAAGAACAGATAGGAAAGCAGATTATATTATTGCAATGAGTTCATACAACGCAGAGAACTGAACTGAGTTCTCGTTTGGCTCAACAGCCTAATATATACAATGTACAGACAGTTACAAAATAAATACCTGTCAGTTTGGTGAACGGACATGACTTTTAGTTTAACCGACTAATCTTCTAGTTTAGTCGGCCGACCGACTTAGTCGGCTGATCGACTAAGTCGGCCCATTGACTTAGTCGGCTAATCGACTAAGTCGGTCTTCATTCAAGTCGACTTAGTTGACTTGCTCCTTCTACATCTCCCCCATGAACAAAACGTTTCGTCATCCTGAAGAAACAGGGAGGTACAAAATTTGAAGTTTTATCGAACCGTTCAAACTTGCTATTGATGTGGGTTGTGTAGACAGATGGTTGGTCTCTTCTGGATGTAGACTTCGACAATGGCCGGAGCTGTGATGGCAAGATGATGTTGAAAGTTTATCCAACTCTGCAAAGCTTTCTGAATTTCGATCGTCAATGTCCTTAAAATTGACAGTACCGACATCTTTTTTGAAATGGGAATTTCTGTGATTTTCTCCATGTTGGGGCCTAATGATTGGTTCTGCTCTTCTGCAGTGTCGATGAGTCGTTTCATCTTGGGGCAGATGATATCGACCTTTTCTAGGTTTGGCAGATCCTGTTGCACCCATTGGTGTGCTTCCCGTTCCAGCTTCTGCAGCTTGTTGTTCTCTAGCACTATCTGATCTTCTACCGTTTGTCTGAGTGCTGCTTCTGTCGTTTTCTTTCTCTCCAAGGCCTGAATGCCTTGGTGAGTCTATCATTTCTGCTGGTAGACCTACCCATAGTGAGTAGGCCAGTCGTGTAACATGTCTTCTGTGATGACAGACTCCTCCATGTGGTTTTGGAGCACCTTGTAGGCCTCTGAGAAGGCAGTGTGCTGTGCTAGGAGCAGTCGAGCAGTCTCCTCCTTTTGTTCTTCCTTAGTCTCTTGCATTCGGGCCTCGACAGTCGATACCATAGTCTTGAAGAGCTGGTATGCTCTTTCAAGTGGTCGATCTGTGTCAACTTCGACAGGGCCTGGTATTACGGTCTGCGCTAGAGCTCTGCATTTGCCGAGAAACTCGATTTCTTCTGCATTTTTGGCTGTAAGCTCTTTACTTTTCTGAACCATCCTTATCTTTGCTTCTTTGGCCACGGTTTTGAGGAGTTGGCCGACCTCTGTGTCGGTCAAGGAACTTGCATCCATTAAGCTGACCCGGAGGTCAGAATTTTTGGTCTGATTTGCTTTCGTCCTCTTGTGTTTGTCAGCCTCCGGCTCCTGGGTGCCTTCGGCAGCTGAGGTTGGGTCTGTGGTCGAGAGAATGAAATTCGATGGGTTTGCTGGTTGGGGGGTTGGTATGACTACGTTTGGCTGTGAAGTTGTATGGGGTTGTGATAGGTTTGGTTGTGAATCTGGTGGTGGTGGGGGGGGTGGTGATGGTGGTGGTGGTGGAGGCGATGGGGTCTGAGAAGGAACTTGGGTGGATGGGTTGGCTGGAATGTGTTGTGGGCTTCCTTCGGAAGAGATACCTACTTCCGAGGGTGTAGTGGGTAGGTCATCCTGGGCATCGAGGTTGATTGGCTCCGTGATAGACTGTCATGCTCCAATCACATCGCCTTGTTGGTTTCGGGTGAATGTCATCGTAATGTTTGCATAGGGATTTTTGCTTGCATAGAGAAGAGCTTTTGTTTGTATTTTGTGGGCCGACTGAAATAGTGCAGGCAACATCGCGAAGAAAGCTTTAAGCTCAGCGTCCTGGTCGACCTTGGCTTTGGCAGTCTCTGGGATTGCTCTTTGATATACGTTCTAGGGACTGACCGACTGTTGTACTGATGCTTGCTCCTCAACTATGGGTGTTGGGGATGGAGGTGGAGGGGTCGACACAAGGTCAACAACGTTTTCAGGCTTTGGTGTCGTTTTTGCTTTATTTGGCCAACCCTCTGGAGCTCCTGCATCCAGATACCATTGAAACTGAGTTTCAACTAATACTTTATTTGCAGCGGCATCCTCGACAATGTCGACAGCCGCAGCTACTAGTTCCTCCTCATCGTCGGACGAGTCAGCAAGAAGAAGATTGCGCTTACCCTTGCCCTGTTGTAGTTTTTGGGCCTTGATTCTTTTTCTGGCGACAGCTATCTCCTTGGCCAGCTTCTTAATGATGCTTTTGGATAAAGCATATTCTGGGTCGGCGTCCTTGACTTCACCTGTCGGTATTTGAACTGGGTCGACAGTTGCTGGAGCTGGAGGGGTTGTTTGTTGCTGTGGTTGTACTGTTGGTTGTTGTTGTTCTGTTGGCTATGGGTCAAATACCTTTGCAGTCAGAGGTTTGATAGTGATGTGTACCCGACTGGTGGTCTTGGCCAGGGTGTCCTCCGTCACAAATGTGCTGATGTACAGATTTAACTCATAATCTTCCTATTTCTCCTAGTTGGTAAGTGGCTCTGTGATGGAGAAGTCGACCTATTTGGCAGCCTCAGGGATTTGTATTTTTCTCTGAGCCTATCGGGTCAACTCCCGGAAAATATAATCGACCGTCGGATAGTAGTCGAGGTCCTGGGCTTTAGGGTCCTGACCTTGAATGTACCAGACCGACGTATGGTCAAGCTCTAACTGTATATGGGAGTCCACAGGGAGGTTTTGTCAGATGTTCTGGGCCACACTCCACCTCGTCGTGTGAACCTTCAATTGCTAAAACCAGCTTTCCAAGAAGACTTTCCCCTGTCCCAGCTCATGCAGGGTTCCTTTTTGTGAGAAGGGTTTAAATCGGTTCATCTCGAACTTGGTCGGCTCCCGGAATACTGGACTACGTTCAAGACAGATATGATACATGACAATCCAGAGAATAAGAGAGGGGAACTTTATTATACCTCTTGTTTCTTGGCATCTTTCGCAGATGTTTTTGACCATTTCGGCAACATAGTCTCCCCATCGGTAGATCCGACCGTCGATTGCAATTGTGTCGACATCCATCTGACCATTCTCAGCACCGACACCGGCCGACGACCTCGAAAGTCCCATCGCGCATTTATGACTTCGAGCGCCGAAAACAATTCTCCATTACTCCACACTCACGTCTTACAGCTGGACCGTCAAGTCCGTCATTAATACATCCATTCCCACACACAAAAACACCTGTGCCTATAAATACAAGACATTCGAAGGTTCATCCACCACACCATTTACCCACAGAGCACTCGCAACCTCATTCAACTAAAGACCAAGAACCCTGTAACACCTTCGACCAACCCGACACAATGGCACCCAAACTGACCCGAGCAGCGGCTAAGGCAAGAGAGCTGCAGGAAGAGGACACACCCTTGGTCCGCCAATTAAAGAACATAAAGAACGCTAAAGTCCAAGACGGCCAATGGCAGAAACTTTGGACAGAAATCCAAGAATGGGCCTACGTCAACAAAAAGCCAACCCAGGCCGCTGAGAAAATATGGAAGAGCACCCTCTTCAACTACCCTAATGCACCACTGATGGCAAGCTTTGGTGGGATGAAAGAAGCAGCGGTCAAATTCATTATCAGCCGTTACCACAACGACAGATTCTACTTTGACAGGTCGATCGACATTACCGAGGAGGTTATCTCATGACTTACTGGTCTGTCCAACCAAGGCAGCCCTGTACCAATTGGGATAAAATAAGGGTTAGTCGAAGAGCTTATGGGCTCACTGTCACGAAATAATTCCAAGGGGTTGATGATTGGACAGATTGTGACACAGACGCCACAAATTGTGGCTAAAATCATTGCAATCAACCTTACATTAGCTGGTCGAGGCTTTCTCCTTCTACACACACCCATCCACCCTGTCCCTTGCAATTTCCAATGTTTCCACCCTCTTGCATCCGACCATGACACACCATCCATCCACATTCACCCATCCCTCCACCCCATCCCTGATCTCATCCCACTCCCCCATCTTCCCCCACCACCCTCATTTCCTCTTCTAGGGTGGCTCGTTCCATTCTACAGCCAGTTTGGGTTTATCATCATACATCACCACTTCTCCCACTCCATTCCATGCCCTTTGCCATCATCCCCCTTAATTTTGTACCGAACATCGATGTAGCTACATCCTCCACTATGCCATCCACCATAGCATCAGAGCAGGTTGTCTAGCCCACTACTCCACCGGCCACCTCTGAAGACAAGTCGATTGCTCCACGTACTAGCCCCCAGGACCATCCTATTGTGTTCACGGTGGGATTGATTAGTTTATGAAAATATCATGCAATATTAATGAACATTAAAATAGGCAGTAAATTGTATGAGTTATCTATTGTTTAAATGTTGCAGGGTGGCATTGCTGAGAGACTTGGATCACAGAGGAGGGTAGCATGCTCACCACTTACGATCTCGTCTGAGGTGAGCTATTTAATATTTGAAAACGTAATTTTGATTTTTAAATTGTGTTTATACTTGTATAATTGCCTGTAGGATTTGGCATTTGATTGTTTTTGTTTTAGATCCCAAGGGGAGGTGGTCGAAGCGGCTAGAATAACTGAGCTTCCTCTAGATCGAAGAAGAGGAAGATCGATTTTGGAGGTGCACCTAGGAGCTTTGAGGGTGGGAAGGAGGATTTAGAGACCCTCCTATGTACACTAGCTAGGATCTGACATTTTGGCACGAGTTGCCATATTTTGTATACGATGCGAGTTTCCATTGTATAGACATTGGGAACAATGTTCCATTTTTCACTACTACTGTATATGATTGGAAATTTGTGTATATTAATATATCATTTTACTCTTCTTTATATTACTTTGCCTTTTATTATGCATTTTCATACATTATGTCGAATGCAGTAGTAGTTTATAGTTGATGCACTTGCAATACTTATTGTTGATGAAGTAATAAAGTGTGTATATTCACCATAAAATGCATAAAAAATTTAACACTGTAGGTTGGTTAACAAAAAAATACACAACTGCATAAACGTGAACAATAACAATGATAACTTTAAATACCAAATACATGATATTGTAAATCATAGTGCAAATAATAGGCTCTATAATAGGGTTATGCCTAAATTTGATAACAATAAATTAACATGCAATAGATGAAGGAATGAAGGAAAGGATGGGAAATGAATGCATAGAGAGTATCAACCCTAGATTTAGAAAAAAGTTACCATGCAAGCATCATAGTGAAAAGAAGCTAAAAATTTATTACATGTGTTTTGGACTTACCTTGTCCATATCAATAGGCCTTCTACTCCATTTTCTAACCTTTACTAACCATTCTATTCTAGCCTAACCATTTCTAAAACCCTTTCCCTAGAATCCTAACTTTACCTCTCTCTAAAGCAAGGCTTATTCCTTTCATCTCCACACTACTTAGACCCCCATGGCTCTCTTTATATCTATGACTGTAATATCCATTTTGGACAACCCTAGAACACCACAAACTCATCCTAAGCTACCCTAACTTCTTGATTATAATATCCTATTTAGGGCAGCCGTAATAGCCTTCTTACCCACCTATCCTAGCCTAACGTCACTTCTTTCCTATCTTACCCACTCCATAACACCTCACCTAAAATTTGTCCAAAACCCAATTTAAAGGGGCACAAAGACACCCTAAAGAGACTATATCTAAACAATCATTCCTAGCCATACTTAAACAAATTTGACAATGGTATATAAACATCCATAACTTGGAAACATACAATAAAAGGCCTTGAATTGCTTACAAGGTAGTGTGTCATCAAAAGCCAAGTGAATATACTTGTTATAATTCCTACTTGACTGGAAATTACATCTTGGACTGTAATAAGACATTTTATTTGATTGGAGATTTGATTTGGTTTAAGAGTCCCATTGTCTTGGAAACTTGGCACTTATAAATTTTTTTATCACTGATGTTTACTTAAAAGATCGTACCTTTGTCTTAACAAGCTGAAAAGTGAAATATAGGACCGTCATAATGCTAAATGCATGGTTGGAAATACTCTTGTTTTGACAGTACCTTTCACTAATTCAAAGTGCCATATCAACTGTTGTTTATCGTTAGTACTTGCATTTGGGATTGTACACTCATTTTGGCAAGCTAAAAAATTAGTGTTTTGGACTGTCATATTCATTTTGACTTGGATGGAAATCATTCTTATTTTGATAGTCCTATCTTCATGAAAAGTGGATTGATTAGGGTCTATGTTAATGTATGTCTGTTGCAAAATAGGTTGACTTTGTATGATATGATGATAACATCCCATCAACACCACTAACATGCTTCAACCACATGCATAATTGAAAGGAAAATTACATCCAATGTAGTTCATGAAACCCTAGCTATGTTGTAGTGGAGGTATATATCTTTTAGGTATATGGTTCTACTAGTTTCTAGTTAAGCGAGACTAACAAATATAATATAAACCCTAGTTTTTAGTTCTATGTCTAAATATGTGAATCCTATATTTTAAGTTTGTGGTTTCTAGTTCATGAAACCCTAGATTTCTTGACATTTGTTCTTATAGATTAGGTATATGGTCTAGGTATTTGTAAACCTTTTTTTTTTTAGGTTTGTGCTTTGTAGTTCATGAAACCCTAGTTTTGTTTTCTATTTATGCATGTAGCTTAGGTAGGTGGTTTGAGTATTTCTACATAAGTGAGACTAACATAGCACATGATCTCCATATATGTGAATTTATACTTTATAAAATCCTAGTTTGTAGTTATATGTGTAAAGTTATAAACCCTAGTTTTTAGGTTTATGGTTTGTAACTCGTGAAACCCTAGTTTTTTTGCTATTTTCTCTTGTATCTTAGGTATATGGTCTAAGTGGTTCTACATAAGAGAAACTAAAATAACATGGAATAAAAATCATGTGTGAGGAGGTCCAAGAAATAAAAATTGTTCTTCCTTGACAAATAAAAAATGAAACAAGTTCATGCATATGTGTCTTCTATAAAATACACATCATCCCTATTGATCCTTCCTTTGGTAGTGACATGTTCTCTTTGGGTGTACAATCATGGTTTTAAGGGTCATTTTGTCAAGCAAGTTCCTTTTATTTCAAAGGATTTTCCTTAGTCATCATCTTGATGGCCTACACAAGTACATGATGATCTATACAAACGTTTTCACTTAGGATAGCTAACAAAATAAGCACCATTAAAGTTGACTAAACAAATTCAACACAAAATTATCTCAAATTAGCATGCATAACCAATGCTAGAATCTACCCAATCATAAAGATAGTATAAGCTAAAATTCAAATCTCCAAGTACTCAATATTTGGACAATTGTAACAGTTCTTATATAAATGTATATATATGATATGTATGTATATATATTTGAAAACCATAAGTGATGCTAGCGCCAAACTATCATTGTTGTCCTTAAGGTATCCACACTATAATTGTTTTCTTCGTTAGGGTTTATAAACCCTGATCATCTTTCATCATAGAAGCACATGGCCTTTCATAGAAGTCTAGCACCAGTTTTGCCATCAACATGTCTATCCTAGGATGATTCCTCAAACACTAGGGCTTTGACTATCGCATCAACACAAGAACCAATACCTACATGGAAAATCAACTAAGCTTAAAAAATCTTCTTATAATCAAAGCATCAAAAGAAGCTTGAGACTTATCAAGTTAATTTTTCCATGGTCTTTCCCTAACCTCCATGTATCACACAAGAATTGGACTGCAATATCACCAAATATGTTAGCTCTTTTCTTTCTATCTTCTATAGGGTTGGAGCCCTAATTCTACCTCCTTTTCCTTCACAACAAGAGCTATGGAATCTTCCAGACAACCATCAATTCCTCTAGTATTATATCTCCTTATCCAAGGTTTACTTACATATATAAATCCTAGTGTCCTCAAGAATATCCAATTTTCCTCATGTAATGCATTCCTCTTCTAGTTGTGTACCAAATATTCTTTTTCCCAATGATCCTCGACATATGTGTTAGAGGTGGTTATAATGCTCCAATTCTTATGCTCAATATGTGTGCCAAGGTGGTTGCTATGCTCATTTGCTTCTCCTTAACATATGTGTGAAGGTGGTCACTATGGTCCAATATTTCACTTATCTTCATCCTAATATCACAAGGAAACCCAAAAACAAAACCCTAGTCCAAGTGTACGTGAACACCATGAAGATACATTCCTTAGGGCACTCTTTCCAAGAATATAACATATCCAGAATCTCTTATTACAACAAATTACAACATTAATGTGAAAGTTGCATTGAAGGAAACTGAGCAAAACCCTAGTTTACGAAACCGAAGCGCAATGAACTTACCGGGCCATGAAAATGTGGTGGAGAGGTCCCACTAGAGGTAATGGCATTCCATGAGACCAACGGAGTTGACAGATCACCGATCCGACCTCCGTTTGCTGAGTTATGTCAAGTTGAAAGTCGCATGAAAATGGGATCCATATAACCCTAGCAAAGGTGCACCGGCCTTGCAAAACCCTATGTCAAGTGGTCGAGGGTGGCTTTCCCATGGTGGCTATGCTAAAAAAACCTATAGGATCCAAGGAAATAAAAAATCACCACCCAGTTTGGTTTTTGGATCCCGACCTTGAATTGGCGAGGTGTCCGTAAACGACCTTTGCAAGCCTACTGCAACTCACCATAAAAAGTTGACTGGGGATCCGATCGACAAATAGTTAGTTCTATGGGGATCATGGCATGATATTATAGCTAGGGTGGTCTCCCACCTGACTCTGTATGGCCTGGGCATGCCTCCAGGCCATATTTTGAAAACTAGGGTTTCACCCTAGTGGGGTCCATGCAACCCTGGAAACGGTGCATCGGCCCTGCAAACCATGTGTAGGGAAACCGAGGGTGGTGTGCCCGTGGATTCCATGCTCAAACACACCTGTAGGAGATGATGGATTTGGAAATTTCCACCCAGTTTGGTATGAGGACCCCAACCTTGAATTGGCCCAAGCGTCCGTGAATGGCTTTTGCAGACCTACTGCAACTCGCCATAGAACTTTGACTGAGGATCCAATGGATGAACTGTCAATTCTGTTGGGATAATGGCATGGGATTGTGGCCAGGGTAGCCTCCCCGTAACTTTGCATAGCCTAGGCATGCCTCCATGATAGATTATGCAAACTAGGGTTTCACCCAAGTGGAGTGTAAGCACAATTACCCAATCTCATTCAATATAGAAATTTGGATCCTCTCTCTTTCTAACTGCCTTCATAAATATCATGCTCTGAATGAGGCATGGAGTAAAATACCTTGGCTAAGTTCTTGTTTGACATTGTCTGTATATATATGTATATATATTTGAAAACCATAAGTGACACTAGCCCTAAACTATCATTGTTGTCATTATGGTATCAACACTATAAGTGTTTTCCTTGTTATGATTTATAAACCCTCATCATCTTTCATCATAGAAGAACATGGCCTTTCAGAGAAGTCTAGCACCAGTTTCAACATCAACATGTCTATCCTATGATGATTCCTCAAAACCACTAGGAAGAAGGAGCAGTTGTATAAGGATGGTTGACAAGTGGCAGCACTGTCATTGACTTTCTAGTTGTTGGAGGAGCATAATCCCTAAAAATGAGGACATTTTCCCTGAGAGGGGGAATCAATCTAGGTGGCTCATTAAATTCCAAAAATGACCCAAAGACCTAGGATATATTATATAAACCATCAAATTGAGGAGGAGGCTCACCACTCATTCTGATTTATTGAGAGAATGAACTTTGTGATTGCTGCAAATTGAAAAGTTAGGCACATAAAGAATTTGATGAGGAGATAGCTAGAGTGAATTGTTGAGTTAACTATGATGTTGAGTGCTAAGTTTCAGAAGTGTGTTGTGTAGAAAAGATATTCGTCCTAGTGGCGCAGTGAGAAAGGTTTGGGGTCCTAAGCAAGTGATTTAGTTGCTTCAAGAAAAGGTTGGGTGGAATAGTCTCCCTTGGGTGTTAGTCTCTTCTCTTCTAACATAATCAAGTTCCAATCCTATATTTGTAGTATGTTATTTAAATTTGGTCAAATAAGTTGAAATTATTTCCAAGTGTGATGATAGGAATTAGTATTTGCATAGAATTTTTTTGATAGAGAAATTGAATGTAAATTATGTCCTTTATTTTTCCTCTCACGGAAGTGATGTACTCTAGTACATAAAGATATAAATTTATGTATGAATAGTCACGTATCAAAATGATCGATTGAGTATGGATTTTCTTTATTTCATAGAATAGAAGTATTATGTAAACTATTTATATTTTGCTATGAATCAAAAGATCCAGTATTTATTTTAGATACACACATAACTCTGAATTCATCAGATAAAATTTCACAGTTAAACGAACCGAAATTTCATTTACAGTACAAGTTTATAATCTAGAATAAATTACAGAGTCTTATCTCTTATATAAATAAGTTATTTATTTTCTCCAAATCCTTTTTTTCCAAATAGTTTAGCGTTACAATAATCAGATCCAAGTTCATCTCAAATACTCTGTTACATTAATCTCTTTAACACCATTTCCGTTCTCCTAAAACAATTCAAGTATTAATTTAGAATAAATAAAGTTGACTTAACATTCATAAGCATAAGATAAACTATTAGTGTAACACCAAGTAGAGATGATTAACCAATCTTGGCTCTGGTTATAGACTTCCGATTGTAAACTGGTGTTGTTATATATATAGAGTAAAATCTGCAATAGTTTGTTGATTAGAACAAAACTGAAGAATCCGAGTAAGACTCCACAGTTTTAAAATAAAACAACTACACCCTAGAATGGTACAACCGAGTTCGTAGATCAAGAATAGGCTTAGGGTTTAACCCTATTAAAGGTTCTAGTATTATGAGTACTAATGAAAAATAAAAGAACCAAAGGATCTTAGAATGTAAACCCTAATACATTTTAAAATTTTATAACCATATTGGTTTATATATCTCATGACTTTGAGTGTCTCATAAAGAAGGACTATGGGACTTTAAATAACAAGTAAATATAGACTATGTTCTTTGAATTATCACAGAGTAAAGCTACAGGATAAAACCCTCACGGGTTATCAAAACAAAAAAAAACTAAAACTTAAACAGTAAAATCTTCACGACTTACTGTGTAGCTAAGGGAATTTATAGAAAACACTCCATTACAATCAAGAAACTAGAAACCATAACACAACATAGTATGCCAAGTAAAGTCTAGGTACAAATTATACAAACTCTTTTCCCAATATTCCATTAAATACCAACAACAACAATTTCACGATAATGACTATTTGCCCAAATCTCGTAAGAAAAGTCTACAGAGTAGATACGGGACAAAATTTTGGAGCAATTTTTACCCAACCATTCTTGAAGTTTTTCATCAAGTCAAAACATTATAAAAAATACTAAAGCAGTTACACGTTGCATAGATGACAATTTTGTTTTCTGGAAAGAATACAAAAAAACTGAGTTAAAACATTAAAACCCTATCGCGCATAATAGTTTATCAATATTTCGAAACCCACATAGTTAATAAAGTGGTGAACACTTGTAAATCAATTGTAGAATCTGAAATGGTTCTATAACCAGTAACTAGATTTGAAAGATAGAGGCCATGACCTTATCTTTTGAACAAAAACCATAAGTAAGATATAAAACCCGTGTAGTTCAGAATAAACGAAGGACTGTGCAAACGAATGGAATTTGACAGAAGTAGTCTTTTAAATAAACGTACAATGCAGGGTGACTTAGTCTTCCGAACAGACTTCAGAAACATTACAAATTCCATTACAATAATTGTTTTATACCAAAAAAGTTAACTCGCTTTCATAACAACAAACTGAATAAGTTAAAAAGGCCAAACTAGACCACATTCCAATCTCTACGGAACATCACAAGCTTAATGTGGTTTTCTCAGAGCCACACAAGAGAAGACGTAGGTCTTACCTGAAAGGCAGCCTCGTCAAGAGTCCAAACCACGCCTTTCGTCGCAGAGGTCTCGCTTCACACACAATACACATTATGGAATTTAAGTTTTAATCTATACCTGTGAACGAAAAAAGGGAAACAACCCTATAATGTCGACAATAGTTTACCTTCCTATCGTCCATCGAACTCTTGCCACCAAATAAATAAGATGGGAAATCCCCTGTGTCAAGTATAAACTAGTTCAGGTTTCAGACGAAGGCCAAGTTTGGAGGTTGCAAACAGAGTAACAACAAGGTAACGTAACCAAGGATCTTCGAAGGAATGAGGCAACTGTCGAGCCTTCTATTTTGTCCAAAAACCAAACTTGAAATGCGTTCAAAGTTCATTAAACCTTCTAGGGTTTCACCAACCTCCCAATGGCTAACATCTGGAGGATGTGACATATCCCTTTGATAGGTAATAAAAACAAATCTCATTTGGTACTTGCAGGTTTATTACAGATTTTTATATTTATTGTCAATTGTCCAAACATCACCTCACTGCTAACCAAAGTCTTTCGCTTTTGTACGACGATGGGTTTGGAGTTTGATATAATTTGAGTATAATGTAAAAACTTGTATAATATGCGAATGTTTGTATCGAGCCTTTATCACGAAATGATATTGTTATACAAAACCTTCAACCCTCGAAAAATCATGATTAGTGAAAATTTCAACTCAAAATGGCCCTTTCAACCCTAATTCAAATTCCATGTCATCATGTGTTAGCCAATGAAATTGTTTTAAATTTGAAATACCATATAGTTTTTAAACAATGTTTTAGTATAAATTTGGGGATAGGTATCATAAAAAAAACTATTTTTTTTGTTCGTATTTTCGACATATCTTCCTTTGTTTTTACTTAAATTTTGAGCGGGAGAGCTCCCTCAATGCAGAATTAAATTCTGTATCCAAAAAGTACCCACTCTTCATACTTTTCACAGACCTCGCTACCCAAAAAACAAGAAATACCTGAAAAAATGCGATGATGACATCAACAACACATTTTTTCAGGTATTTCTTGTTTTTGGGGTAGCAGGGTCCATCAAAAGTATGAAGTATGAGTACTTGCTGTATGCAAAATTTAATTCTACATCGAACGAGCTTTCTCGATGGAAATTTGAGTAAAAAAAAAGGGAAATATGTCAAAAATACGAACAAAAAAAATAGTTTTTTTCTTTTCTTCCTCCAAAATTAATAAATATTATTTTATTATTTTTCTTAGGAGGCCCATTTTGAGTTGAAATTTCCTCTAATAAGTATATAAGTGTTGTGATTGCCACATTCATATGTAAATTTATAGATGACAAATATTTGAAGTTGCAACCCTTGTAATAGCTTATAGTTTTTAACCTTGAGGGATGATCAGACATGGGCTTACCTCATATTTCCCCTCGCGGTGTCCTTACATGGAGTAATCCATCAAACTGTTGGTTGAGATGCCTTGTAGCTTGCACTGAGTAATTTGGGAAACTCATACTATAGTCAAACTAACGAAGTAATACCACGAGCCTTTCTCTTATGTAGCTCAACTTTAAAAATAAACAAATGACGTTGATAAATTGTCTTACGACAATAAGGTAAGGTAGATATAGATAATTTTATTTGTACGTGACAAATAATGATATGAGGACATAACTCCATATAAGCAAGTTGTTAATAAATTAAAGACGTGATAACAAAAATACATGATAAAAGGAGTTGAATAAAACAATGTTCTAAGTACCCTCTAGTAAAATTCAGTAAAATTCTAGTGTTACATGCAGTGAGAGAAATTTTTTTATTTATTTTTATGAATTTAGGGGATGGTAGAAATTTAATTAACATCGTTAGTATATAATATATGTAGAAAAATGTTAACATGAATTCAAATATATTTCAACATTAAAATTTAATGAATATAATTAATAAAAAACACAATAATAATAATAATAGAAAGAGGTTCCCAAATGTTTACCAAATGTTAAATGAATATAAAAATATAATAGATAAAGGTAAGGTTTTTTACATTTTCTTTCGACTTATGATATTATTATGTTAATGCTTTTTATTTTTACCGTACATTTAAATTGGCTAGCCTTTATCCACCTTATAAGGTGTAAACATTTATTTTAAAAAGCTGCATGTATTTTAAAATATATATACATTTTCTCACTTTTTGGGTACA
The DNA here is from genome assembly GCA_001517045.1 of Pseudotsuga menziesii. Taxonomy (NCBI): domain Eukaryota; kingdom Viridiplantae; phylum Streptophyta; class Pinopsida; order Pinales; family Pinaceae; genus Pseudotsuga; species Pseudotsuga menziesii. The sequence continues at coordinate 406,563 of LPNX010381477.1, forward strand.
TATTTCCAAACATATATACATTCTTCATTTTCGTAAATATTTGTGTCACAACAGTGTAAAATCTCTCTCTATATATATTCTTTACTATTTATTATTCACAACTTGTAAAATCTATAAAAATAAAAAAATGTTTTACTATTTACTATTCACAACTTGTAAAATCTATAAAAATAAAAAAATGTTTTATTATTTATTATTCACAACTTGTGGCCATATGATTTTATTGGTTGTAACATATTTATATTTATCGTTACATGTTTTTATTCATATGCATGTATAGGTTTAACTCGTCATATTAATGCTTGATTGATAGGTTGTGTCTTTAGTTTGGCGTGGTCTCCACTTGTAGCGATGATTCGGTCGTAGCCTCACGTTTTTAAGTTTACTAATGCAAATGTTTAGTTAGTTAGGAATTAAGCCTAACCTATGGCTCATGTCCTACTTATGATTATTAGTCCATACTTAGAAAGTCATTCTTTAGCAAGGTGGTTGCATAATGCATTGAATTCTTTGATGGTCGCTTTCCCATGGAGGCCATGGTAAACACACCTGGAGGAGCCAACAAAATCGAAAATCACCACCTGGTTTGGTTTTTGGACCCCGACCTTGAATTGGCCACGCGTCCCTAAACGACTTTTGCAAGCCTACTGCAACTCACCATAGAAAATTGACGAGGGATCTGACGGACGAAACGTCAGTTCCATTGGAATCGTGGCATGGGATTATGGCCAAGGTGGCCTCCCACCATACTCCGCATGGCTCGGGCATGCCTCCAGGATAGAATTTGAAAACTAGGGTTTCTCCCTCGTGTGGTTCATGCAACCCTAGAAATGGTGCATCGACCATGAAAAACCATGTGTCGGGTGGCCGGGGGTGGCGTGCTCATGGAATCCATTCCCAAACACACATGAAGGAGCTGACAGATTTGGAAATCGCCACCTAGTTTGGTATTAGGACCCCGACCTTGAATTGGCCCCGGTGTCCCTAAATGGCTTTTCCAGACCTACTGCAAATCGCCATAGAACGCTGACTGGGTATCCGATGGATGAACCGTTGATTCCGTTGCAATCGTGGCATGGGATTATGGCTAGGGTGGCCTCCTCCCTGACATTGCATGACCCAGGCATGCCTCTAGAACACATTATGCAAAATAAGGTTTCACCCAAATGTAATGTAAGCACAATTACCCAATCTCATTCAATATAGCCATTTGGATCCTCTCTGTTTCTAATTTCCTCCATTAATTTTCTCATGCTTTGAATGAGGCATCAAGTAACGTACCTTGGTTGAGTTCTTGTTTGACATTGTCTGTATATGTATGTATGTATATTTGAAAACCATAAGCGACACTAGCCCCAAACTATCATTGTTGTCATTAAGGTATCAACACTATAATCGTTTTCCTCGTTACAGTTTATAAACCCTGATAATATTTAATCATAGAAGCACATGGCCATTCAGAGAAGTATACCACCAGTTTCAACAACAACATGTCTATCCTCGGATGATCCATCAAACCCTAGGTCTTTTAATTTTGCAGCAACACAAGAACCAATACCTCCATGGAAAATCGAGTAAACTTAAAAAAATATTCTTCTAAGCAAGGCATCAAAAAAAGCTCGAGACTTAGCAAGTTAATTTTTCTATGGTCTTTCCCCAACCTCCATGTATCACACAAGAACAAGACTGCAATATCACCAAAGAAGTTAGCTCTTTTCTTTGTATCTTCTATAGGGTTGGAACCCTAAATATACCTCCTTTTCCTTCAGAACAAGAGCTATGGAATCTACTAGACAACCATCAATTCCTCTAGTATTATATCCCCTTCTCCAAGGTTTACTTACATATATAAACTGTAGTGTCCTCATGCATATCCAATTTTCCTCATGTAATGCATTCCTCCTCTAGTTGTGTACCACATATTCTTGCTCCTAATACTCCTCAACATATGTGTCAGAGGTGGTTACAATGCTCCAATGCTTATCGTCAATATGTGTGCCAAGGTGGTTTCTATGATCATTTCCTTCTCCTCAACATGTGTGTGAAGGTGGTCACTATGGTCTAATATTTCACTTATCTTCATCCTGATATCACAAGGCAACCCAACAAAATAAACCCTAGTCCAAGTGTAGATTAACACCATGAAGATACATCCCTTAGGTCACTCTTTCTAAGAATATAACTTATCCAGAATCTCTTATTACAACAAATTACAACATTAATGCAAAAGTTGCATTGAAGGAAACTGAGAAAAAACCTAGTTTATGAAACCGATGCACAATGAACTCACTAGGCCATGAAAACATGGTGGAGATGTCCTTCTAGAGGTAATGGGATGCTGACATACCAACAGATTCGACAGCTCGTCGATTTGACCTCCGGTTGTAGAGTTATGTTGAGTTGAAAGTCGCATGAAAATGTCATTCAGGGACACTTGGTGACGATCGATCTTGGAGCGAAAAACCAAATGGAGCAGCAGAATTGCATGTCATTGGCTCTAACAAGTGTGTATGGCCAATTTCTATATGGGAACACTACCAAGACTGACACGGTGGAGTGTTTTACAGAGTTGACCCACCAATGCAAGAGTTGCATTGAAGGAAACTGAGAAAAACCCTAGTTTACGAAACCGATGCCCAATGAACTCACTGAGCCATGCATACATGGTGGAGAGGGCCCACTAGAGGTAATGGAATTCCAAGAGACCAACAAAGTTGAAGTCTCATCGATTTGACCTTTGGTTTCCGAATTATGTCGAGTTGAAAGTCGCGTGAAAATGTCGTTCAGGGACACTTGGTGACTCTCAAGCTAGAAGCGAAAAAAAATGGAGCAGCAAGATTGCATTCCATTGGCTTTGACAAGTGTGTATGGCCAATTCCGATATGAGAACACTACCAAGACTAGCATGGTGGAGGGTTTTGCAGATTTGACCCATCAATGCGAGAGTTGCATTGAAGGAAACTAAGCAAAACCCTAATTTATGAAACCGATAATGAACTCACTAGGCCATGCAAACATAGTGGAGAGGTCCCACTAGAGTTAATGGCATTCCATGAGACCAAAAGAGTCAACGACTCATCGATCCAATCTTCATTTTCCGATTTATGTCGAGTTGAAAGTCGCATGAAAATTGGGACCATGCAACCCTGGAAATGGTGCATCGGCCTTGCAAAACCCTGTGTTGAGTGACAGGGGGTGGATTTCGCATGGAGGCCATGCCAAACACACCTACAAGAGTGTGCAAAATCAAAAATCTCCACCCAGTTTGGTTTTTGGACCCCGACGTTGAATTGGCCAGGTGTCCCTAAACGACTTTTGTAGGCCTACTGCAACTCACAATAGAACATTGACCAGGGATCTGATGGATGAACCATTGGTTCCATTGGGATCGTGGCATCAAATTATGTCCAGGGTGGCCTCCCATCTAACTTCGCATGGCCCCAGCATGCCTCCAGTCTATATTTTGAAAATTAGGGTTTTTCCCTAGTGGGTTCCATCCAATCATGGAAATGGTGCATCGACCCTGCAAAACCATGTGTTGAGTGGCTAGGGGTGGTGTTCCCATAGATTCCATGCCCAAACACACTTACAGGAGCCAACGTATTTGTAAATCACCACCTAGTTTGGTATGAGGACCCCGACCTTGAATTAGCCCAGGCATCCTTGAATGGCTTTTACAGGCCTACTACAACTTGCCCTAGAACATTGACCGGGGATCCAATGGATGAACCATCGGTTCTGTTGGGATCATGGCATGGGATTATGGATAGGGTGTCCTCCCCCCAGAGTTTGCATGGCCCAAGCATGCGTCCAAGCTAGATTATGTAAACTAGGTTTTCACCCAAGTAGAGTGTAAGCGCAATTACCCAATCTCATTCAATATAGCCATATCGATCCTCTCTATTACTAATTTCCTCCATCAATATCTCGTGCTCTGAATGAGGCATGAAGTAAGATACCTTAGTTGATTTATTGTTTGACATGGTCTATATATGGATGTTCGTGTCAACGATCAAGTTTGTGAAGTGATATACCACAGAACCTAGTCTATAATCCATGAATACATGCCCACTATTTCTTCTTGATTTCCCATCTAGTGTAATATATTCACCCTCAACCACCATCGATCCAATATGAAATTCATTTCCTTCATCATTAATTAATGATCTGTTCAGGAATTACTTACCTAGAATGCATCGTTCCAACCAATAATCCATGCCCCATTCATTGTCTTTCGGGGAAACAACTACATATATGTGTCATGGTTGTACAAGATCTTAGATGTGGTTGTAGTATATCGAAATCACTGACTGACCCTCCTCTAAGTGGGGTTTTTCAATGACTGCACATCGGTCTATTGCAAGTGACACATGATCCCAATCATCAACCCAATCCATTCATTCTCATTCATCCCATTCACCAATGCTACAAGGGATGCAAAAGCAAGCAAGTTTTTGCATCCATATTTCAAATAAGGGGTTGTTTAAGCTTCTAATCGAATGAAATCCACGTGTTCCTGGTACTCTATCGCAACTATAGGAATAAGATCGATCTATGTCAACCAGATGCCAAACATTCCTGACTAGCCTTCTTGCCCTTGTTGATGTATGTTGTACTTTAGTTCGGTCTGACATTGTTGCAAAGCACCAATGAAATATGGATTCTGCATGCTTGATATGGGGGTTTTTGGTAAACCTCAGCTCCTCCCTTTGTAGTGCAATCTTGATGCATGCACTGGCCCTATCATGCTCACCTTTATTGTGCCCGGTCTCGAAGTAGTTCCATATATGCGACACATTATAAGTCTTCTGTAACATACTCATCCATTGGAAGATTCAAACATTTTGAAGTGGCTTGTACAACCATCTAACCATATCCAATGCTGATCCATATGTATATCTCCCTCCTTTAGCTGATCATAGAAAATTTAAAAACAATGTTGCACATAATGCAAATCATGGCATCTGTCATCACTTATGTAAAAGTTTGTCTCCTTCTGTATTATCCTGTTGTTAATGCTGCTCTCACGGCCATGCCTATACTTAATATGTTCCATGATGCTGACTTGGCCATAATGGTAGTATTGACTCTGAATTTCATTTTCTCGCTGAAGGGTGTAGTTTTCTGCAAAACCCACAATTGACAATATGGTCCCAATGGGAAAGTTGTCCCTACATATTTTGTACTGCTCATCCTTCCATCGCTCTATATGCATAGGTTGAACATGCTACTCAGTTATCTTGTAGAAATCCGTCAAAAAATCACATACCCATACCTGTTTCCATGAAAAGAAGGGGCATATTAGAATGTGAGAGGAAAAACATGTGATAATCATGTGCATCGGTGACTTCACCAATGCAATATTTTTACTTTACTTCGCACTATCTGATTGATAGATTACGTACTTGAAGCTCTGCATCTCCACGCCCATATTGAAAAATTGATGCTCGCTTCCATGAATGCAACGATTCAAAAGAGAAAACCCACTACGCCTAGAAAAATTCCCATATGGACATGATTTTCCACAGTATTTTTGTCCTTCATGCCTTGGAAACATGATGCTGATGATAAAATCTCTCGATGCATTCAGTGGTATTACGGATTCATTGCAACCATGCTCAATGTTAGTATGCAAATCACAAAATATATGTTTATACGTGTAATAAAAATATCCATATTCTACATGGTATCTACAAGAACATGTGTTTCGATCAATGCATATATGAACATACCATGGTTTACATTTCTCAAAGGACCTTTGGCCCAGGTTCAATTGTGTGTGCTCATTCTTGAATCTCTCATAGAGTTCAGTTTGTGTTGTTTCAAGGAAGTGTTTAACATGGGGTTCACATTCAGTATAATCTTTTCTCATCTTTATCACATCTCTTTGGTTAGATGAAGGTCTGATATGATCATTCCAGCAATTTTTTACTAAGTACTTAACAACATGAATCTATGTCATCGATCTATAGGAACAAGATGATCTCTGTCATACATAAACATTGATTAAAGGTTTTTGTTTATGTTCGAACTAAAGTTTCATTTCTATACTCTATCTGAGTCAAGTAAAGAGATTCAAGTTTGCAGGTATTACATCTATAGGATTATGACTTCCTTTGTGTTAAAAAATCATTGGAAGTCAAAAGAAGATGAGTGAAATATTCTTCATTTCCAACACCTTTGGATGAGATGACATTACACATAATATGCCACATTAGTTGTGAGGGAAGACACAAGTTGGTGTTTGTATGTCTTGGGAATAAATTGAATAAATTACACTCATTAAGTTACAAGTTAACTAAAGAGAACAAAATGAATAATTACACAATGAGGAGGTTGCAAATCCCTCAAAAAGCGATAAATCATTGAGGTAGAGGAATCATTGGCATAATTATATTATGTATAATAATATAAAACAAATCAACCTCGACTGAGAATTATGCATAGTACTTTTTAAGATAGAGCCCATTTCTAAGCTCCGCTAAGGCTGCCCCTTCATAATTGACTAACTCATAGGAACCTTTCTCTAATACCCATTTGACCATGTAAGGACCATGCCACATAGGGTTAAAATTTCCTTCCCCCAAGAGTTCCTTAGCTTGGTCGTACAAAAAAACCAAGTCACCTTCCCTAAAACTCCAAGGACAGATAGACTTATTGTAATGCACCTTAATGCAACGCTTGTTAATCTCAAGAGCCACTAGAGCATCTCAACGCTGCTCATGAAGATACTCCAAGTGGACCAAATGCTCAAGTATCTGGTAAAATATCCATGGCTAGCTTCAAAGAATGGATTTCACACTCAACTAGTAAGATCAAGTCCACTCCATGCACAACCTGATATGGAGAAAAACCAGTGGTAGTCTTGATCGCGGTTTGATAATCCCATAAAGTAGGATATAACATGATATGCCAATTGGTCTTGGTTTGTGTGATGGTTTGTTGGAGAATGGACTTAAGTGACTTGTTCACTACTTCAACCTGTCCATTCGATTGAGGATAGTAAGAAGAGGAACACTCTTGCTTATACCGTAACTTCGAAGACAACTCTTCCATCATCTTGTTTTGAAAGTGCCTTCCATGGTCAGTGTCAAGATCTCTCGGGATACCGAAATGGGGGATAATATGGTTGAATACGAAATGCACGGCTGTCTCACCGTTAGATTTAATAGTGGGCATAGCCTCTTCCCATTTCGTGAAACAGTCAACAACCACAAGAATGTGATGGTTCCCTCTAGCCGAAGCTGGGTTGCAATCCATAAAATTGAACCGCCAATTGGTGAAGGGACTGATGGTGATAATAGGATGTAAAGGGGTAGGATGGGAGCACATGTTCCGTGCAAACACCTGGAAAGGGTGGAATCGCTTGACCGCATTAACACAATCTTTAAAGATGGACAACCAAAAATATGTCACTCTCAAAATATTTTGAGTTGTAGAAACCCCAGATAAATGACCACCACACGCCACTCTGTGGAAATCATTCAACATAACCTCATGGTCTCTGTGAGTTAAGCAATGACACAAAATGGAATCAACCTCACTCCAGTACAAAGTGTTATCCACAATGAGGTATTTCTTCTCTATGTGACGTAGTCGTCGATGCTCATTTCATGAGAGGTGAGAAGGAACCTTCAAGGTTTTCAAGTAGACAGTAATGTCCCCATGCCATGGGTCTGTAGTCAAAATGAGAAAAATGTGCTTATCAACAAAAGAGTCCTTATGAACTTCTCCTTCATCCAAACTTGGAAAATCATATATGAGCTTAGAAAAAATCAATGACTTCTTTGACTTCACCGAAACAAACTTGAGGTCAAATTCTTGCAATATCACAATCCATTTATTATACTTCCCCCCTATCATCCTTCTGGTGAGGAAAAACTGAAATGGATTAATGTGAGCTATAACAAAAGTTTGGAAAAGAAGGATGTAATGCCTCAAATGCTGAACCGCATGGACGGTAGCTAAGGCCAACTTCTCAACATGGGTATAATGAAGTTGTGAATCAATAAGGTTTTGGCCAAGATATTAGATGACATGCTCATGAAGCTCCTCATCCTCTTGAACCAATACCATATAAATTATCTCTTGAGATACCGACACATATATCAAAAACTCACGGCTATAGTCGGGTGGACTAAGCATGCATTACAGGAAATTTCACCTCAAATGGGCCTCCTAAAAAAATTAATAAAATAATAGTTAAAATAATAAAATAATATTTATTAATTTTGTAGGAAGAAAAGAAAAAACTACTTTTTTGTTTGTATTTTTGACATATCTCTCTGTGTTTTTACTCAAAATTCGAATAGGAGAGCTTGTTGGATGTGGAATTGAATTCTGCATCCAACGAGTACCCACTCAGCATACTTTTGATGGAGACTGCTACCCCAAAAACAAGAAATACTTGAAAAAACATGATGATGACATCATCATCACATTTTTTTAGGTATTTCTTGTTTTTGTGGTAGAGAGGTCCGTCAAAAGTATGTTGAGTGGGTACTCATTGGATGCGAAATTTAATTTCACATCCAATGAGCTCTTCTAATCAAAATTTGAGTAAAAACACGGGGAGATATGTCAAAAATACAAACAAAAAAGTAGTTTTTTTTATGATACCTATCCCCAAATTTATATTAAAAAAGTGTTTAATACCTATACAGTATTTCAAATTTAAAGCAATTTCATTGGCTAACACATGATGACATGGAATTTGATTTAAAGTTAAAAGGCCCATTTTGAGTTGAAATTTCCTCTAATGGGGGTCGATGCCAAGGCTCTCTTCAAACCATTGAAAGATTCTTGGGCTCATTCATCCTAGATAAACGTGTCTTTCTTCAACAAACGCATGAATCCTTTAGTCAAATTGGAAAAGTTAACCACGAATATTCACAAGAAGTTTGCCATACCTTGCAAACATTGAAGATGTCTAATGTTACCTAGGGGAGACAATTGAAGTATTGCCTCAACCTTCAAAGGATCGACCCTTATACCCTACTTGAAAACAATCATCGCTAGTAAGAGACCAACCTTCACGCAAAATATGCACTTATGAGGATTCAACTGAATTTGAAAACAGAGACATATTTCAAAAACCAAACGCAAATGATAAAGATGGAAAACTCTCATATGAGAGTGAGTAGGTAAGTCATCCAAATACACTTCAATAATATTTTTAATATCGTGAAAGGCGAAGGTCATAACCAATTGAAACATAGCTCGGACATTTTTAAAGCGGAAGGGAATATTGCAATATGAAAATGTACCCCAAGGACAAATGAAAGAAACATTCTATTGGTCCTCAGGTTTAATCTGAATCTGATTATATATAGAAAAGCCATCGATAAATGAGAAAAATTTTCTCCTCGTACACTGATCGCAAATATGATCAATAAATGGTGTAGGGAAGTTATCCTTAGGACATGCGCGATTCAAATCTCTAAAATCGGTGCATACATGGATCGTTCTTGACTTTTTATCTACTGGGATAGGGTTTGATACCAACTCTATCAAGGGAATGAGATAGATGAATCCAACTTTGAGTAACTTCTCTATCTCTTCCTTAATAGTGGGTTATTTCCTAGGATTCATTGCACGCAAACATTGTCAAACAAGTTTAGAATACATATAAGTTTTGATTTCATGTTAGACTATGCGAGGGTCAATTCCTATAATTTCTTCATACGATCAAGTGAACACATCTTGAAATTATTTAAAAATATCAGTGTATTCTCTAATCTCATCAAGGGAACAATCCTCCCCACTGTACATGTTTTCAACCTTTCAAGAACGCGAGAAATATTGATAGCTATAGTTGGTGACAAGTTGGCCATGTTCCCTTTAGAATACTTGCTAGGAGAGCCTAATGGGACCATGGGCCTACCAATTTTCTCGCTAAATATTGCCTTAATTTCATCACACTCAATATCATCAAGCTTAGGGAGAAAATAAGATCTATGATGCAACTATCCCCAAGGTTGTTCTAAACCATACACAGGCTAGAGAACAAACTCGTCCGATCGGAATATGTCATCGAGGCAGTCATGCAAGTGAGATGACGCAACCACCCAAGAAGGAAGTGCATAATGGTCCTCCTCCATCTGCAAAGAGGAAGTAATAGACTCTACAACCAAATCAAGATTAGCTTGATAAGCCACCATAACTGTACACAACAGCATGTATAGAATCTTCACCCAATGTTCTCGGAGAAGGAAGAGTTCAAGGGCCCTCCATATGCAAAGTACAAAAAGGAACCAAACTTAACAATGTTGAAGCCTTACCAAGACTAGAACCGATCATAATAACGGGCATGACACAGCTAAAATTTCCCATTAACGAAGGATACATACCCACCCCAATATTCTTAGTTTCCAGCTGAGAATGATCGATAACCAGGATAGAAGCTCTCAACAATGTTTTTGAACTAGAATTATAAAAGGATCTCTAATTGATTGTCATAATATTCCCATCCAAAGGAAAACAAAAAACCCAAAAAAGTGACGATGGGACTGCTTGCATGTTTTAAATCTAGTTCCTACCCAGTAAAATATTATAGTCAATGAGGGCATCAACCACCTGGACCTCGATCAAAAAGGTCTTCCCTCCCAATTGGGCCTCAAGGGGAGGAAGAATTCCATGTGGCTGAAATGATATTTCGTAAAACATAGTTAACATGCTGCTCAACTTAGACAATGTAGGAGTACCCAACCACTCCCAACATGACAAAGAAATCACGGAAGCCACAACGCCTTCATCAATTACTGTGCACATGATGGTGTTGTTTAAACACTCTACATGAACCAAAAGGGACAGATAGTAAGGAAAGCGAGGATGGAATCCATGAGTTTCAAATTTGATCATCAAAGGAGAGCTTCCATCAACCATCCCAAGAGCAGACAACAAGGATTTCCTTTACAAAGGAAAATTCTAAATAAATTCTAAAGCAAACATCAGACAAGGAGTCTGGCCCAAATCCTCAATGATAGAATAGTTCTGAAAGGATCGGGCATTAGAATTGTGCCCCGAACTCTCTAATACCCCCTTAGGAATGCAAGGTGGAGCTTTAGTCTTATCACTAGGTTTTTCAATATGCAAAGGACTCTCAGGTGGAGCAGGTTCTTTCCCTGGGTTCAGTTGTGACATATCATAATCCTTAGAATGTGTCACAACATTTTCGGCAGACATCACATTAATGTAACCATGGCCACTAACAATTTTTGGCAGGTTTGGAGTCCCACCAGAAGCACTACCAAGATCCACAACCCTCGAGTTCATATTTTGATTTTGTGGTAAAGTATTTGTCAATATAACTGGGTTCTATGATATGAACTTGGAGGCATATTTAATCTGAGGGCACAAGTAAGTGAGGTGATAATCCCCACAAATATTACAAGGAAATTTAACCTTACTCTTAGGTTTCTTACCCCCCCCCAGCATTAGTGTTGCTCTTGTCATTATTATCATTTTCATTCCTATTCCCACCCTTACGATTTTTTTTACCTTTCTTTGTATTCCATCCAGGTTGTTGTTTACCTCTCTGGTTCAGAGATTGCACTGAAAGTACATCCACCATTTGGGTAGGATAAGATGAAGTTGTAACTTGTCCCAATGTAGGGCGGTTAATCGACATGTTATTCATTTGGTTTGTAACCAAGCTTGTAGGCTTAGCACTTGCAGAGCCAACAAGGCCATCGACATGTGGCCAAGGTTTAAACTTCAAGTTGAAATTGGATCTAGGTGCGTTTAGTATGATCTCATACAAGATCGTAGTTTGATCATAAATCAAATCCAACTGCTGAGCTCTAAAAATAGCTTGTTCCTCATTCTACACTCCGAATGTAGAAACATCCTTCACTATGTAAGGAAATAAAGACTTGAGGAACCATTCAAAAGGAACTCTGGTAGAATAAAGGTCTTAATCAATCTCTTCCGTCTACAACACTCTTAAATGCAATAAGAGATATGGGTGCTTTTTTCCTGTACAAATGTCGACAAGATTTCAGTACCACATTGTAACACACATGTAGCTGAAAGTGATTGAGGAAGGTCATAGCTAGGTGATTAAATTAGGTGTAAGTCCCCCTAGGAAACTCTATGTACCACTTCTCTGCAGGCCCCATAAGGGTGCATTGAAATAGCATTAAATGAACCAAATCATGATTCAAGGAGTTCGAAGAGCACCAAAGGTGGAATGCCATGACGTGCTCACCGGGATCTTCACCAGCTTTACCTTCAAACTTTGGAATGTCCAAAGTAATATTGGTAGGAACGACCAACCATGCTAGGTCATGAGAAACCAGATCATTTGTCAATCTCTATAAGTCAGGCAAATTTAATGTTGCAAGGAAAGGGAGCCTAGGATGAACCATTTGGTTCCATGCTCCGTGATAGGGCTGGTTCACATAGGTTTGATTGTTATAGACACCATGGCCTTGTCTAGTGGGATAGTAACCTCCTCCCATTTGACCCATATAGTGTTTTTTATTGTAGGTTGGAGTACCTTGAGGTTTGGGTGCTACAAAGCCATAGTTATGAAACTCATAAGCGGGTTGATACCCGGACCCATAAGGTGTATAGGTTTGTCCATAAGACGCTCCATAGGATGGTCCATAAGCTGGTCCATAACACTTTTCATAATATGTTCCATAAGATGACACATACCCGACAGACACATAAGGAGGCACATAGCCTTGTGACACTCTATTGTGAGAAGCTGCGAGATGAACATGACTAATAGTAGAGCTCCAACCCAAAGTACAATGTGAGTTAGGAGGTGGATGTGTCGTAAAAAATGCATTTGAAGGAACCAGTGTTGAAGACGATGGAATATGGGAAGGAATGTAACTTGTGCCCCAATATTCACATGTCTAGGATCAATACCTCGAACGGGAATGATAGTGCTAGGCCTAGGATGCATGTGTGAAGGTCCTCCCACTGCATGGATGGAAGATGCAATATGACTAGTACTACCAAACCTCTCCACTTGGAAAGGAATGGAAGTGGCCCTAGGTGTAACACCAGGGTCAACACCCAATCTGACATTGGGTGTCATGCATGCCATACCTAATTTCGCTAGTGCTGGTGGGTTCATGGTGAGTCTCACCGCATGGAATATGTGACCAATACCAATAGTTTTCATTTATGTAACCCATAAATTATGATGGATTGTCAAGTGATGTCCCAGCCACAGAAGGGTAAAAGCCTACTAGAGTCCCGTATGTGCTCAAAGGTTCAACATCCCACAAAATAGGTATAAAAGAATGCCTCTCCAGGATCTCAAGCTCATGGTGACTCATGGTGAGATCGGTATGTGAATCAAAGTGAGAATTATTCCACCCGAACTTCCTAATTCTCTCTCCCAAAGGTGCGGGATATGTAGAAGGTGGGAGTACTACTAAACGAAGAGAATGGGGGAGTTCCACACCCGGATCCACTATGACTCTACACAATAAAAAGACTCAATCTAGGTATGCAACCCTAAGCAATCTAGTGTACACAGAGCATCCTCCTAAGAAAATATACAGCCAAAAACAAGCAATCCAAGGGGAGGATATGTGAGCTCTCGAATGCAATAGGTATGCCTCACATAGGAGAGGCTTGAGACTCCCATACACTACAAGTGGAGTTTTGTAACCAATTATAATGTCCCTCAACTTCAACGAGTAAAGTGGCTATGTTGTCCGACCCCTACCTGGCTCGGACACCTATAGAATAACCTCTGCGAGTAGGACCTGCGATACCTAGGTAAGGAAACTAAGGTCACCCCAATATAATCAATACTCAAGAAGACAGTTGCAGGAGGGATCGACCATATGGGTAGGGTAGTAAATCTCTAAGCTCAAAAGCATCGACCAGTACCTCAAAATCCCCCATATACGAATACAATCCTGGAAATATCTTTGGCACTCACAGAAAGGTACCAAGGGATATCCCAATCACAATCATGTGTGTTGCCTCGTGCTTGACTCCTATGTAAGAGGAGCTTCCTGAGAAACACTAATTATACCAAGGATTTCTCACTCTCAACTAGACAGACACCTAATTGTTTGTGTTGAGTAGTATAGGAGAATTGACTCACAATGAACTATTTGAAGACTCTAAATCCTAATATTGTTGGTGAACCCTATAAAAGAAAAATGTGTAGTTCATTTTAATTAAGCGTTGATTTTAATGCCTGTGATTACTTAGAGGGAAATTACCACACAACTAATGATATTTTGATTGATTAGTGAAATAAATATGCACACCTAACAGACAATGCAAAGTGCAATTTTGTAGAATGAACAATAGGGTATGCCACTACATGAGATGTAAGTTTTTCCTTCAAATGAGAATGTAATCATTCCTAAATGAACACTTGACTATAATTCAATAAGAAAAACCTAATTCAAGTATCATGCGAGTACAAAAATGCAAGAATGCATAAATATGCAAAAAATAAATATTTTTGTATTTTTTTAAATGAATGAGATAAGAAAGCAATAACAGAACCTACAACTCTCAGATCATGCAACTAGTCACAAAAAATAGCCAAGAAAGGCACCAAGATAAATGAGACCTGATGCACTAATCTCAAAACAAAAAAGGAAAATTGAGTGACAAGAACAAAACCTAATTCAAAATAAATCAAAAGGGGTCTCTCGTAAAAAACAGAGGCTGTATATAGACACCAACAACACCCAAGATGACTCAACAATAATCAAAACTCACCCAGCAACACTCATTACTCCAACTAAAGATCAAAACAAAATCATACGCGACTGTATGAAGTAAACATGTATACATACGAGAGAATTCAAGAGGAAACTGCATGTAAATGTGACTATAATGCAAATACTTGCGTACAAGAAGAAAAATAGGGAAACATGATAATCCAAGGCCAAATTACTCCTATAGGACACTACTGGGCAAACATACCTCCAAACCGGACATAAAAACAAAAAAATAAAGAGTAATTCAAGCACATTGTATATCCAATCCCCAAAGAAAAACAACTACAAACCTCCCCATCGGAGTCACCAATTCTGTTACGGAGAGAAACTTCCTATGTCTTGGAGGTACCACAACAAACAGTATGACACCTAAAATCAATCTTTCCCAATATGCAAGATAAATAAGCAAATCTAACACTAAAGGATATAGAATCGTACCTTATTCTGGACGGTTGAAGTAGATCCCCATTGAGCTTTTCCATTTCAATTGCAATTATAATTTTCTCTCAACAACAACAAACAAAGAAAGCATGATATATATAAATGTGTTAGAGCTACTCTAGCATATATAATAAATCATGTATAAGAAAATAAATAATTCCATGGATTCAATTTTCATAATCAAAATGCATATGAATTGGACATGAAAAGATATTTCTATTAACAAATCAGAGATACAATAGTGACAAACTCTGTCGACACTTCTGTGAACCGGAGAAACCGAGTCCTCCACCTTGGCCTCCACCACTTCAATCCTCCATCTCTTGATAGAAATATTACAAAGCAAAGGCAAGATTGGGAAGAACACTATATTATCCAAGGGACAAAGGGATGCAGACTAAAGTATAAGAATACGTGAGGCAACAATGGCCTATCGTTTCCTTACTCTTCCATTTCTCCCCCTTCAATGTATCTAAGGGGTTCCTTATATAGAACTCCAAAGAGGTAATGGAGGGTTGAATTCGATCATTCTAAAGGAATTTGGAAGGCCAAGAGTTAATTTATTCGGACTGATATGAGGAAAAATCCAAAAATATTTGTCATTTTGCACACATCCCGATGTACGCAGGTTTGAGGTCAAAAGTTGTGTATACATGCGAGTATTGCTTTAAAATTTGTGTATAGGTATAAACAAGAAATTTTTGGGGATAATATTGGAACTTGAAAGTATAATATAAGTCCATGGGGTCCAAAGAATATGCAGAGGGACATGGGAGGCCATAAATGTGTGATCTACATGGTGTGGTAAAATTAGCCATAACAAAACTATGTATGGAAACGATGTACTGAAAATATTTAGAATGATGAATTGTAATCCAACTGTAACTCCAATTGTAACTGGTAAAAAAATTAGTAAGGAGGATGATGGGTCAAAATTTTATCCAACATTGTATAAGAGACTCATAGGAAGTCTCATGTACTTACCTACAACAATACGTGACATAATGTTTGCAGTAAGTTTGATTTTGAGATTTATGGAGTCTCCATAGAATAGCCACTAGTAAGATTGAAAGAGGATTCTAATATATATTGTTGGAACAACAAACTTTGGTATCCAATATACATCAAACTCAAATTTTAAGTTGATTGGATATACTAATAGTGATTTTGCAGGTTCTTTAGATGATAGAAAGAGCACATCTCGATATGTATTCAGTTTTGGATCGGGATAAGTAGCATGGGCTTCAAAGAAGCATCCCATAGTGACATTATCCTTTGTCGAGGAAGAGTATGTTGCAGAAAAAACAACTACATGTCAAAATATGTGGATGAGAAGAACTCTTTTTGAGTTACAACATTAACAAGATGAACCAAC
Source organism: Pseudotsuga menziesii (assembly GCA_001517045.1). Lineage (NCBI taxonomy): Eukaryota > Viridiplantae > Streptophyta > Pinopsida > Pinales > Pinaceae > Pseudotsuga > Pseudotsuga menziesii. The sequence goes on from LPNX010381477.1 coordinate 423,090, forward strand.
TCAAATTTTTTGTGACAATAAATCAACCATTTCACTATCAAGAAATCACATCTTTCATAAAATAAGTAAGCATATTGATACAAGGTATCATTTTATTCGAGAATTGATAAACAACAATGAAATCAGTATGGAATTTTGCAAATCAAAAAATCAGTTTACAGACCTGTTTACAAAACCTTTAAGAAAAGAGTTGTTCGAGTTTCATAGGAAAAACATTGGATTTTGTAAGATGTAACATAAATCTAGTATTACAAAGTTCTTATTTTTGGGTGTAGTAATTAATGGGGAGAATTTTGGAAGCCAGTAGTTACTCCACCACTAATCGCTAAAAATTTAAAGAGCCAACACCACCTAGATTTGTAACCGCTGAAATTATGAAGAGTTGCCACTGCCACAGCACCTTATTTGAAGAGGCATTCATAAGATTATTAAATCGTAAAAATCCATTTTGAATCCACATGTTGATGGTACCTGAATATGTAGGTGTAGGTTACTTTTGTAACATTCATAGCTACCTATTGAGCTATCCGTTCTTTAGCAACATTCACAACTATCCGTTGAACTAACCATTTGTTTCTTTCACTTATTTATAGGAACAATATGATTTGATTTGGTATTTCAAGTTTGCAGTAAACAAGGAAAAAAATTCTATAATATGATTGGCACATTGTTTTGATTGTAATTTGTGATTTATAAATCTTTTTCTTAGAGCAAAATCCAGCTGGTTCTCTAAATCGTGTTCTTGGCATTCATATTATTGTCTGGTTTATGTATCCTGTAAATTCCAATAACAAGACAGGCATCAGATATAGATACAGATATAGTGGTGCGTACATATAAGGAGAAGTATAATTGCAAGAAAGAGCATTCATGTGATGTCAATTGTTAATTGAATTTATAAAATTCAGATGGAGGTTTGCATTATTATCTTATGGATTCTCGCTTTTAAGCTACTGATATAGTATTCTTTCCTTCCTTTTTAAATAACTAGGAATTTGCAGCTTTAAAGTGCAAGACTTGACTTAAATTGGTTCATTGGATTCATAGAAAATGAAATGTAAAATTGAATACACACCATTATATAGAATTTCTGAAGCTTAAGTACATTAAAATATGCCTATTCTCATAGGCACACTAAGCACACATGAATTCATCCATTTATTTATAATTGTGATGTTTGTTCTGATTCTAAAGAGAATGTTTGATGATCACAGTGATAAGATAGGTATTACTGGTCGAATCACAAGCAACCCCTCCATTGAATGCAAATATTGCTTAGTACAGTAAATATCAGCACATTAATTTTGAAGTTTTCTTTGCAATATCATATAGTGCTCATTAAGATGTCATGCCAACGTTATTTACTATAGGTTCCTGTGATCACTAGTTCCCTAGAAATCCAGTCTAGAATCGGCCAACTAATTCTTCCTAATTAAGATTAGATTTTGGCATGATTATCAATCTTTTTTTTAATGGCTGGGAGTTACTAGTTCATAGAAATCCACATCATCATGTATTTTCTTATCTGATATATGTCATTTCAAATGAGATAATGTTTTTGTTATGATTATTTAAGTGCCATGTTGACTACATGAATGGGCTAATTTCCCATTGAAATGTTACCATGATCATCATTTTAGGAGCTGGAACACCATCAACAACATCATCATTCCCAAGTGGGAACCAGCAACATGGTATTTATATATTACATCACATAATTTACACACTGAATAAAATCTACATTTCTTTTTCATGAGCTCAACAACCCAATAAAACAAGTTGAAATACAGTAAAATTAGAAGAAACTATCACAATTTTAATAATACCATCATCATCTTTGCACTAGTACATATACATATAATTAGAGATGGTCATGATGTGTATGTATGCATATTGTGGTTTATCAATGTGAGGTTCTATTTTATAAGTCTGTAACTTTGTTGTTGGAGTAATTCAATACAGTCTCTTGCACTTCATGTCATTTTTGGTAGGTGGGTGTTATCCATTCATGATGATGTCTTCTCTTTTAATATTCCCTATTTAGTCGAATGGCCTTGTACTTTCCTGAAAGGGTACACACTCTGAAATATTATACCAGTATAAACATACCAAGCATGACTAAATCCATCTCTACCAATGGTTTCCTCCCTTCTTTGCTGGCTTCCAATCATCTATCAATAATTCTTATAATTATAATCGTTACGGGTAATGTTTGATCTAACATTACAAGTAAAGTTCTCTTATGAATGAAGTATAAATTATACCATGGAAATATCTCAAATTTGATAAGAGATCCATGGCTGAAAAACCTATCAAGGATTCTTATGTTGTTTGCAAATCTATTAGAAGAAGTTTTTCTAGTTATTTGTACTTGCGGCCTCCCGTGATCGATTCGGTTTTCCAAATCAGGCAGACAAAAGAGGTACTGTTATAATTTTGAAATATATTCATTTGTTTTGTTTGTGTGTTTTAAAACATTTTGTGACAAGTTCATCAACTATACTTAAGTTATGTTGTTATACCTTAATATTATACTTAGTTATGTTGTTATACTTTAATATTTGGGCATTACAGTGATCTGGTCTCTCTAATGTATTCTGCCACAGTCACTTGAGGTATCTGTGTTGAGGTTTATCTTTGCTTCCTACTGCCTTATGATGGTTAAAGTTCATATCTTGACACAAAATGGATTGGATGTACTTAGTTGTTAGGGATTTGTTTAACTCTAAGGGAAATCACTTTCTTCTCGACTTTTCATGAAATTTTCACTTCCCTACATCGTTTTTAAGTAAAGCAATAAAATATAACCAGAATTGAAAATAACTTTATTGATATTTAAAACTGGATGTATAAATGTTCACTTGTCCCTCTCTAACCTTCCATTTTTTCTAATTGTAATGTTTGTTTTAATTCTAGAAAAAATGTTTGTAAAAAATATATTCAAATATAATTAACTAAAACTAAAATAACTTTATTGATATTTAAAATTGAATAGATAAACATTCACTTATCCTTTTGAGCAGTCAACCTTCCATATTTTTTAATTGTAATGTTTGTTGTGATTCTCAACATAATGTTCGTATAAAATAGATTCAAATACAATTTACTAAAACAATTAAATATAATTAGAATTGAAAATAACAATCTAATTTTTTATTGATATTCAAAATTAAATGTGATGTTGACTTGTCTTTTGAGTGAACAATTTTTTGATAAAGGTTTCAAAAATAATATTCAACTTAAAAAAAGAAAAAATATTTAACTTTTAAATAAATCATTCACCTCTATTAATTTTTTCATAGAGTCTAGAAAAAAAACTCCTATATAAATACATAACAACCATATATACTTTATTCTACCAATAGAATCCAAAGTAACAATGATAATGCAATACTTAAAACATACATTCAATTAAATGATGTATTCAATCTTTTTTGCTTGAGAAAATGATGTATTCAATCATCTAGCTAACCAAAGCATTACATGTTCTTTATGAATAGAAAAAATGAAATCACTAAAATAAAAGTAACTAAGAGAAGTCTATACAAAGCAATAAGTTTCTTTCAAGTCCTCTACTCTCTAATTATAATGGACATAAACTCTACCAAGAAACAAACAAAATTTCATGTAAATCATATATAGTACTTTATATAAATAATATTTATATAGGACTTTATATAAATCATATTATAAATCATTCATCCCCTTTAATTTGTTCATAGAGTCAATAAAATTTTCCTAGGTTATAGTTTTGGTTGGTCTATGTATAGTTAAAAAAATTATTTATATTAATTATACAAAATTATTTATATTAATTTCTTAAATAATGCAAATTTGTTAGGTTTTAATTGGATTGAATTGATGACGTATGTTTCGAGAGTTCCTTCCCACTTTGACCACGAAGGGTGGGTCATCCATTATTAAAGATTGTTCATGCATGTTCATCCATTATTTTGCATTTATTTATACAAATAAAAATTGAGCTTCTGCAAACTGCAGAGGGGATTAATGGGAGGTTCGAATCCTTTAAGCGTTGCACATACCTGGAATTTGAGGACCTCACTTACCTATCTTAAATTTTAATACATAGCTCCTAGTTTATATCTTATCATACATATGGTTTTAATACTTGGGGCCTACCACCTAGTTGCATTATATAATTTAGAGTGATATTTGAGATTATTGATGATAGGTCACAACGTTGATCACTGATTAAATTCTATACTAATTCCTTGCACCATTATGTCTAGTTGCAGGAATCCAAGAGATTATGTTGCGCTTTTATTGCCATAACATGAAGGGAAGGTGCAGGGGAAAACCTTGGTTGATTGATCAAACAAAAAAATCAACGTTAAATATTTTGTTAAGATCACTAAACATAAACCCCAAGTTTAAATATTTAATTTTGGTTACTCAAATTTTGAAATCTAATCTTATAGATGTAAAATAATATAATAATGTAAATGTTTTTCTTAAATTGCACTCAGGGTTTTATTGATAGCTTGGATTTACCAATTTTTCTTACACCTTGTCTAGTTTTACCTATGCTAGCTATTAAAGGATAGTAAATTATGTCATATCACCACCCATACCTGTCATTATGTACATCAATTCTTTGAATTCCAACTTTCTCTTGAACTCCAACAATTTATTACGATCGGTGATAGAAAGGAAAACTAAAAATTGTGAATTGTTCCACATGAATCCATGTAGAGGAATGTGTGTCTATGTTTGCCATGTTAATGAGTTGTTCCATTTTTAATTGTTGGAGAAAATTCTATTGGCAACAATAATTATGAACAACTTTCACAATTAAACTCTCAAATTGAAACTAAACATATAGCAATTCAAACCAATAATAAATCCACTGTCAAATTTCTGCAAGATAATTTATTTTTGTTTTAATATCATTAAAGGAATTGTATAAATTACATTCGTGGACCAGAAATTAACAACTAAAATTAAGAATTACAAGGATTAAACTTCCCAAAAATCGTTTGAGTTTATAAGATTGAATTGAGGATTAAAGATAGTTAGTAATTGATGTTATATGTATTCAATGTGAATATATTTTTAAATTCTCATGGAGCATAGTGTAGAATGTGCCAATATCCTTGAGAGTAATGTCTTGTAGGAGAGTAAAAGATTGACATTGTACTATTTAGGTTTTAATTAGATTTTGGTCACTAAGAATAACAAGGCTGAGGAGATCTTTATTGTACTTTCTACATTTTCTGGTCTTATAACGTAAGATGACACGAACTTGGAGATCGACATTTAAGCATATCGCAACACATTTTTAGCGTGTAAGCATAACTGGGCCAAGGATATTTGACATGTTCAATGCTCTTTAAAAGTGGAGTGTGGAGTAATAGAGTTAAGAGTTGTAGATTGAATTTGGCATTTGGGATCCAAAGCATGTTTTTACAAGGATCATGTTTTCATCAAGCATAAGTGAAGCATCTTAAATCCTCTATGAATTTGCATCTGTAATTGATTTTTTGTTTTTGTTGGTTTGTGGATATCTTAATTTATGTGTGAAGGGGAATTGTATATCCAAACATGTCCTGCAACTGACATAGACAATTTTTTTTTTCAAGAGTTACTACAAGTATACCAACTTGAAATGTGTTGTCCATAAACATGTGGAAAAGGAATATGATGATCCTAAAGTTGTTATAACAACTTACAAGGGAAATCACAACCATGATCCATCTATGGAAAGAAACAACAACCAAGATGTTATAGGCATTAGTTCCTAGGTTCTAAGTGGAAATGGTGCTAATAATGTGGTGCAGGACAAACATATTCAAAACAGGCCGACTTCTTTTGCAAGTGTTTCACAAAGTGTAGCTGAAGAAGAGGACATAATGCATGATGGAGAAGTTGGAGGTGTACAACTGATGATAAATAACATACAAAGTCACGGTGAAAATATTGAAAGGGATGATTCTTGGCAGTGATGATACTTTTTCCGTTTCAAGAAAAACCACAAGGCTTTGGGATTAAATTCAAAGTGAGATGTTGTAAAGATTACATAAATATTAGTGTTGCTTGGACACAATCTCTCGTATGGGCATAAGCTTAAATTTTGAATTAATGGGCACATAAAATTTGAATTTCCAAGCCTAGGTGGTATAATGGCAATGGCCCACATTAGTTTCAATTCACAGGTGGGATAGATATTTCATGTGCAAATAAATCATGATATCACAAAATTGATAGGGGGAGGAAGGATTTTGAGATTTTCTTGCTTCAAGGATTGCGAAAACTAGCAGGGAAGTCTAGTCTTTTTTTGTCTTTTATTTCTCATCTTGCAATGACACTTATTACTTGACTATCAAGCCAAGTACATAGTCGAGGGGCCTTCGACAACTATCTCTCTCACAAAACAAATGGTACGGATTCCTAGGGTTTCAATTGCTACTTATTTTTCTATTGGATATTTCTTTGCTCAAATCAAGCTATATGAGATTCACCCTTGTTAGTTAGCCCCCTTATCCGATTTGCATTGTTGAATGTGGGAATATATTGCTGCAAATTGGGACCATTTTGGAGAGGTATCTGCATCTATTTGAATGTGAAGACCCTCCTTGGTTAAACCTCCATGTTTTTTTTCAAACATTGGGTGGTTTCATGGGGCTGGCAGTATCAAGGAGCCCTTTGTTGTAGGGCTCACAATTTAGTTGCTTAGTTTTGCTTCATGTTGATGAGCACCTTCTCGTTTGTTTGTTTACTTTTCATTTAGTTGGTATAATTTCAAATCCGATGCATCCTTTTTCATTATCAACTAGGACCATCATTGTTTACTTTTCATTTATTTGGTATATTTTCAAATTCGATGCATCATTTTTCATTGTCAACAGAAACCATCATTGTTTACTTTTTATTTATTTGGTATATTTTCAAATTCATTGGATTATGGTTTTTTTATTCTCCATATACTCATGGAAAATGCAATAAACATATGTTAAAATTTGTTCACAATTGGATTCATCCTTTTATCACAGACACATTCTCGTGCTGGTTGATAGGTATAGTATAACCATACCGTGCAAAGAAGTTGATATTTTTGATGATGTTGGGTCAAAATTTTCATTAATATATCTAATTTTATTAGATAATAAATACAAATATTTATGAATAGTTAAAATAATTTTGTTTAATACTACATATCATTTATCAAATTAATTTCCAAAATTTTGACTTATTTTTTATAATTATAAAATGATTACAAGTATTGAATGAATTTCTTTTACATGAGATATAATATAATATATTCTTTTATAAAAAAATTTAAAAAATTTAAAAACATTGAAATCTTCACATTTAATACTTAATCATATTTATATGTATAAATAAATATATATATATATATATGCATAAAAGTATTTATGGTAATAACAAACACATAAACTATTAATTGATATAACATAGGTGAAAACATAAGCCACTCATTACTTCCTAATCTAATTGTTAATTTTTATTTTATTTTTAGATGTATTTTTTTTTAAATATATTTGGGAGAAGGTAATTAAGGAGACAACTTTGGTTTAGTTCAATTGAATGAATGAAAAATTATGATATTGATTAAAGGTTTGAAAAATTATGATAATGAACAATTTCTTTGAAATTGAGAAAAAAAACATTGAGGGATACTTCAATCTAATTTATTAATGGGATATTTAAGATGCCACTAATGAGAACATTCAATACATCTAGTTAAATCACCAAATGACAACATTTTGGATGCAAGATTCTAAAGGCTGTTTTGGTCCACACAATTTTATATATGAAATTTTATACAATAAAATATGAAAAAAAAACAACAAAGCAAGAAGGTGTTTCATTTTGAAGAATGAGTGCAAAAAGAAAAATGAAGTTTAGAAACTTAGAAGCTTAAATGATTGTAATGAGAATCTTAAAATATTATTCTTTCAACTTTCATGAGAATGTTTTAGGGAATCGACTCTTGTCTTTAAAGAATGAAAACAATGATTCTTCTAATCAGACTTGCTATAGAGGTGTTCTAGATTTTTCAACTCTATTTTAAACCTATTCTTGCAATTCTTACTTAGCAACAACCATTCAAGATCAAGACACATGTTTTATATAATTTTTTCCCAAATAGCTATTGCTAGCAGTTGTCCGCAAATAGAGCAATGACAACATCAGGGACATTCCCACTTCAAGTAATATCTTGATTTTGACCCCATTGCTCTAAAATTGTACATGTTGTAAATATTCTTTTTAAATCATGGTGAGGAGATCAAGGCCAAAGCCCCACCATCGATTTAGTGTTTTATGTATCGGTAATTAAAATCGATGCCTATGGTACTTGTGCTATCCATGCACAATATAAATTGAGACATCATGTAAATATGCAATTTAATAAAAATACCCACAACTAGCTATGCAATGCAACAAGAGATGGGGGCATGGTTTTCACAAGGAATAGAGAGGGAAATTATTGAAACCATTGAGCCAATAGTGTTAATCCAAATGTCAATGAGAGAACCTATAAACTATCATTTAATTCTTCCAAGAGTTGGTTGAGGTAGTCAATGCATTGGGAATGGAGAGGTATGGAATCCAATTTTGTATTGGGGAAAGCCATCAATCTGGGAAATCGTATTTTTGCTTATTGGGCAAGAAAACACCCAGAAATGTGTGCCCAATCCATTCCTCACCCATGTGTTTCACTTCCTCACAAAACTGAACCTACCTGGGGCATTTTTTGTTGTGTTTTTCTGCATTTCTTTTAGTTTTACATGACTGAAAATCCATTTTTGTGTTGCACAGTGGATGGGAAGAAGAGATTCCCGATTTCGGGTTTTATGGAGGTCGTTTCTTCCCTTGAAAGGCCCATAAATGTTTTTTGAAATCAAATTTTCTCTCCAAGGGTTGATTCCCCATCTACCACTTCATTTTTGGTTGCCCATGAATTTTGAGACTAATGGAAACCCCATTTGGGCATCCCACAACCAAAAAAATATTATTCATACCCAACACTTGTGTTTTGTTGTTATGTGCATGCTTGTTTTGGTATGAACTGTAAGAGATACTTAGGAGTGGAAGAGGACCAAAATTGGCTTGATAAAGCTAGTTAAGAGAGGAATCTCAAAAAGATCAAAAAGGTTTGGTTACTCTTTTATGCAAACCTTGGAGAACACTGGAATGGAAGGTATGGCCTGGGGGACTGTGTAGCAGTGAAGGGAATACTTCCTTTTGTTGGGTGTGTAGGTATTGTGGAGACCAAACTAGACAGATCTTGTAGAGGTATCCATAGCTCAATGGTTGAGGTCACTAACTTAGAAATTCTTCCTTTCCACTGCCTTAGCACCCTGATAAACCCAATTGTGGATTGGCTTGGCTGAACCTTGGTGTGTATTTGGCTATGTGTGAGCCTATTGTTCTCTATTTCCTTGTAAAAATCATGCCCATCTCGGGAGTGGCATTTGTGCTGAGAGATTCATGAGCACAATTGGCCTATGGTTGGGTGGAACATTTTAACGACATAGATAGTTGCTTGGGGTAGCTCATTTTCAAGATAAGTTCTCTCTTGTATTAACTCTGCAATGTATTTGTTTTAAGAATTATTATGAATGTATTGGATGAATGTATTGAATGAGATTTAGTTCCGCTGTATTTTTTGTATTATACATTTGCATGCCTCTTTTACTTCCAATGCATTTTTATTATGTTCATGGGGCTAGATTCACGACTATACCAACATGGCGTCCTCTAGATCACGCTAGAGGCGACATGACACTCCGTGCCTCCTGTTATATTATCTTAGTTGACTAGATAAGGTTCTTGTTGATTGATAACTACATACATACATTTTATGTGTTGGATTGACTTGGTATTGAAATACATAGTTCTTGAAAGAGGTTTAATATAATAATTCTATAATTATAGACTAAGATGTTATGTCATGTATTTGTAATTTTTGTTGTTACTTTAGGAATGAAATCATGGACATTTTATATAGAATTTTATAATTCGGTATTACTCAAAACTTGAATAATTATTTATAAAGATTATAGTTTAATTTGTCATTACTTTATGAACATAGATGTTTAATGTAGAAATTTTATACTCTTATTATTTGACATAAATAGTATGTAAGACATTATAGTTTTAAAATAAAGATCTATGTAATGTATTTAATGTGCTGAATGGTATATATATGTTTGTTCCTAACAGCATGCTTGTTGGAATGTGATGAAAGATTATTTGTTGAATATATATATGAAATCATGAAGTTGGGTGTCTATTTTGGGGGGGTCTATGACAAAATCGAAGTTGTTTTCACATGTTTCTCAACTTCGAACACAGAAAAGTTGTATTTGTGTTTAGAATTTCACTTTCGAGTAAAAACAAAAGTTGTAAACAATCGTGTTAGCTTTCTATCTGTTATTTTTTAGAATTTTTTTATT
>LPNX010381479.1:0-28460 GCA_001517045.1 Pseudotsuga menziesii
ACTCATAGAGTCGAGGTCGTCCCATCCTTTCCCAGGTATCCCGGGTCATTATATTTACCTGAGACCCAAAATCAAGCACCACTTGTCGGACATGGAACCCTTCGATTTCCAGGTCGACAAGAGGATCGACATCGTTTTTGTCTTTTTGGTTTAAACTACAGATATTCTTTGTTTGTTTCTCAGAGTTAGTGCTTTTGATTTGATGCAATAAATCAATGAATTGACCGACAGATTTATCTGTTTGGATGAGATGGGTTAGATGCTGGGTCGAGTCGTGTCGACTGTGACTAGGGTCTTCGTGCTGTGCAAGTTTTGAAAATAGGTTTGTGGCTTCCTGATATGTGTGTTGTGCCGTGCAAGGGTCAGGGTATGTGTTTGTGTGTGTGATCTTACTAATCTGAGGACTTTCAGGCCCGGTTTTAGTGCCTTGTCGGGTGACGATGTGAAAATTCTTAGTAGTTATGACATCATTCTTCTGGACACAAGACAAGACATTAACATTCTTTTTATTACTAATTTTTTCCAACATTGTAGGGCAATCCTCCAAGGAGTGATCGCCTACCCCACAATGTGTACAAAATTTCAGATCAGTCCTGTCCTTGTACGGACAGTCAGCGCATCTGTGCCCTTCTTTGTAACAAATAAAACATTGAGTAGGTCGACGACTTCATATTTCTCAACTTCCAACGAATCGACCTGTTCTTCCAAACCCTGGTCATCGATTGTCATTTCGACGGTCGTAGCGTCAGCCCTCGTTTCGTTGTCCATTCTGATTATTGTTATTGTTCTGCTCTATGTTTTGTGCTACAGCAGTAGTCTGGTAGACGGCCTGGTAGTTTTGTCTATTTTTGAGGTTGAGATGGCAGTCGGCCGTGTTGTGATTTGTAGTTTCGCATATGGCACACCAGGAGGCTTTTCCATTCTTCATATTGTAAGGACAGTCGGCGGTGGAATGGTCTCCTCGTTCCTGGCAGATGTCACAAAACGCTTTTGTCTGTACAAAATGGACATCCTGTCGACTGAATTGCTGTCGACAGTTATCCTTTGTATGTCCGGCTGTTGAACAGCTAGTACACAAGATGTCTTGGTTCTTAAGTGTGAGCTCTTTCAAGGACTTCTGCATATTCTCCAGCTGTTCTTCCAAGCGGTGGTCGGTCGGGCAGGCAGGTATGTCTTCATCCATCTCGACCTGCAAAGCTTTTGTCAACGCATCCTCGTACGACTTGAAGGTCTCCAGACTGATGTGTCAGCGAATTTTCTGTGAAAGTCCTGCAAGTAACCATTGAATGAGTAATTGTTCGTCGATGACATAGTCCAACTGACTCAATAGATCCTTCCATCGTTTATCATAATCGCGGACTGTTTCTCCTGGCTTCTGTTGGGTCGTCTTCAGCTTCTTGGCTGCCAGGTGTTTAGCATCGGGAGTCTTGAAGAAGGAGAGGAATTGCGTCTTTATCTCGAATTTTGTTGCGCTAGGTTTCCTTTCAGTAAATGTCATATACCATGTGAGAGCTCTTTTCCGAAGGGCTCCGGCGAACTGGGCTATCTGTCGGTCTTCTTCTGTTACTTTATTAGCCTCCCATATCGACTCGCAGACAAACCAGTGTCGTCTGGGGTCTTCGTCACCCTCATAAAGGGGAATTTGAGCAGATCCGTGACCCATGTCGGAGCCACTGTCACTACTCTCTGATGATGTCGGATGTGGAGGTGGGGGAGGGTGTGGGGGAGGGGGTGGGGGAGGTGGTGTTGTAAGGGGTGGGGTTGTGGAGTCGGACGAGTCTGTCGGGGTGACGATGGGGTTTTGGTCGACGGAACTTGTGCTCCCGTCGGGTGTCGACTCTGTCTCATCGAAGAGAGGATTGTTGATAATTTGTCTTCTTAATGACCCACTGTCACTTTGCGTGCTCAAGTCTGACTCTTGTGTATCTTCTGAAGTTGTGTGTGGCATGGGGGGTGCTCCTTCATGTGTCGACAGGAGCAAGTGGATACTACGAAAGGAAGGCGCTGTTTGAAAGGTCACCCAATTACCTTCGATCGGTCGACGTATGACGAGATGTTGACCCGGGTTTGGTTCATCGCCTAGTCGGCTCCAGAGTGTAATGTCACCAGCTCTTAGTCGAAGGTCATCTTCAATAATAGTTTGTATTCTGGTACGCGGACTTACTGTGGAAAGGGTTACTCCTTCGTCGGGAACAATTAGTTGGAGAGCTTCTGGCTGCTCTATCCACATTTCATCATCTTCAGGGGATGCCGCTTCTTCTTCTTCGCCTTCTCTGCATCGGTCATGACCCGACTCTGGCGGTACTTCATCATGGGCGGGCTCCCTAGGGTTTTGCTGCAGCTCTGCGGCCCTTTCTCGTCTGGATTCCCTTTTCTTCTGTCTTTCATCCCTTTCGATTCTCTTAATGTCCGACATACTGTAGTACAGTACTATGCCTTCAGTTCCTCTTCGGTCGATTATGCATTACTGGTGACGACGACTCTGATCGACTAGGATCCACTATGCTCTAGGTCCGACACACGACCAGCTACCCCCCCATGGCCTACCCGACGCTTTTTAGAAAGCTCGGATAGTGTCTACTTACTCAGGAAGTATTCCCACTCCCTTTCAGCAATGAATTTTTCCCACTTCTTCTGCTTCTCCGCCCAATTTGTGTTTGAGGGTGGGTCTAGTAAGAGAGGTCGAGGTTCAACAATGTGCCCGACTCCTTTCTCTATTAAAAACTTGAACAGTAAAGCTGGCAAGGAACACAAGAATTGATCAGTAAATTCTGTGAAAAATTTCTGTCGGACGGTTTCCACAGAAGTCCTGTCTTCGACTGCTTGTTCCTCGCAGAAGTCGTCGGCTATCTTTTCGAACCACTCCGAGATATTCGTACATCCTCCTTGGATCAGTTTCTAGAGTAACTGTGCTTCTTTAGTCTTGTCTGGATTTCTCATCCAAAAGCTGCTTCAGTAGGTGGGGCACGGATTCGACAAAGTTTTCATGAGTTTCAGTGAAAAATCGGGCTTTGGCTTCTGCGACTGTCAATCTGTTCCTTCTCGCGTAATTTTGTAGATAGTTAGCAATTTTTCTCTCCCACCAGTCCTTGATCTCCTGCTCTGGTATCATATGTGAGCATATATTCCAGTTATGTACTACCGGCAACGGAACCAATGTTGTAATCCCAGAGATCACATAAGGTTACCAATAATACATACAAAAATATACACAGATGCAAGAGACAAGAACTGATATGATGAACAGATTATATTATTCTCAATAGATCATACAAAAACCCAGAACTGAACTACGTTCTTGTGTGGCTCAACAGCCTAATATACATGTTACAAACAGTTACAATCATAACTACCTGTCGGTTCATCGAACCGACACGACTATTAGTTAACATACTAACTACTGTTTACTCAGCCGACCAATGTAGTCGGTCTCTCGACTTAGTCGGCTGATCGACTAAGTCGGTCCTCGTTCAAGTCGACTCATGTCGACTTGCTCCTTCTACACCTATTGCAAGCAAAGTTGTTGAAGGTCTTCCAGAATTCCAAGCAAAACATGATGGTGTCTACAAAGGATGTGTGAAAGGGAAGAATACAAAGAAGAAATTTCCCAGTAGCGAAAGCAAAGCCAAAGGCATACTAGAAATCATCCACTTCGATGTATGTGGTCCTATGTCATCAAACTCACTAAGTAGGTATGCATACTATGTTTTTTTTATTGATGATTTTTCTAGAAAGGCATGGGTTTACTTCATGAAGAACAAAGATGAAGTATTTAGTAAGTTCAAGGAATTCAAAGCCTTGATCGAGAACCATACTGAAAAGAATATCAAAACCATTCGATCAGATAATGGCGGAGAATTCACTTCGAATGAATTCAAAGAGCTATGCAAAGAATCAGGGATTAAGAGGGAGTTATCCACTCCTTATAATCCACAACAGAATGGGATTGTGGAATGGAAGAATAGAACCATCATGGAAGCTACAAGACCAATGCTTCATGATCAAGATCTTCCTATGCATCTTTGGGTTGAAGCTGCCAGAACAGCGATGTATGTATAGAACCGTACTCCACATAGAGTACTCGAGAACAAGACTCATAAAGAAGTCTTCTCCAGCAAGAAACCAAAAATCAGCCATCTCAAAATATTCGGTTGTCCTGTGTACATACACATTCCAAAATAGAAGAGAGCAAAATTAGATCCTTTAGGAAAGAAGGGCATATTTGTGGGATACTCTGAATGCTCGAAGGCTTACAGAATCTATTTCTTAGGATACAAGAAGATTGAAATTAGCAGGGATGGGACATTTGATGAAGACACAGCTTACAACAAATCCAAAAAGAGACCTGCTGAAGAAGCTGGAGAAGCAGAAGCAAAAGTAACCAGAATTCATGACACAACCATGAACGAAGAAGATCAAGAAGAAGATCAAGATTTCAAGGAACCACAAAGACCTGTAGATCCACCTATAGAGAAGAATCCTCATAAGAGGAAACCTACTTGGGTACGTGAAATTATCCAAGGTGCAGAAAGATATGGGGCTCCAGAAGAGAATCACATAGAAAGAAAGTGGACCAGATCCTGCTCCGGGTATGTAGCTTTACTATGTGATTTCATTGATAAAGAACCTTCCAGTTATGAAGAAGCAACAGAACGGAAAGAATGGAAGGATTCTATTTTTTCATCATATAAGCTAGAATTATGATCTTAGGATCTTTTCACTGAGAGAATAACAAGCACACCAATAAAACATAAGCACATCACAAGAGACAAGAGACACAAAGAGTTTTCCTCGGGGAAACCATAAAGGAGAAAACCCTGCAACTTCCTTAGAGATAGAATCAACACCAAAATAGTGAAAGCCCCAAAACAATAAGATGATCTCCACACAGCAGTAGTCTCTCTCTCTCACACTAAGAGAGCTTCTCCCCTCTCACTCTTGCGCCGTCATAAGTGAGTGTGAGTGTTGCAAGTGATATAAATAGAGAGGCTCACTCTCTATTTATATTCTTTCGTTCACTTGAAGTGCACTCCAACATGTCGGCCTTACTTAACAATTACTTACTAGAGCCGACATCTCTAGGAGTGTCTAATAACCCTAGTGCCCCACCACTTGTGGGGAGTTTGCCTCCTTCGACCAATAGGAGGGTAACACAATGGTGGGGACTATTGCCCCAACTTACAATGACTCACCTAGGGTCAACTTCACTAGGATAGTCTAATAACCCAAGGGCCCCACAACTGTGGGGATTTTAACCCTTGACAAATAGGAGGGTTACCCACAATGACTTGACATGGCTTTCACATTATAGAAACTTCCTGATCAGAACATCGGGGCATGACATGACTCAAATACATCTCGGAATAAACATCAGGTTACAATACATAACAAATACGGATTAATACATTCTGAAGTTACAAATACATCAACACTCCCTCTTAACTAGGAAGGTATTCTCTCGACACAATTTATTAGCACAAGTCTTCTTCTCTGTATCATATTTATCTGTAAGTCATCTTCATTTTCAAGTCATCTTCATCTGGATCTGGATCATCACTCGATATGGATAATCATCACTGAATCTGGATCATCACTTGATCTGGATCATCACTGGACATCATCACTAGATCTGGATCATCACTCGATCTGGATCACCATCACTGGATCTAGATCATCATCACTGGATCTTGATCATCACTCGATCTAGATCATCGCTTGCTATCATCACTGGATCTCAATCATCACTCGATCTGGATCATCCCTAGTGCTATCTCATGATTCTTCTCATCACAGGAAGTTCTACAGAGCTAGCACTTTTTCATGCTGGTTGTAGGCCTAGCCTCCATGTAGGTCTTTTCCCAGCACTTATATCTGACCTACTCATCAGAAAGGCATGCCCAGCACTCACATATGATCATGTAGTAAACTACAATCACATCAGAAAGACCCAACACTTATATCTGAGTACGTGGGAACACATCCCTCAGTCACATCAGAAAGGCTCAGCACTTATATCTGAGTACGTGGGAACACATCCCTCAGTCACATCAGAAAGGCTCTTGCACTTACATCTGAGCATGTGGGAACACATCCCTCAGTCACTCCAGAAAGGCTCTATACTTACATCTGAGCACATGGGAACACATCCCTCAGTTGCTCCAGAAAGGCTCTTACACTTACATCTGAGCACATGGGAACACATCCCTCAGTCGCTCCAGAAAGGATCTGCACTTACATCTGAGCATGTGGGAACACATCCCTCAGTCACTCCAGAAAGGCTCCTGCACTTACATCTGAGCACATGGGAACACATCCCTCAGTCGCTCCAGAAATGCTTTTGTACTTACATCTGAGCACATGGGAACACATCCCTCAGTCGTTCCAGAAAGGCTCTGCACTTACATCTGAGCATGTGGGAACACATCCCTCAGTTGCATCAAAAAGGATCTGCACTTACATCCATCCAGGTGCGAACACATCCTGCTCACAGTGATGGAAGGGCTTGCACTCACATCTGATCATGAGGGAACACATCCCAGAAATCATATCAGAATGACCCCCAGTCCTCAACTGAGCTACCTGGTAACTGACTAGGTGCCTCCATTCTCAGAATGGCAGTTGCACTTATATCCGACCTGCTCGTCGGAATGGCCAACACTCACATCTGACATGGAAGGAACTTAATCCTTTGGACATGACATAATGGTTCAGCCCTTACATATGATCAAGTGGGAACACATCCCTCTATCACATCAGAATGGCTACTCAGTCCTTCACTGAGTGATCCTGGTAACTGACCAGGTGCCTCCATTCCTAGAATGGCAATTTCCCTTACATCTGTCCTACTTGACAGAATGGCTCAGCCCTTACATCTGACCATGGAAGGAACCAATCCTCTCACCATGTCAGAATGGCTATGGGTCTCATCACTTTCTCTTGGAGGGAACCTCGATCTGGAGAACACCAAGCCTCTCCCTGAAGTACTCAAACTTCAGCCTAGCCAATGGCTTTGTCAATACATCATCTATCTGTTCCTCCATCGCAACATACTAGAGCTTCACTGCTCCTCTCTACACCATATCCCTGATATAGTGATACTTGATCTCGATATGCTTTGACTTGTCATGGAAAACTGGATTCTCTGACAACTTCACGCAACTCTGGTTGTCACAATGTATACAAGTACCATCCAACTGAAGATCAAATATATCAGACAGTAGATTCCGCAGCCATACTGCCTCACAACTAGCTGAACAAGCTATGTCATACTATGCTTCAGCTGTACTCAGTGCTACACATGATTGCTTCTTGCTAAACCAAGAGATCACACCTGATCCCATACTAAAGCAACATCCTGAAGTACTCTTCCTATCGATGGCACTGCCTGCCCAATCTGAATCAACGTAACCCTCTAGGTTAATATTTTGATTTGCATCGTACTTGAGCCCATAATCAATTGTACCCTTTAGGTACCTCAGAATATGCTTTGCAGCAGTCAAGTGAACACTTCTTGGATCTGTCAAGTACTGGCTCAAGGTGTTCATAGCAAAGCAAATGTCTGGTCTCATGTTCATCAGGTACATCAATGACCCAATCATTTGACAATACATCGTAACATCAACTGAATCTGATGAAGCATCACTCAATAGCTTTAGGTTCGATGCCATGGTTGTGGCCATAGCTTTGCAGTCCATCATCCCAAACCTCTTCAGGATCTCTACTGCATACTTCCCTTGTCCAAGGAAGATTCCATCTGTACTTTGCCATACCTCCATACCTAGAAAGTAATGCATCATCCCCAAGTCCTTCATTTCAAAATCAGCAGCAAGCTTTCTTTTCGTATCAGCAATCAACCCATCTGTACCTGTCACAAATAGATCATCTACATATAGTAGAAGCATCACTGGGTTGCCATCTTCAACCTTGTAGTAAAGGTTGGAATCTGCTTTACTCTTGGTAAATCCTAGAGTCATCCGTAATCTATCCATCCTATCGTACCATGTCGAACCTTAGATATTCTGCAGTCACTCCCTCTGAAGCGAAGCATCATACTCCCTCTGTCTTTTGTACTCTATGCACTAAAACATTCTATACTGGAGTGAAAAGTAGTATCCATCTAGGATCATTAGATACCAAGATCCTCTATTTTGAACTTTTTCAAAAGTTCTTCTCACATCCATCTGTGAGCTTGTCATCCTTTATCAACCTTGTAGCAAAGGTTAAGATATTCATCAAGCTCATCATGTATGTGTTATCCCATGGGTGTCTTTTGAACTCATACAAGGCCTTCTTTCATTTGCACACATGATTATGCATGTCATGTGACTTCACTTCCAGTGGCTGCAAATATCTCTTCTTATTTTATGTCTTCTTTTTGTGAGAAGCCTCGTGCTACGAATCTTGCTTTGTATCCCACGATGTTTCCATCTACTGCATGATGGAACTATAAACTTCTCTTCAGTTCTTGATACTACATCCTAGACATCATTCTTCTTGAACTGGTCTTCCATTTCTTCTTGGTTACTTCTTCATGGCTGGAAGGTTTTACATCAATGATGTCACTACACTCGTCATATTATTCTTTGTCTTTGAACTGTCGTCCCTTGTTCTTCGGAACAAGTCTTCATTCTTCTTTGCTTGTAGGTGATTATGTATGTGATATTTCCTACAATTCAAATGCAGTTGTATGGTTAGAAAATTTCATAAGGAATATTCATACTGGCAAATACTTATGCATAAATATATGATCATGCAACTACTTTCGCTAATACAACATTCATCCATATCTCACTGAAACTTTCTAGATGCCTTCCATCTCTACCAGGACAACATTGAGATTGTGCACTAATCCAATATGTCAGCAAAGAGGTTTCATTCTAGATAAGTAGCAATGGATAATTTGTATAGCACCATGAGCTACTTACCCATCACATGCAGATTAGTAGTATATTTTCATTAATGCAAACATTCTATCATGCATAATACATTAACTGAATATAAACAAATGCATAACAAAACAATATAATGAAATGACAATTGAATACTTATCTTTATTTGTTTCGTGGGTATACTTCTTCTTGAGCCTTCGACTTCATCGTCTTATTCATTCATAATAGCATCATTTCTTATCCAAATTCTAGGATGGATAAGGGGTTCTTCAAGAGTTGAGTCCTTCATATTCCTCATTGTTTGAGGGATCTTCTTTGGATGGTGAGATCTTGATCTTCAGTTTCTTCCATCTTCCCTTCTCTTCTTATGAATTGAGCTTCTTCTTTTTCTCAGAGTCTGCTGAAATTAATCACTTTCCTCTGGCACACATTCCTCGGATGAATGAATCACATGATCCTGGGAGTCCACTTTTTCTCAGAGCCTAGCATACTTTTGCTGATAGATTGTGGAGAGAGACCCAAAAAGTAAGAAGCCCTATATTCTGTAGCTGCATAATGTCCTCTTGTCAGGTTAGCTCTAATACCATGTTAGTTTTTCATCATATAAGCTAGCATTATGATCTTAGGATCTTTTCACTGAGAGAATAACAAGCACAGCAATAAAACATAAGCACATCACAAGAGACAAGAGACACAAAGAGTTTTCCTTGGGGAAACCATAAAGGAGAAAACCCCACAACTTCCTTAGAGATAGAATCAGCACCAAAACAGTGAAAGCCCCAAAATAGTAAGATGATCTCCACATAGCAGCAGTCTCTCTCTCTCACACTAAGAGAGCTTCTCCTTTCTCACTCATGCGCCCTCATAAGTGAGTGTGAGTGTTGCAAGTGATATAAATAGAGAGGCTCAATCTCTATTTATATTCTTTCATTCACTTGAATTGCACTCCAACATGTTGACCTTACTTAAGAATTACTTACTAGAGCCGACATCTCTAGGAGTGTCTAATAACCCTAGTGCCCCACCGCTTGTGGGGACTTTGCCTCCTCCGACCAATAGGAGGGTAACACAATGGTGGGGACTATTGCCCCGACTTACAATGACTCACCTAGGGTCGAATTCACTAGGATAGTATAATAACCCAAGGTCCCCAAAACTGTGGGGACTTTAACCCTTAACCAATAGGAGGGTTACCCACAATGACTTGACATGACTTTCACATTATAGAAACTTCCCGATCGGAAAATTGGGGCATGACATGACTCAAATACATCCCAAAATAAAAAGCGGGTTACAATACATAAGAAATACGGGTGAATACATTCCAAAGTTACAAATACATCAACAAAGGATGCTATTATCGAAGAATATCAATCGATCATGAAGAATGATGTTTGGGATGTTGTCCCAAGACCAGAAGGGAAGTCAGTTGTAACTTCCAAATGGATCTACAATATCAAGCATGCTGCAGACGGTGGCATTGAAAAGTATAAGGAAATATTTGTAGCTCGAGGTTTCTCTCAGAAAAAAGGAATAGACTATGAAGAAACATTTGCACCTATAGGTAGATACACTTCCATTAGATCAGTACTTGCTCTGGCTGCAGTGATGAAATGGAAGATACACCAAATGGATGTCAAGACTGCTTTCTTGAATGGTGTAGTGGAAGAGGAAGTGTATGTAGAACAACCACTCAGTTTTGAGACACATAATAGAGGGTCTCATGTATGCAGATTGAAGAAAGCCGTGTATGGTTTGAAATAGGCACCTAGGACCTGGTACGGCAAAATTGATAGCTTTCTATCTAGTTTGGGCTTTACCAAGAGTAAAGTATATTCCAACCTTTACTATAAGGTTGAGGGTGGCAACGCAGTGATGCTTCTACTAAGAGAAAGCTTGATTGCTGAGTTCAAAATGAAGGACTTGGGGATGATGCATTACTTTCTAGGTATGGAGGTGTGGCAGAGTACAGATGGAATCTTCCTTGGACAAGGGAAGTATGTAGTAGAGATCCTGAAGAGGTTTGGGATGATGGAATGCAAGGCTATGGCCACACCTATGGCATAGAACCTGAAGCTATTGAGTGATTCTTCATCAGAGTTAGTTGATGCTATGATGTATTGTCCAATGATTGGGTCATTGATGTACCTAACGAAAAAAAGACCAAACATTTTCTTTGCTGTGAACACCTTGAGCCAGTTCTTGACAGATCCTAGAAGTGTTCACTTGATTGCTGCAAAGCATATTCTGAGGTACCTGAAGGGTACAGTTGATTATGGGCTGAAGTATGATGCAAATCAAAAGATTAACCTAGAAGGTTATGTTGATTCAGATTGGGCAGGCAGTGCCATCGACAGGAATAGTACTTCAGGGTGTTGCTTCAGTATGGGATCAGGTGTGATCTCTTGGTTTAGCAGGAAGCAATCCTGTGTGGCACTGAGTATAGCTGAAGTAGAGTATGTCACAGCTTGTTCAGCTAGTTGTGAGGCAGTATGGCTACAGAAGCTACTATATGATATATTTGATCTCTAGTTGGATGCTACTTGTATACATTGTGACAACCAAAGTTACGTGAAGTTGTCAGAGAATCCAGTGTTCCATGACAAGTCAAAGCATATCGAGATCAAGTAACACTATATCAGGGATATGGTGCAGAGGGGAGCAGTGAAGCTCCAGTATGTTGCTATGGTGGAACAGATAGCCGATGTATTGATGAAGCCATTGGCTAGGATGAAGTTCAAGTACTTCAGGGAGAATCTTGGTGTTCTCTAGATCAAGGTTTCCTCCAAGAGAAAGTGATGAGACCCATAGCCATTCAGACATGGTGAGAGGATTGGTTCCGTCCATGGTCAGATGTAAGGGCTAAACCATTCTGTCATGGCTAAAGGATTAAGTTCCTTCCATGTCAGATGTGAGCGTTGGCCATTCCAACGAGTAGGTCGGATGTAAGGGCAACTGCCATTCTCTAGGAGAATGGAGGCACCTGGTTAGTTACCAGGTAGCTCATTCAAGGAGGACTGGGGGCCATTCTGATATGATTGCTGGGATGTGTTCCCTCATGATCAGATATGAGTGCATAGCCCTTCCATCAGTAATGGGATATGTTCCCTCAAGTCATACACACTCAAGTGTAGTGCATCGTTGAGGATGAGAAGACACTGGGGCTAGAGAAGAAGAAGATTACTGCTGTTGGGAGATCACTTACTGTTTTGGGGCTTTTACTATTTTGGTGCTGATTCTATCTCTGAGGAAGTTGTGGTGTTTTCTCCTTTATGGTTTCCTTGAGGAAAAAAACTGTGTTCATTGTCTCTTGTGTTTGATTGATGTACTTGTTATTCTCTCAGTTAAAGATCCTAATAATGGTAGCTAAATGTTGAAAAACTAACAAGCTATACCAACTGAGTTAGGAATTCTTCCAGTGCTCCTTCGTCACCCATCCCTATCACTGCTATGATGCACAAACTCAGAACAATATATTCCATTGGCATCACTGGGTCCTGGCCATACACCAACTTGAATGGTGTCTGTCCTGTCAACCATTTGCAAGTAGTGCGATAAGCCCATAGTATTGCTGGAATATTCAAATTGCAATCATTTCAGCTTGCATTACAGATCTTTGTGAGCGCATGCTCCAACACCTTATTGAATGCTTTGACTGTCCCATTAGCATGTAGATGATAAGGAGTTATATTCTTGTGTTGAATCTATAACTCCTATGTCAGCACCCTGATAGTACAATTGATGAAATTACTCCCCTGATCACTCATCAAGAACATTGGATATAACTAAATCGAGTGCCAACGTTGTTATAGAGAAACCTTGCTATAGTTGCAACAGTGGAATCTACCGCTGGTGTGGGTTCTTCCCACCTTATCAAATAATCTATCGATATGATGATATATCGTGCACTTGTCCTTTTTCTTAGTGGGTTGATTAGGCCCAAAAAATATACTTCCCATTTATCAAATGGCTACAATGTTACCTGAGGTAATAAGGGCATCTTATTCCTTTGTGACATCTTCCCTGTTCTGTGGAAAACATCACAAGTCCTCAAATAATCTACCACATCACTGTTGGAGACATTTACCACCATACACACTCTTTTTCATCAAATAGGCCTATTTAAACCACTATCCTAAGTATAATTGACATTAATTGACATCAATGGAGCATTAATTTCCATCATCCATTCACACCCACACCTACCTACAGTCAAGGAGGCTAACTGGAGCACTCTAGGGGTGATCTGAGTGATATTAATGCACCTAATTGCTAACTGGTGGTTACAATCAGTTCAAATAGTCAGTTAAGGTGCCTCCTCTCATTAAATATATTATTTAATGATTATTTATTATTATCTAATGATCTGGAGTCAACAGGGAACTTCCACCAACTTCTGATGATTAGTTTAGCTTCAATTAACCTCATCGGGGTTCATTGAAGTCATGGAGCACTAGCACTTGATGGTTGGATTGCTATGACATGTGTTTGATCTCCTTCAGTTGAGATTCAGTCATTTATTGCACTACAACTTCAGTTAGGGTTTGGTAATTCAATTATGGTTTTGGTTAAGTGGTTAACTGAGTGTGAACCAATGGTTGAGAGTCAGTTAAGCTAGACTCACTCACTGAATTCGAATTGTCTCTTTAGGTATTCAAATTCCTCATGGATTTAAGCTATTGCTTGACATTGGTATTGTAACCATTCATTTTTTATTGAATATACATATAGGAAACCATTATGATTCCGATTAACACCATTTCATGAGTATTTGTTGATTATTATTTGACGAGATTGATGCTTTGTTCCTAGATCAATGTGCAAGATTAATATGGTATCAGAGCATACCGTAGATCAAATATCTATCTCTCAAAAACAAGCTTTTTGATAGATTTCTCCATGAAATTTGAGCAATAGCTCAAAAATCCAGCACTGCACCAGAAACCAAGGCTTACCACTCAATATCCCAAGTAAAGAACTTGTTGATCAAGCTTGCTTGATTAACTATGCTGGGTGTGATGAAATCCTAGAATGTGCAGGATGTCTGACCTTATGGTGCCCTTTTTGTTTTGATTTGCAGGTTTTAATAGGTACAACTTCGAATGGACTCATCAATCCCTCTTCTCACCCCATTCACAAGCTATTCGGAATGGAAGTTGAAGATGATTGCATCTATGAAGAGATGAGGTCTCTATGAGGTGTCTATTGGACTTGGAAAAGAGTCTTATGAGAATGAGAATTACTGGATAAATGACGGTGATAGAGCTTTTGGAGCAATAGGTCTGGCCCTTTCTCCTAGCTTGTACTACCTTATTTGTTCTGCTGAATACCCAAAGGAAGTCTGGACAAAATTGGACAGAACCTTTGGCAAGCACAATGAGGATCATAATAGTACTTTGGAGATCACATCCAGAACCACAAGAGTTCTTTACTCAAAATTCTCAGCCTCTACTCTCTCTGATGAAGTAGTTCAAGATGAAGATGAAGCAGAATCTTCTACACATTCAATTCGAATTGAAGAAAGTCTCCATGCAGTGACTCCTTATCCTGATGCTTCGGAAGTTCATGATATTTGTGATATCTCATATTATCATATTTCTGAAACAGAAGAAGACATTCAAATCTCTGATATTGAATAAAAATACTGCTACACTTCCATCCAAACATTCACCGATGATTTTCCTTTGAATTCTGTGCAAAATTTACCAGTAATTGCTTCTGAAAGTGAAGAGAAAATTGATTTTTCTTCCACTAATATTGCTCCTGGTGTGCAAATATGTAAAAAATTGGATATTTTTGAAGAAATATCAGATTATAAGAGTGACACATTCGCTCCCCATGATCTAGATCTTCCAGCAAAATCCTGTAGGATTACATGCACCAATATTCAAAATTTTGAAGAAAAAGAAAACTGTGCATCTACCGTCTCGGTTGACCATAATTTTGGATCTGATATGAACCTTATTGGATCTGATATGATATTATTTGGATCTGATATGATATTATTTGGATCTGATATGATATTTATTGGTTCAAAATTTCAGGTTCATAAACCTTCAGTACTGCTTGCAGCTATTCTCATCAACGTTGTGAAGAAACAAGTACCGCAAGTCTCCTACAAAACTGCTGCTGGGGATTTGATTTGATATCATAGTTTTGGATTTGTTGTGAAATTATTTAGATATGATTTACATTCCGATATGATATTATTTTTTTCATATTTTAAAATCCAATAGATTTCAGTCATGCTTGTAGGTGCTCTCACCAATTCCGATGTGAAAAATCAAGTACCGCAGTTCTTCTTCAATTTTGTTGTTGGGGATTTGGTGTTAGTTTCCTCTTATGAGGTTGCTGATATTTTATTTTGTGAATAATTAGATATTTCTGAAGCTATATCATATTATGGAGCTCAAGCATTCTCTCTCCAGAGTCCCAGGGATGCTCTACCTTTGGTCACATGCTCATCTCCTCACAGAACTAGTAAAGAGGAAGACATACTGCATCTGCTTGGACACTTGCTCCTAAAAATTGGGGCTGATTTTACCACTCATGGTTTTCTGTTCAAGGATGCAACATATCATTTTATTGAGTGTTCCACACATGGTTCGAATCCTCAAGAACCTTTTCTCTCTCTTCAGATGATTTCAGTTGCTCTACATGGGTCCAGTTTTCACCGTGCAGCTGTTTATATTTCTGATTCAGTTGAGTGCATTGTTCTTCTTCCAAAGTGGAAGATTCCTTGAGACATATTCATTTAGTTTGGATTCATAGGTTCACATGCACACTCTTAGGATGCTACTACATAGAAGAACCAATTCTTGATTTACTGCTTAGTTTGAGGGGGGGTATTTTTCCCATGAGGTTTTCCCCATTTCCTTGGTTATATTAAGTAGTTACTTTATTGTACAGGGTGACCTATGGCCTTATTTTCCGGGGCCATAGAATTTTTATGCATCTATGTTTTCTAACTCTTCCTGAGTATAGCTTAAGGGGGGGTGTTGGAGACATTTACCACCATACACACTCTTTTTGGTCAAATTGGCCTAGTTAAACCACTATCCTAAGTATAATTGACATTAATTGACATCAGTGGAGCATTAATTTCCATCATCCAATCACACCCACACCTACCTACAGTCAAGGAGGATAAATTATCCTTCTCCTACAGTCAAGGAGGCTAACTAGAGCACTTCAGGGGTGATTTGAGTGATATTAATGCACCTAATTGCTAACTGGTGGTTACAATCAGTTCAAATAGTCAGTTAAGGCACCTCCTCTCATTAAATATATTATTTAATGATATGGAGTCAACAGGGCGCCTCCACCAACTTCTGATGATTAGTTCAGCTTCAATTAACCTTATCGGGGCTCATTGAAGTCATGGAGCACTAGCACTTGATGGTTGGCTTGCTATGACATGTGTTTGATCTCCTTCAGTTGAGATTCCATCATTTATTGCACTCCAACTTTAGTTAGGGTTTGGTGAGTCAATTAGGGTTTTGGTCAAGTGGTTAACTGAGTGTGAACCAATGGTTGAGATTCAGTTAAGCTAGACTAACTCACTAAATTCAAATTGTCTCTTTAGGTATTCAAATTCCTCATGGATTTAAGCTATTTCTTGACATTGGTATTATAACCATTCATTGTTTATTGAATATACAGAGAGGAAACCATTCTAGTTCCGATTATCACCATTTCATGAGTATTTGTTGATTATTCTTTGATGAGATTGATGCTTTGTTCCTAGATCAATGTGAAAGATTAATAATCACCATGTATAGTTAGCCACCAATATCCTATGCGGAGTACCTTCCAGGAAGTTGTGTGACCTCCATAGTGTCCTCCTGCAACTCCCTCATGTCCTTCTGTAGAATTCCATGAAGGATAATGTGGAGGTCATCATTATTGGAAGGTCAGTGTGAACAAGATCATGCAGCTAGGATTTTATTGGCCCACTATCTTTTCTGATACCCACAAATAGGTTGTTTCCTGCCATAAGTGTCAGATATTTGAAGGGAGGAGGAAGCTTCTACAATTTCCTTTGAAGCCCATACATGTTGAGGCCCCTTTCCAACAATGGGGGTTGGATTTTATTGGAGATATAAACCAATATTCCTTAGGACAACATAGGTGGATCCTCACTTCCACTGATTATTTCAAAAAATGGATTGAATCCATCCCAACTAGACAAGCCACTGAGACAATGATTATGGAGTTTCTAGAAGAGCACATTTTGTAAGGTTTGGGGTTCCTAGAAAGCTGATCAATGACAATGCTGCTGCGTTCACGTCAAATAAGATGGTGGAATTTTGCTTCAAGTATCACTTACAACTGGGGCATTCCACATCCTATTATCCATAGTGAAATGGGTTGGCAGAATATTCTATAAGATCCTGATGAGGATCATCAAAAGGATTCTTCAGAACAACAACAAGGCCTGGCACACAAAATTTCCTCATGCTTTGTGGGCTGACATAATCAGTGAAAAGAAATCCATTGGCACTTCACCATTCCAGTTGGTTTATGGCTCTGAGGTAATTTTTCATAGTTCCCTGAGTTTTATAGTAATGATATGGCTACAGGAAGAAGAAAATGAAACCCATCCAACTCAGAGGAGGATCTATCAATTGATTAAACTGTAGCAGAAAAGGGAGCAACTGTTTGCTAGAACTCAAAAATTTTCAAGAGAAAAAGAAATAGATCTTTGACAGGAGGACAAATCCTAATGATTTCCATATGGGGGATGTAGTTTTTCTATGGGATGCACCACATGAAGAGAAAGGGAAGCATGGTAAATTTTATTACCTGTGGAAGGTCCCTTACACGATTTTAGATTTTAGAGGAAAGAATGCCTACATACTAGAGGAGATGGAGGGTGGTCTAGTATCTGGAGCTCCTATAAATGGAAGGCTCCTCAAACACTACTTACTGTAAAGTGAGTTTAGTTTCCCATTTCATTGTATATACCATTTTCTGATAGACTTAAAGCCCGAGGTGAAGCCAGTAAGTTCCCCAATAGAAGCCGTCATTTGGTTTTCTTTTTTTTATGAAAATTTGAAGTTACATGCACTATAACAAATTTTGAGGCGATGGGCCTTCGCGATAGCATAGAATGGTGTAGTTAGTTGGGGTTTTTGTAGGTACAGAGGGCCCAATGGATTAGGCACTTGGTCTATGGGGTTCTTTTTTACCTCATAGGGAGGATAGCATCCCTGCATTGGGGTCGTTGTTAGCACCTGTGCTAAAATTTAAGGATTTTTACAGATGCATCCATACTAATTACCCTGCAAAAGTTTAGACCAGTGAAAGAAAGAGTAATGTTAAAAGAGGACCAGAACCAACAACCTAGATGCACAACATGGAATATCAAAGGCCGCCAATCATTTCCACCAAAAAATTAGGAGTGGAAAAGTGGAAAAGGGCCAAATTTGGTTATAAAAGTTTCTAAATCCTCCTTCCACTTTCCTCTTTTTCAAGGAAAGGAAAAATCAAAAAGAAAAAATACATAAATTTGGTTACAAAAAGTTAGAATCCCGCTTTCTGCGATCTGCAGGATCGACTATCCGAAAAGATTCTGTTGAAGATCAATGGCTTGGAAAGGAACATAAAGGAGAAATCAAAAAGCGAAAATACATAATTTGGTCATAAAAAAGTTAGAATCCCACTTTTCGAGATCCGTAGGATTGATGGTCCAAAATGATTCCGCCAAAGATCAATGAATCAGAAAGAAAAAGGGTGGAAGTGTAAAGGGTGAAAATCCAGTCATAAAAATTTGAAAGCCCGTTTTCCACTTTTTGCAAGCCCATAACATGTCCACGTTTTGATCACATATCAATGGCTTCAAAAGTTTCTCCCTAAGATCGACAGTGCAGAAAATGGAAATAAGTGAATGGGATAAGTAGATTTCCCAATATGCGGAATTTGGTAGACCCAATAGATTTCAACGACCCAGATCATTGACCGATAAAGATCCATGACGGGGTGTATTCCGCTACAAGAAATAGCACGAACAAAACAACTTTTCATATCTGCGGAATTTCTGAAAGGACTGCATGTTTCAATGGTCAGGATTTATGGCATAGTAAGATCAATCGAGGAGATAAATTTTGTTGATCTAACATGCTCGTAGAAAGTAAATTTTCATATTTACGAAATTGCTTAAAAGGGATGCATGTTTTAACTGAGAAGATCTAATCGGGAATGAATCTATGGCAGAGAGCAATTCCACTAATTCAACATGTGCGAAAATGAACATGTGAAATTTGTGAAATGTGGTAGGCCCTTAAATTTTGAATGATGAATATTTAAAGAAGATTTTGATCAAAGGTTAGAAACAATTTTGCAAGGATAACTAGCACAGAGAAAGTCAAAATGAAGATTTGTGGAATTGGGTATAGGCCGCATATTCCAACGTCTGATATTAAATATTGATCTAGATCAACGACTGAGGTTGATTCCACAGATTGAAAGTGTGAGGATAAATGAATTCATGATTCCAGTGAAATTTTATATTTGCAGGAATATTCAGACACGTGCTTCCATATCCTTTTTTTGGCTAAAAGATCAACGGTCCTAAATAATTTCGTTGGTTGAAGATGTAGGGATGAATGAAACTGTTGCAGGCCACTTGAATATCCTCTGAACATTCATTTTCATCTAGCAGGCCTGATACCCAAGTGTCAAATTTTCCCAAAGTGATCCACCATGCACATTCCAGCGTGCTTTCTTCATTTGTTTTTTTATCCTAGAGAATTTTCCAGATCGAATTTTTTTAGAATTTTGTGTGTGCAGCTTTGATTCCCACGCTATAACTGAATTTGGATCTATTTCTAGGTTGGTCTTAGGAGCCCATGACATTATAAATGTAACCTCAATAGAGAAATAAGGGGTTTTACATTCATTTTGAAGCCTATGTGCTTGGTTTTGTAGCTCTACAACTTTTCTTAGGAGCATTAATGCAAAGTATGCCCTGAATGTATGAGATTCATCATGGTGTTCATTGTTCAGTCTGTTCTCCCTTGTTTTCTTCATTTTCATGTATGTGTAGTTTCTGCTAATGTGTTTCTAGTTGTATGCAAGGAATTCATTATATCTTAAGTGCTCCTTGCATCATATAACGTGTTTGTTATGTGTTCATGGTAAATGCCTTGGAATTCATCCTCTGCTAGATGATCCATTTCAGTTATCATCCTTCACTGTTTCTTTTGATAAAGGTGTTTAAGGAGATTCATCCATAGATAGGTGCCTCCTGTCTCATTGGGCTTCTTCTCATTTCCCCCTGCCATCTCTCAAAGATATTTTGCTGAATACTAACACCTATTTTGCTTGAGACTACAAAGGATATCAATAGTGATTATTTTCTATAAGTCCTTGAATGATTTTGTATTTGGCTCCATTTCCCAACAGTATTTAATATCTTTCTGTCTTACACTCTTTAAAATCCAAAACAACCCTTCTCTTCAAAAATCTAGCCTTCTGAATGCTTGTTTAAAGCTATATGTGTATGTGAATGACCCTGTGACAAAGAGAGATCCCTCTCTGACTGTATAAGCTAGAATAAAGTCTAAATATTGGTTTGAGATGGTTACCCTAGCTATTCTCCTACCAAAACCATAGGAAAATTATCGGGTGATAACATCTTGGTGCCGTTGTTGGGGAATAATCACTATTATCTCCTCGAGGAAATGACATTGTTTTAGTTCTACAACCTAGTTGAGTAGTCGGTCATAGATACATGCTAGTTGTACATGCTCTGGTGACTCCACTCAAATATTTTGTAAGGTGACTCCACTGGGAAGTACTGGCAGCTAGAAGAACCAACACAAGGAGAAATCTTGATGCTGAATCTTTGCAATAGATTTTTGATCTAGAGATTCTAATTTGAAGGGCCAATAAGATGCAAAGGTTAGTCAAAACTCTTTCCTTACCTACTTGAGGTTTTGTTTCTATTAATGATATATCTAAGAATTGTGATGAATTTTTTGGGCTAGCTTTCCCTAGGACTAAATCTGGGTCTAGCCTCTCTAAAGTGGTTTCTGACACCTCTGCATTTGAACTCTCCTTCATTTCCTGGTCACCCCTAACCTTAGAGACTCTAGGAAGGTCTCTCCAACACTTTCTGGACCCACAGTGCCCCCTATTTTCCATTGAAATAATTGCATTAATCTCCACTTCCAAGCTCAAACAAACTACATCATCTAGTTTCAAAACCCCTCATAGCTCTGTAGTTCCTCACAACACACTCATTTTTTCTATCACACCTGATGCAACCCCTTTTGGAAACCCCATTGTAACCCTAGGGATGGATAGATTTTCCCCTTTACTCCTCCATGCTGCTCTTCATGACCTTCCCTATGTTAGTTTTTCAACATTCAAGCTAGCATTATGTTAGGATCTTTACTGAGAGAACAACAAGTACAACAATCAAACACAAGAGACAATGAACACAGTGTTTTTAATCAGGGAAACCATAAATGGAGAAAACCCCACAAGATGCACTCCCGACAGTAGTAATCTTCTTCTTGTCTAGCCCTAGTGTCTTCTCCTTCCTCAACTATGTGCTACACTTGAGTGTGTGAGTGATGTGTGCTAAATAGAGACTCTAGCTCTCTATTTATAATAATCTCGACATGACTAAAACCCTACTAGGGCTGACCTCTACTTGGAGAGTCTAGTAACCCTAGTGCCCTAGAACTGCGGGGACTTTAACCCTCACACAATCGGAGGTTTACCCACTATGAATGGACATGACTTGTTTACATTATTGATTCTCCCGGTCGAAACATCAAGGCATGACAACATGACTCAATTAGATAATAGATACATCCCAGAATAAACATCGGGTTACAATACATAAGATACATATATGAATACATTCCGAAGTTACAAATACATGAACACTCCCTCTTAACTAGGAAGGTATTCTTTCAACACAATTTTCAGCATTGGTCTTCTTCTTTGTATCAACTGGATCATCTCGTCATCTGCATCTCAAGTCTTCTAAGTCTTCAAGTCATATTCATCCTTCAAATATGGATCATCATGGGATATCATCACTAGATCTAAATCATCTCTCGATCTGGATCATCATCATTGGACTGGATCTAGATCATCACTCGATCTGGATCATCACTGCTGGATATGGATCATCACTCGATCTGGATTATCACTATGGGATAGAGATCATCACTCGATCTGGATCATCACTGCTGGATCTGGATCATCACTCGATCTGGATCTCTCAGAGTCATCATAACTGGATCTGGATCATAGCTTGATCTGGATCTCATCTAGTCATCATCATATGTGCTATCTCATGATTCTTCTTTTCATAGGAAGTTCTACAAAGCTAGCCTTATTTCATGCTAGTTGTAGGCCTGGCCATCATGTAGGTCTTATCCCAGCACTTACATATGACCTACTTATCAGAAAGGAAAGGCCACCACTCACATCTGATCATGTAGAAACCTACAATCACATCATAAAGGCCTAGCACTCACATTCACCAGCATGATAGGACATCACTATCATCTATGAAAAGGATTCAACACTTATATCTGACCTACTCGTCAGAAAGGAATAGTACTCACTTCCATCCAGGCGGGAACACATCCTGCTCACAGTTATGAAAGAACTTCGTACTTTCATCCAGGTGGGAATCACATCTTGCTCACAGTTATGAAAGAACTTCGTACTTTCATCCAGGTGGGAATCACATCTTGCTCACAATGATGGAATATTTCCATACTTCTATCCAAGTGGGAACACATCCTACTCACAGTGATGAAATATTTCCATAATTTCATCCAAGCTGGAATCACATCCCGCTCATAGTGATAGAAGATTTCTGCACTTACATCCATCTAGGTGGGAACACATCCTACTCACAGTGATGAAATATTTCCATACTTTCATCCAGGCTGGAATCACATCTTTCTCACAATAATGGAAAGGCTCTGCACTTACATTTGACCTGGTAGGAACCAAATCCTACACCCTCGTTAGAAGGGCATGCACTCACATCTGACCTAGTAGGAACTGAGTCCTACACCCTCATCAGAATGGCCCCCAGTCCCAAACTGAGCTACCTGGTAATGGACCAGGTTACTCCACTCTCCCGGAGAGTGGTAGTTTCCCTTACATCTATCCTACTCGACAGAATGGCCAACACTCACATCTGACATGGGAGGAACCTAATCCTTTAGCCATGACCAAATGGTTCATCCCTTACATCTGAACTACTTGTTAGAATGAATCTCTTAGTCCTAGACTGAGCATTTCTGGTAACTGACTAGGTACCTCCATTCCCAGAATGGTAGTTGCCCTTACAGTTGTCCTACTCAATATAATGGCCAACACTCACATCTATCATGGAAGGAACCAATCCTCTCACCATGATAGAATGGATCAGCCCTTATATCTGACCTACTCGTTAGAATGGATATGGAACTCAACACTCATATTTGACATGGAAGGAACTGGATCCTCTCACCATGACAGAATGGCTCAGCCCTTACATCTTACCATGGAAGGAACCAATCCTCTCACCATGTCAGAATGGCTATGGGACTCATCACTTTCCCTTGGAGGAAACCTCGATCTAGAGAACACCAAGCTTCTCCCTGAGGTACTCAAACTTCACTCTGGCCAATGGCTTCATCAACACATCAGCTATCTATTCCCCTAGTGCAACATACTGGAGCTTCATTGTTCCCATCTGCACCATATCCCTGATATAGTGGTACTTGATCTTGATATGCTTCAACTTGTCATGGAACACTGGATTCTCTGACAAATTTACGTAACTTTGGTTGTCACAATGTAGACAAGTAGCATCCATCTGGAGATCAAATAAATTAGATAGTATCTTCCATAGCCATACTGCCTCACAACTAGCTGAACAAGCTGTGACATACTCTGCTTCAGCTGTACTCAGTGCCACATAGGATTGCTTCCTGCAAAACCAAGAGATCACACCTGATCCCATACTAAAGCAACACCCTGAAGTTCTCTTCCTATTGATGGCATTACCTACCCAATTTGAATCAACATAACCCTCCAGGTTAATCTTTTGATTCGCATCATACTTGAGCCCATAATCAACTGTACCCCTTAGATACCTTAGAATATGCTTTCCAGCAATCAAGTGAACATTTCTCGGATCTGTCAAGAACTTGCTCAAGGTGTTCACAGCAAAGAAAATGTCTAGTCTCATGTTCGTCAGGTACATCAATGACCTAATCATCTGATGATACATCGTAGCATCAACCAACTTTGATGACGCATCACTCAATAGCTTCAGGTTCAATGCCATATGTGTGGCCATAGTCTTGCAGTCCATCATCCCAAACCTCTTCAGGATCTCTACTGCATACTTCCCTTGTCCGAGGAAGATTCCATCCACACTCTGCCACACCTCCATACCTAGAAAATAATGCATCATACCCAAGTCCTTCATCTTGAACTCGGCAGCAAGCTTTCTCTTCATATCAGTAATCAACCCATTCACACCTATTACAAATAGATCATCTACATATAGTAGAAGTATCACTGGGCTGCCATCTTCAACCTTGTAGTAAAGGTTGGAATCTACTTTACTCTTGGTAAATACCAAACTAGATAGAAAGTTGTCAATTCTTCCATTCCAAGCCCTGGGTGTTTGTTTCAAACCGTATAGGTATTTCTTCAATCTGCATACATGAGACTCCCTATCATGTGTCTCAAAACCGAGTGGTTGTTCTACATACAGTTTCTCTTCTACTACACCATTCAAGAAAGCAGTCTTGACATCCATTTGGTGTATCTTCCATTTCATCACTGCAGCCAGAGCAAGTACTGTTCTGATGGAAGTGTATCTGGCTACAGGTGCAAAGGTTTCTTCATAATCTATTCCTTCTTTCTGAGAGAAAACCCGAGCCACAAATCTTGCCTTGTATTTTTCAATGCTACCATCTGCAGCATGTTTGATCTTGTAGATCCATTTGGAAGTTATAACCGACTTCCTGTCTAGTGTTGGGACAACATCCCAAACATCATTCTTCATGATCGATTGGTATTCTTCGATCATAGCATCCTTCCATTCTTTCCGTTCTGTCGCTTCTTCATAACTGGAAGGTTCTTTATCAATGAAATAACATAGTAAAGCTACATACCCGGAGCAGGATCTGGACCTCTTTCTTTCTCTGTGATTCTCTTATGGAGCCCCATATCTTTCTGCGCCTTGGATAAGTTCTTGTACCCAAGCAAGTTTCCTCTTATGAGGATTCTTCTCCAGAGGCGGATCTACAGGTCTTTGAGGTTCTTCAAATTCTCGATATTCTTCTTGAGTTTCTTCATTCATGGTTGTATCATGAATTCTGGGTGCTTCTTCTTCTTCAGGTTCTTCAGCAAGTCTCTTTCTGGATTTGTTGTAATATATTTCTTCATTA
Source organism: Pseudotsuga menziesii (assembly GCA_001517045.1). NCBI lineage: Eukaryota > Viridiplantae > Streptophyta > Pinopsida > Pinales > Pinaceae > Pseudotsuga > Pseudotsuga menziesii. The sequence goes on from LPNX010381479.1 coordinate 25,316, forward strand.
AATGTTACATCCCTGCTGATGTCAATATTGTTGTATCCTGGTAATTATATTTTGTAAGCCTTCGAGCTTTCAGAGTATCCCACAAATATACCCTTCTTTCCTGAAGGATCTAATTTAGTCCTATTTTATTTTGGAATGTAGATGTACATAGGACAGCCGAATATTTTGAGATGGCTGACTTCTGGTTTCTTTCCAGAGAAGAATTCTTTAGGAGTCTTGTTCTTGAGTAATCTATGTGGAGTACGGTTCTATACATACACCGCTGTTCTGGCAGCTTCCGTCAAAAGATGCATAGGAAGGTATTGATCATGAAGCATTGATTTTGTAGCTTCCATGATAGTTCTATTCTTCCATTCTGTAATCCCATTCTGTTGTGGATTATAAGGAGTGGACAACTCCCTCTTAATCCCTGACTCTTTGCATAGCTCTTTGAATTCATTTGAAGTGAATTCTCTGCCATTATCTAATCGAAAGGTCTTGATCTTCTTTTCAATATGGTTCTTGATCAAGGCTTTAAATTCCTTGAACTTACTGAATACTTCGTCTTTGTTCTTCATGAAGTCAACCCATGTCTTCCTAGAAAAGTCATCAATGAAAGAAACATAATATGCATACCTGCTTAGAGAGTTTGATGACATAGGACCGCATACATAGGAGTGGATGATTTCCAAGATTCCTTTTGCTTTGCTTTCACTGCTTGGAAATGTCTTCTTTGTATTCTTTCCTTTCTCACATCCTTTGCAGACCCCATCATGTTTTTCTTGGATTTCTGGAAGACCTTTGAAATCTTTGCTTGCAATAGGTAGTGCTCTGTAATGCACATCTGCAAGCCTTCTATGCCAAAGTTCACTTGGCTCTACGGTTTCATGGACCAAGGCTTGTTCTGGATGGCCCTTCAATTTGTACAATCCTCCTTCTTGTTCGCCAATCACTACTGCATCATCGATAGTCTTTCCTTTTGGCCACATGATGACTTGACCATCTATGAATGCAACCCGCATTCCTTTTGCATTTAATGCTGATATGGAAAGGAGGTTTTTCTTGAGTCTTGGAAAAAACACTACTTCCTTCATTGTTAGATACTTTCTAGAGTCTAGCTTATAGGAATATTCCCCACTACCTTTTATGGATATTGGTAGTCATCTCCTAGCTTCACCTTGTGAGATGATTCATGTTCTGACAGCCTCATAAAGGATTCCTTGAATCCAGTCATGTGTTTGGAAGCCCCACTGTCTATTAGCCAATCATCACTTCCATGAGTAATGTTTCCTGTGAGAGCAGAGATCAAAACATATTCATCCTCGCTTGAAGAATCTTCACTTTAATAACTGGATCTTTTCTTGGATGGTTCATCATCCTCTGCAACATGAGCATGATGTCTTCTTTTGTTGCTCTTCTTTGTTGGCTTTGGTTTATTAGGACAATTGCTTGCATAATGTCATGCTTCATCACATGTATAACATATGATCCTAGATAAATCTCTTCTAGTGTTATCTTTGTGAGAGTTCTTAGCTCTAAACTGATGAGTTTTCTTTCTTGTTGACTTGGAGTATACCATGAGAGCTTGATCTTCACTTCCCATCTTCTCTTCTTGAGCTGCTATCTGAGCTTCTTCTTGAGAGCACTCTTCCCATAGTCTGCTAAACTTGACTAACTTATTTCTAGCACAGATTCCTTGGATGAAAGAATCCCATGACCTAGGAAGGCCATTGAAGGTAGTCATCACAATCTCTACATTTTCCACTTCTTCATCAACTACTTCTAGTTGTTCTTTGATCTGAGAAACTCTTGTGAAGTAAGACTAGATTGTTTCTACATTCTGAATCTTCACATTCTTCAGTTGGTTTCTCAGAGTCATCTTCTGGTTTATGTTCTTCCCTTCAAACAATTTGGTTAGGGCATCAAACATAGCTTTAGGTTTCTTGAGAGAGTACACCTGTGGGATAAGGTGATCCTTGATAGAATCAACAATGATCCTCTTTGCCATAACCATCTTCTTCTTATGTAAGGCCTTTGCCTCATCTCCCTCTGGAACTGGAACCTCCTCATGGATGTAGGAGTCTAGCTAATTTTCTTCCAGGACCAGGGAGATCCTATACTTCCAAGCTCATTTTCCCTCATGGCATCTCCTGCACGCTCATCAGAATCTCGAGCATCATATCCATCATGGGTTCTCATGACTAAACCACCTCTTGCTTTACCACACTGTTCTACTTGGAATACTGCTCTTGTAGGTGTCTATAACTCTGCAAACGTGTTAATAGCAAACTGTTAGATGCATATCATTAATATAAATCAGAACTACTTACCTTCCTCTTTTGGAAATTCATAAAAAAACAATTTTGATAAAAACACAAAATTTTCTTGCTTCTTGTTCAGCCCTATAATCTACTGACAGTCTACTGAAAAATCCACTGAAAAAATGCTTGGAAAATCCACTTCGAAAACCCAAATTCCTTGTACAGAATCGGGTCTCATCCCAGCGAATATTTCGATGTTTTGGTGGCCAAAACCACTAATTTTCCCCGCTTCTCATCGACATTCTGTTCATCTATATTTCTGTAGAAATTCTGACCAGAAATAGATTAATTTCACTCACAACAAATTACAATTGATCATGCAAAATTGTCAACAATGGAGACTGAAAATGGAGCTGTAACACAAAATTATATTAACTCAGTGTACAATAGCCAACCTTGTAATATCATAGGCTGCTGAATAAATAGAATACATGAAGAAATCGAATGCATGAGGAAGCATCCAAATCTAGCATAAAGCAGGCTTACCCAAAATAGGCAAATCCCCCATAGGTGTAAAAAGCTGATCCCAAATATGTCATGAGGCTCACGAATTGGCAAGGGCACATGGGCAAGCTAATGAGGGGTGAAATGGCAGCTCATACATGCTTTTGCATGGATGAAAGAGTGTAGGATGAAAGGGGAATAAAACAGGTTCACCTCACCTAGTCTTGCTTTCCTTATGTGCTTTAAAAACTGAAAAAGCAGTCAACAAAGTAGAAAAAGCAGAAGGGTGCCTAGGAGACCAAGAATAAAGCAGATTTGATTCCTAAGGCTTTCCCAAGTGCTACATGAGTCAAATATGGCAAGTTTGACCTCTATGGATAGGAAATTAGCAACTTGAACAT
>LPNX010381483.1:8267-28350 GCA_001517045.1 Pseudotsuga menziesii
GAAAACTTTAAGGGAGGTACTATCGCTAAATAGTTCCAACCTTGAAATAAACGATGAGAGGATGCGACCCTAGAAGGAAATTTGCAAAAAACATGGAAGAATGTAAAAATAAGTTTACTATCACTCTTGCCATTCTGGAGATAAAAACTAGAAGTTCCTCGCTGTGTTGGGATTGAATTTGGGGTTAAGATACCAATTTTTGGAAAGAAAAAAAGGAAGTTGAAAACACTAAAGTAAAATGCATGGCTCTTTCAAAATATAGGGAAATTTAAGAAACACTCATAGCAATTCTAGTGACAAAGGAAGTGGTTATGACCCAAAGAAACCCAAGATAGTGAATGAACACAAGATAGTGAAGGGTTGGTGATGCCATTCTAGTTATGCAATGCTATTATAAGATTATTGTGTCCATATATGGATTCATTCATCATTCTTTATCTTGATGATATTTTAAATTCAATAAAACATAGGAGAACATTTGCAAAATATAGAAACAATGCTAGAGACAAAGAAGAAGCACAAAATTCAAGTGATTTGAAGAAATGTGAGTTCATCGTGAATTATTTGTACATGGGCTTCCAGCCTTACTGAGTACAAGGTTATTCATCTTGAATGATCTTTCCCCCAACGTTTTAAAAGGGCATTTTTGGTTGTTCTATGGCAACTTAATCACCCTTGAGTATTTCCATTTGGGTTTTGAAAAGCATAAAAAGACCATTTAATAAATTGTCTTGCGGTAATTGAGTGTCAATAGTAAATTTAAATCTTGGTGTGCATTATATAATTTAAATCTTGAGTGTCACTCAATGCGCCATCGCTTAAGCGACGCTTATGAGACTATCTGTCGCTTAAGCGATGCTTATGAGACTAGCCGTCGCTTAAGAGACGCTTATGCCACATTCACAAAAACAAAATTTATCCTTGTGATTTTTGGTAAGTTTAAAAAAAGAAATCCACGCGCCGTCGGATTTTGGATCGAAATGTAGTAGTGCAACAGTAACCCGCATATATTGATATAAGCCACTTCAAAAGTTTAGAATTACAAACTTAGGTGTGTGAAGCACAAGCATTCTTAAAATGCTCTGCATTCTCTCTAAGAGGCTCTATTAATATGCCCTGTACAGGAATAAAAAATGTGAGGTGTGATAATGTCTAGGCTAGGTGTAAGGGCATATGTGAGAGAAGATGTAAGAGGTGTAAGAGAACATTGCAACTCAACAAGAAATCAAAATCCACATTTTCTTTCCTCTTGCAACTCAACAAGCTATCAAATTCCATTGGACTGTAATTTAGTGAACCGTATTAACGTGGAAACCTGTAGTTTTATGGATAAATGTGTTGGGAAAGATGAAATACTTTTCTTTCCAGGTTAATTTTGACAAATAGAGTACTAAAAACGAAAAAATTCAACAATCTATCCGCACTGCTTTCTAAGTTTTGGGATTATCCTATGTTAAATTGGTAATGCCATTGATCTTGTTTAGGTTCAAATCTAGTTTTAATGAAAATTGGAGTTGGAATTTATAATATCATATGGACAAATCAAAAGCAAAATTACTGATAATAAAAATTACTAAACCCCAAAGCCCTATGGGTGAAAGTGTTAGCCAAATTTGACTGTTGTGTTTTTCATCTTAATGTGGGCAGAGAGCGTTTTGCCAAAAAGACTCAAAAAGCTATCAGCATTGCTTTTGGGATTACCCTATGCTTTGGAGGTACAAGGTTCAAGTCTATCTCCCCTGTTAAAATAGGTTTATACCATCTTAATGCAAAGTGGAGTTGGGATTCACTTCTCTACACAAGCAAAATTACTAATGGCATTGTTTTCCCTATCAAAAGTATAAGAAAGATAAATAGTTGTAAAATGTCATCAAAATATTCTCTATATCATTTTATGCAATGCCTATCAAAATTATAAGAAAAATAAACAGTTGTAAAATGTCATCAAAATCTTCTCTGTGTCATTTTCTGCAAACTTACTTTGGACTGGTCGAAGAAGCATTTGCCACTCCTGATTGTTCATCTGCCAGAGAAGAATGTTGAGGAGGCTTACTGTTGGACTGCTGTTCTACGATTCCAGCTGAGTGAGAGGGTCCGCACATTTGGAGCTTAAGGAGCCCTTTACTCGCCTGCTTCTCACCCATGTTGCCAAACGCCTGGTTGAAGCCTCTCTTGCTTCCGGTTCCCATGAACAACCCATACTCACATTTAATACCATCATCCATGACCTGTGCCTGATTTTGCAATGCTATGGCATGCTCAGTTTCAAATTTTGTCTCTGGACCTACAAACCCCATCAAACAAACCCTTTCCATTAAGTCACCTTCTACAGCATCCCAGGTCAAAGGTTAGGGATTGGCATGGATTTGTGCTACCACATATTCAAAAAAAAACCGACACCGAATTGCTGAGTGGGTTGTGCGTTGATCTTAATGGGGCTTCTCTTCCTTCCACAAATCGACTTGGTGAACCCATATAAAGGTATACATTGTTGCTGTCTCAGTATACAAGAAAAAAGCAGATGGATTGGTCGCCCAAGCATGCAAAGATAACATAGATGGTTGTGGTTCTAGGTAGATGCCCATAGATTATTGATAGAAAATACAGATGGGTATGGAGACAGGGTTGCATGAATGATAAGAGAAACCCTCGACTTGGCGCTCTTCTATAAGATCCATAACCGGTAAGCGAAGTGGAGGGGAGAATAGAAACCAATCCCTTTAATGAATCCCATTTTGGGAGTCAAGGTTGCTCTGGAGCTACACAGAAGTCGGAAGGGAAGGCACCCACCCATATTATTAGTAGGTGTTTTGTAATCTTCTTCTATCTCCCTTGGGTTGGTTGTAATCTGTTCTCCCGCTTTTGGAATATTTAGTTTAGTAATTGCCTCTTTTCCACAACAAAAATCCCAAATCGATTTTCTATTTTTGGTTTAAAACATAAAATCATGCCGTAGTCAATTTCCACCATATATTTGGATCCAAGGGATGACAACGCTTGGTGGGTAGAGTGCTCTAGTTACCACTCCCATACCAAAAAATATAATTGCAATTGTTATGTATTGGGAAGCCCGCTCCAATCCTACCCATACTGTTTTCACCATGTTTGTTTTATGAATGGAGTAAACAAAACCAAGTTTTAACCATTCTCTCATAGGTTGTGAACTTTGTGTATCATATGTGCAATAATATGAATAAAGCTTATCAAAGGTATGCAGCTTCTCCCCTTGAGATATTTAACCCTATATGTTAGAATTTCTACTTTCCACATGATCATATTATTTTAGTGTGAGTTGATGAGATCCTTTCATCAATTAATTCATTGGCTAATAGATTGAGATTCAAATTTTTCAAGGAGTTAGTCACTCCAAATATCCCAACTCTCCCATTTTTATGAAAATTTCAAGAAACATTCACAATTTTATTTGTACCATTTCCTTTCCTAATCATGATTGAAAAAAGAAAGGAGAGTTTTACAAGACTTGGATATGTGTGCTTGATGTCTTAGGCCTTAACTAAAAATGAAAAATAATGGAAGTAAACTTATCAACATAATGGAATCCAACATTCCTTCAATCCTCAACAAAAAATGAAAGCAATTCAAATTCAAAATAATGCAAACAATTTCTATAATATTAAAATAGTAAACTTGATCCTAAATCAAGAACTAAAAAAACAAATTTGGAACGACAATTAGAATTATGACATTGTTGACCGTTGTAAAAAGGCAACAAAAGACGGTGCCGTCGCTATAGAGACGGTCAGGCATGGATACAACGACGTCCAAGAGTTTAAGCGTGGATACAAAAATGTATAAGAGTCCATGCATGGATACAGCGATGGCTAGGCATGGATACAACAACGCCTCGTTCTTGTTACATCGGATTTTACACCAAAAAGTAAGAAACATGGAAAACCTCCGTGGAAAAATCTGCACTTTTGTACTAGTGCTTGTTTGCTAGTTCAAGTCTTTTGTTACCTTTTTTCCTTTCTCTTTAGTCTTTTCCTCAAACCCTAACTATGATAGCAAGTTCGTCCTTCTCTATATAATTTTGAAACCAACAACAGTTTTATTAAACCCTGATGGCATACTGAACGCACAGTATGCTCTAGATGGCCTTGAACCCACGTAATCATCTTTTGCAGGCTCTTTAATAAATAAAATGGGAGATTGAGCTTCAAGCTTCCATTGAGGTGCATCAAAAATCATAAATGACATTTGAGAACCCTGTCATACCGACCTTCGCATGTAATATAGTTTTGCACCATCTCTAACGGAATTTTCCAGTTAGGTTTTATCTTGCTCGCATGAATACCATTCTTCCAGTCTAATTTTTCAAACCCTAGAATTAAGAACTCACTGTAATTTCCTTGAAAATATTGCTTCTTAAACCATCTTTCTCCTTGCGCTAGAACCCCTATTGCTTCAGCAATAGACTCTTCATTCACCATGATTTTTAAACTCTTGAGCTGAACCATTCCATCTTTATAATTTTTGATAAAAGCCATAGTTACCTGTGAATGATAACCCTGCAACTTTTCACAGAAAGCAAACCATCTAGCATTTTTCATCAACTGGGCTGACCTTGGAAATTGTAGTATCCATTCTGTGTTATCGGGTTCCAGTTTGCAAATTAGGCCTCCCGATCTTCTTTTCACACTTTCTGAATCCTCTTCCTCTGTTATTTTCGGCATTTCTGCAAACCTTTCAAAATATACACTTTCAAGAACTAATGGAATTTGAGCACAGTAACATGACAAGTTTTAGGGAAAAACAATAGAATATTATTGTCCACTGTCAACACTGTCATCATTGGTACCATTATTCATTACACGAAATGGCTCGTTTTCATATGAAGATCAGATGAGTGACACGATGTCGAAAATTATTTAGATAGGACTGTTTTTAAGAAATAATAATGATCATAGTACTGAGCCTGTCAAATATATAATATGTTTACATACATCCATATACCATAGTTTCGTTGCCATATTTTTTACAACAAATGATACTCATGAATAAAACCATCAATGGAATACTCTAAAGAAATGCTTCCAGTTTGAGGAGTGCTGCCAGTTTATTAAATCCAATTCATAATATAAAACCTCTTGCTCTTAATATAGGTTCATAGCTTTATAGCAATTATTTGAGCCTTCAAAATAAATTATAATAAAAAATATAAAAATTATGACATTCAAAGGTATAAAACAGGGTAAAAATAAGGAAATGAACTCATCATAGTAAAAAATTTATAAAATCCTAGGATAAAAATGAAAAAAAAACCTTAGAGATAACATCTAGCTCCGTTTGGGGACAAAGTTTTCCCTGTGAAACTTTGAGAACATGTTGACCCGTGCCTTCAGAAATCTGCTAAAGTCATTTCTGTGTTATTGGGCTGGAGTCTTATTCAAAACAAAATATATATACATTGAATATGTACAATAATCCTTTATCCCTCAATATGTGTAAAAATGCTTTAAAAAACATCCATTGACTGGACCTTGAAATTTCTTCACCATTCAAATTTTGCAAAATAAAAGTATTGTTTCCCAGAATTTTGATCACTGTAAAAGGTCCTATCCATAAATTATCAAACTTCCCATGCTTACCTTTTTCATCCTTTCGTGCATCCCACCTGAGAACAAGGTCACCCACTGCAAAGACATCTTTTTAAACTTTTTTTATCAAAACTTTGCTTCATCCTTTTTCTATGCATCTCAGCTGTATTTTCAATAGTTTCTCTCTCCTATTGCAATTGAATTATCTGAAACATTCTTCTTCTTATATCATCAGGTTCTTCCTTTATTTCCTGCATAAATTTAATGACTGGAGCAACTAATTGAACAGGGAACATAGCATCAACTCCATATACCAATAGGAAAGGGGATGTCCCAATTGAATTCTTAATAGTTACTCTATCATCCCAAAGAGAAAATTTTAATTTGGTATCCCAACTCCTTTTATTTTCAAATAACATTTTCTTGATACTGTTCACAATATTTTTATTACTGGATTCTGCTAATGCATTACCCTGTGGGTAGTATGGTGTGGACTGTTTCAAGTTAATATTATTTTCTTCACAAAATTTCACCATCTTTTTTATTTAAATGCAGGAGCATTATCAGTGATTAATCTCCTAGGGCATCCAAATCTACTAAGAATATTTTCCTGAAGGAAATTAATTATGACATGTTCAGTTGCTCTCCTTGTAGGAATTGCCTCCACCCATTTAGTGAAAAAATCAGTGGCAGTTAAAATCCATTTATGCTGACCACTGGAAGGAGGATGAATTTCACCGATGAAGTCTAAACCCCACTGCTGAAATGGACAATTTATTGCTATAGGCTTCAAAGGTAAGGACTGAAGTTTATGCTTACCTACAAACTTTTGACACTCCACACATGATCTGACCTGATGATACACATCTGAAAAAAGGGTAGGCCAATAATATCCTGCTCTTAGTATTTTAAGAGAATTTTCCTTCCAATATTTGTGCCCTCCACACACTCCACTATGCAATTCTGAAATAACAGCATCAACCTCTGATTTCTCCAAACACTTCAACAATATTCCTCCAGGATCCTTCGAGTACAAGATCTGATCTATTAAAACATACTTCATTGCTTTGAGTTTTAATTATCTGCATTCATTTCTATTCAATTCCAGATGGCATTGTAAGTGTAAAAGGAAATATACAATATCTTTATACCAATCAGACTCACCATACCTGCTATAAACTTGCTGCTTACTGTATTTTGTTGCTATAACCTGTTCTGAATGTTCTGCCATCAAATGAAGATTTAATACCTGACAATTTGATTCCATTAGAAGCTTAGCTAATCCCTGGCCTTTTATCAATTTTGTTGGTTTAATATCCACATCATATTCCATAACCTTTGCTATCCATCTACCTCTTTTTCCCTCATTGTCAGGTTGTGCTAAAATCTCATTGACTGTTGAACTTGGAACATATGCCACAATCTTGGAATGTAAAACATATATTCTGAAAAATTTGAGAGCTTTAACTAATGCATATGCTTGTTTTTCCATTATATTATATTTAAGCTCCGAGTCTCTTAATGTTTTACTGAAAAAAGAAATTGGTTGTTCCAAACCATCTGAATTCTTTTGCAATAACACAGCAGCTATAGTATCTTCTGATGCAAATGAGAAAATTGCAAAATCCTTTGTATAATCTAGAGCTCTCAATACTGGTGCTTCTATTAATGCCTACTTTATAGCTTCAAATGATTGTTTAGCCTAGTTTGACCACTTAATTTCCTTGTCCTTCTTAAGCATCTCAGTGATATGTTTAATGATTTTAGCAAAATTAGGAATAAATCATCTTAAAAAATTAATTTTTCCAATGAAGGATTGAATCTCCTTTTTATTTCTAGGAATACTGATTTTTAAGATGGCCTTTACTCTCTCTGGATCAATTTTGATTCCTTCAGCAGAAACAATATGCCCTAACAATTTACCTTCTGCCATAGAAAAATGAGAATTTTTTGGGTTTAATGATAAACCAAATTTTTGGCACTTAATGAAAATTTGTATTAAATGTTTCAGATGATCTTCATCAGACTTGGAGAAGACTGTAATATCATCTTGATATATTACTACAAATTTTTCATTCTTCCCCACAAAAGCTATATCCATAGCCCTCTGAAAAGTGGCACATGCATTCATAAGCCCAAAAGGCATTTTATCATACATAAAAGTCCCCCATGGAGTTGTGAATGTTGTTTTTTCTCTATCTTCAGGCTGTACTACAATCTAGTTATAACCAGAAAAACCATTAATCATTGAATTTCTATGAGATCCTACAACTCTCTGCAAAATATGATCTTTCTTTGGTAATGAATAATTATCTTTTAAACAAGATCTGTTCAAGTTGCGGAAATCAACACAAAGCCTTATTTCTCCATTCTTCTTACGTACAGGCACCAAATTTGCAACCCGTGATGAATATCTTAAAGGTACAATAATTTTTGCATCTAGTAATTTCTTTACCTCTTTTTCAATTACTGGCAGCAATGCTGGGTTAAGCCTTCTAAGTTTTTGTTTGAAAGGATTAGTATTTGGTTTCAGAGGAATTTTATGTTGAATTATGCTGGTGTCATAAGTTTTTAAATCATGATATGACCAAGCAAAAATGTCCACAAATTCTTTCAGCAAACCAATATACTTTCTCTTTTCCTTCTCTGACAGTGATTTTGACAATTTTATCATCTTAGGCTAATTTTCAGAACCAATGTTATAATCTATAACATTCTCCTCAGTAGTCTGCAAGGTGGGTTCTAACAATGTATCATCTTTCGAAAACAACCTTTCCAGTGGAACAAGTCCCTTAGGAATGAATTTTCCTTTTAATTCAACAGTCTTGTGATCATCTATTGAATCATTTCTACAAGGTTCATTTTCTATCGATTCAAAATCCTGTTCTTGATCAACTGTATCATCTGAGAATTCACCTACTAACTCTAGAAATTCTTTTATTTCCTGATCATCATGAAAAACTTTCCAATGTTTGATATCATCTGGGATAGAAGGTCTGTATCTTACATCAATTAGATATTTCAAATGTGTTACCTTTGGAACTTTAAAGTAGGCTACTGCTGAGGCTAGGGAATCAGTTGTTTCATTATATTCTATTGGAACAAAAGTTATATTGAAAGCTATAAAGAATTTTTCAATTAAATCCCAAGCCTCATTTCTATAAACTTTCAATAAATACTGCTTTACCTGGTAAACACTTTTTAGTTGTTGAATTACTAATTCGGAGTCACCAAACACAACAAGTTCTTTAATACCCAAGTCGTTTGCTACTCTTAACCCATAAATCAAAGCCTCATATTCAGCAGTATTATTTGTTGTTTTAAATTCCAATTTGTACATAAGGGAAATAACCTCACCTCCAGCTCGAATCAATAACACTCCTACTCCTGCCCCCTCCTTACTTGATGCACCATCAAAATACATCTGCCATAAACCATCTGGTTCTTCTTTCTTTATTTGAACTGGAATATCTTTCTGTACTTGTAAAACTCCTTCAACTTCATCACTTAATTGCAACATATAAGAACCAATATTTTCATCAATTGAATAGATCGAATGATTATTAGGGTGTTTACTATCACTTACCAAATATGCCATCTGTACTTCTCTGTAAAGTCTTCTGAATTCTCCTCCAAATACTGGAATTGTAGCATATGAAAGATCCATTTGTAGAGCTCCTCCCACTTTCTTTGCCCAAGATCTAGACAATAGGATACCAAATTTAGGAGAAATATCTGCCAGAATTATATCCATCAATACACTCTTCATAGGTACCTGAGTTAAATTCACCACTAGATATTTAATAACCCCAAAACACTTCACTGACCTAGAATCAAATGCATACAAATCATGGTATGGTTTAGTAACACTCATTCCTAAAGCTTCCATGACTTCTTTTGGCATGAGGTTATGTGAAGCTCCTGAATCTAGCAGAGAATTATGCAATAGCTGATCATGTACTGAAAAAGTTACATAAAATGGAGGGGGATATTTGGAATTATCATTAGGTTGATGAAAAGTTTTTGACCCCACAGTAATAGTAGGTTTTTCATCTTGCAAATTAATTTCATCAGATGGGATAGGGATAGGATTCACTGCATTTTTAAAAGTTTTAAAAGCTGCTTCCCTGTAAACTTTATTCTTAATCAACTCTGTTAAAGGCACAAGGATTTTCACTTTATTAAGCTCATGCTCCAAATTGAACCCACTTATAGCTTTATTCACCTCCTCAAGACTTATCATTTCATCTTTTTTCTCCTTTACAATTTGTTTCTGATTTGCAGACACATTTTGTTTAATAGGATGAGCTTTCATCATCTTTTTAGCCTATGCTGCATGTTTTACCCCTGATCTAAGACCATATGATTTTTGTGGTATTTCCTGACAAATTTCAGGCATAGACATCTGATAATTATTTTCTTCATAATGATCTAGTTCTGTAGCATAATGATAATCAGCTTTAGTCAGAAAATGAGAAGAAGAATCATCATCAAACTGACTAATAATATGTTCTTGTTCTTCCAAATCATCTAACTCCCCTTCATCTATCTCATATGATTCATCATCTCTCACATTATTTTGAAAAGGAGGTTGAATCCGTTGTTCTTCATTTTCTCGCCTGTCCCTATGAATATCATTATTTTGTCTTTCTCTTGGCAAAAACCTAGGAGCAAAAGGTCTTCTAAACTGATTTTGATTTCTTTCACCTTCAGGTATAGGTTTATTCTGACTTTTATTTCCCAATTCCAACCTGTCAATTTTAGCAGACAAATTTTTAATAATTTTACTCATTTCATCCATTTTGCTGTTTGAAGATCTTCCTATAGGATTGGATGTAATGATTTCTTTTTTACCCTTTTTGTCTACAGTTTGATATTCTGTTTCCTCTTTGAGTTTATTTGAGGCTAAAATATTTGACTCTACTTCTAATGCTGCATCTTGCATATTTTGTAATGACACAGATTTTCTTTCTCTCAATAACAAAGAAAAATCCATGATCAAATGAGTTTGCATAAGTTAACTTTGCTGATGTCTCGAAGGGTTTTATTTCAGCTGGAATTCTACTGTACATTTTATTGAATCTTTTGGAAAAGTCTCCCACAACTTCATCCTTTTTTCTCTTTAATGATCCAAACTCTATCATGTAATACAAATAATCTTTAGTATCTCCCCATTGTCTCATAAATACTTCTTCTAAAGCATCTATACCATCTAGAGAGTTTGGTGGTAATTCTCTACACCACTTTCTCACTTCACCATCTAAACTTTGAACAAAAACCCTCATCCAAACATCCTCATGTTCAAAATTGTGATTGTCTGCATAACTACAGAATGTATTCCAGTGCTCTTCTGTAGTAACATCCCCTTGGCCATTAAATCTTGGAAGATATTTTTGATAATCTCCTGCTAGAAAAGCATTCAAAGGCTGGGGTAAAACTAGTGGGGTATATCTTGCTGCTACCATAGTAGCCATCTGATTTTGAGGTTGAGCCATTCTAGGATTGGAAATATTTGAATTTGTATTAGACTGATGGGTTCTTGAATGTTGTGATGAAAGAGAAAAATTACTAGGATTTGGCTGATTCACTGGGACGGTCTTAACAAAAGGAATATGGGTTGAAAACAAAGAAGAAGCTCCTGTATGCAATGCTTCAAGTTTAGCCTTCTCAGACAGCAAAGGATTTGTGAAGACTCAGAAATTGTCGATTTGAGAAGGGGTAAATAGCAGATCTAATTCTTCTTTTCCTTTCTCTGAATGTGGGTCAAAAGAAGGAACTGGGATAGATGAAGATTCAGGGATCTCCAAGGCTAAAGGATGTTTGAATTTTTCTAATGAAGCAGAAATTAAATTTCTCCTAGCCTCTTTTAATAACTGTTCAGGATCTGAGACTCCTGGATTTAAAGGTGATGAGGGATTTCCTCGAGTTCCTATCTTTTTTGAAGCCACTGTAACTTTCTGTAGGTGACTGATGTAGTCTATAACATGTATCACCGATCTTGTTCACCTTCCAAAATCAGTTTCATAAGAATGTCGAATACCCAGGGAAGATGTCCTTTCATTTCTCTGTTCCGTGGCAACGGTGCCAGAAGATGTTATCCCTAAAGTTGAACCTAGACTACAGGGGTTCAAGCTTAAAGAAATCTTTTTCAAAAAAAAAATAATTCAATGAAATCAAGATAAAAAACTGGGTTGGTATATAATCAAAGATATAAGGAAATCATATAACCATTAAAGATCTATATAACATAAAATAGAATACAAAATTCAATATAAAGAGAACTACGAGCATGAATTTATGGAATGAGACTGACTCTGTCATTAAAAATTTGAAAAGTAACTGTATTTCACCATAAGAATCATGTAATGGTATGTAATTGACCATATATAGGATAAATCACAAAAAATACAATTCATAAGATACAAATTCCACTCATAATCATAATCATATCAAAGCAGAACCTGTATTGAAGATGCAGAGAATTTCATGTCATACAACATACATCAAAATTAGATTTCCATATCTCTAATTGCCACCCTTTTCCAATCTAGCTACTATCCTTATATACAAGACATATGAGCTTCTAAGATAGTTTATCAGATCCTACTTTTATGGATCGAGTTCTTTCAAAAATAGAAAGGTCGATCTTCTTCAAACAATTTTTAATACAAGTGTAAATAAAACAGACATCTGTCAAAACCTAACCGCTTTCAAAATCCAACTATGACTCTAAATCTAAAGACTTTTAGAAGCCTCTGCCAAGATAGTTAGATCACTTAAAACCTAGGATCTTTTTTGCAACTTGGAAAACTCAGCATCTTTGTTCTCCTCCTTACTCTGAGCCTTCATGTGTTTGAATTGCTTCTGGATGATTCTTTTTTCTTTTAAAATGTCTGTAGATATTGAAAGTAACTTCCGATAATCTGCCTCCCTCTCCTCTAAATCCTCTCGAAGTCTTTTATTTGCTGTCATTAACTTCTCATTAATACTCTGTAAAAACGTAGTTTGCTCCTTATATGTATGCAAATATTTCTTAATCTTGTTCAATTCTGGAGTTATTTCAATGGCTTCTTCTTTCATAATGACCTCATCTTCTTGTGAAACCCTTGAGGTTGAACAATCTTCTGAACAAACTTGTTTATTTGTGCAAAAGATTTCTGGTATAGATCCTGCAACTCCCTGAACATCAATGAACTTCTCATTATCTGAGCAATATTGACCTTTGGATGTGTGTACAGTCTCTTCACTGAAAGCATCATTTATCATCACAATTTCTTCACAATTTTCATATGTCGATTTCATTTCTGCCTGCAATTTTGTTCTTAACCTAGTCCTAGGCTTCACACCAATGCTCTCTGACTTCAACAGCTGAACACGAGCTTCATTCTTTGAAGTTATATTCTTTAAGATAACACTTAATGTTTCAGGGATTTCATCTGTAACTGAAATTTCAGGACATAAATTATTCTGACTTGGTTCTTCTAGAAAACCCTTACCTTCTACTACAACATATTTAGTTTGTTTTTCATGATTTCTTGTTTGCTGGTTCAAGTCTTCCGTTACCTTTTTTCCTTTCTCTTTAGTCTTTTCCTCAAACCTTAACTCTGACAACAGACTTTCCCAAGTTCGTCCTTCTCTATACAATTATGAAA
Organism: Pseudotsuga menziesii; assembly: GCA_001517045.1. NCBI lineage: Eukaryota > Viridiplantae > Streptophyta > Pinopsida > Pinales > Pinaceae > Pseudotsuga > Pseudotsuga menziesii. The sequence goes on from LPNX010381483.1 coordinate 21,478, forward strand.
CTAGCAACAGTTTTATTAAACCCTGATGGTATACTGAACGACTAGTATGCTCTGGATGGCCTTGAACCCACGAAATCATCTTTTGCAGGCTCTTCAATAAATAAAATGGGATATTGAGCTTCAAGCTTCCATTGAGGTGCATCAACAACCGTAAATGACATTTGAGAACCCTGTCATACCGACCTTCATATGTAATATAGTTTTGCACCATCTCTAAGGGAATTTACCACTTAGGTTTTATCTTGCTCACATGAATACCATTATTCCAGTCTAATTTTTCAAACCCTAGCATTAAGAACTCACCGTAACTTCCTTGAAAATATTGCTGCTTAAACCATCTTTCTCCTTGCGCTGGAAACCCTATTGCTTCAGCAATAGACTCTTCATTCACCATGATTTTTAAACTCCTGAGCTGAACCATTCCATCTTTATAATTTTTGATAAAAGCCATAGTTACCTATGAATGATAACCCTGCAACTTTTCACAGAAAGAAAACCATCCAACATTTTTCATCAACTGCCCGCTGACCTTGGAAATTGTAGTATCCATTCTGTGTTATCGGGTTCCAGTCTACAAATTAGGCCTCCCGGTCTTCTTTTCACACTTTCTGAATCCTCTTCCTCTGTTATTTTCGGCATTTCTGCAAACGTTTCAAAATATACACTTTCAAGAACTAATGGAATTTGAGCACAGTAACATGACAAGTTTTAGGGAAAAAAAATCGAATATTATTGTCCATTGCCAACACTGTCATCGTTGGTACCATTATTCATTACACGAAATGCCTCGATTTCATATCAAGATCAGATGAGTGACACGATGTAGAAAATTATTATTTAGACAAGACTGTTTTTAAGAAATAATAATGATCATAGTACTAAGCCTGTCAAATATATAATATGTTTACATACATCCATATCCCATAGTTTCGTTGCCATATTTTTTACAACAAATGATACTCATGAATAAAACCATCAATGGAATACTCTAAAGAATTGCTGCCAGTTTGAGGAGTGTTGCAAGTTTATGAAATCCAATTCATAATATAAAACATCTTGCTCTTAATATAGGTTCACACCTTTAAATCAATGATTTGAGCCTTCAAAAGAAATTATAATAAAAAATATAAAAATTATGACATTCAAAGGTATAAAACAAGGTAAAAATAAGGAAATGAACTCATCATAGTAAAAAATTTATAAAACCCTAGGATAAAAATGAAAAAACAACCTTAGAGATAACAGAGACTAATCTAAAAGAGCATGGTAGGAAATATGACACATTAGCAATTTTTATTGAAATGTGTGCTACAATATTATTCTTCGATTGGCTAGTGACTCTTATTCTTTTGAAGAGGTAAGTAGTAGGAAATGGAGACTAATCTAAAATGGCATGGTAGAAAATATGACATATTAGCAAGTTTTATTGAAATGCACTACAATATTATTCTTGGATTGGCTAATGATTCATTCTTTTGATGGTCATCCAATGGTTTCCACTCATTTAATTAGGGATAAGCCTATTGAGGAAGAAAGGATGCAATATACTACACCATGGATTTGATTTAACACCCTAAAAAAACCAAGGTCATGACCATGTAGATCAGTTCACCTAAGAAGTTCAAAGTGACAAATTGATTCAGTTAAATTTGTTTTTTCCTATATAGTTTTTAAGTACATGTATTCTACTACTTAGGTAATACGTAAGACAATATAGTAACAAGTTATATAAAAAGGTAGTTAGTATCTCATTCTATATTATCAATTTACTATTTCTCTCTCCACTTTTTATATATATATAATTTGTTTTTCTATTCTATTTTCATCCATTTACTATTTCTATTTCTCTTCCACTCTTCAGTTTTTTCAATCATAAAACACTAAATTGAAATAGTAAAGAAACCTCATTTCATCATATTATCAGTCTTCGTTTATTTCTCCCATCTTTTCATTGGTGGAAGAATGAATCTTTCAGAAAAATAAATTTGTGTAAATTTGTATTTCATTGGTTGAAATTTGCGTGTAAATTGTGTATTCATTCGTTCAACACTATCGTATGTTTATACAAATAGTTATTATACTTTTCATGAACAATATAAGTAGATCGATTTTAATTTTCAACATTTGCAATTATCGGAGATGCATATATGAAAAATTGTGTTGCTCACTCCCCATGCTATCCCGCAAACTCTTTGCAAAACAAACGTGAAAGGCTACTAAACAAAATTTCAATGGATGAGGCGATTTTAAATTTATGCATTTTACACACTTTTCATCTTTGACTCATTTTTAAAATAAAATATTTTTTTTCATCATTTTTTATTAACAATAATAATATTAATAAAATTAATATATTCTGAATATTCTTAAAGTGATATATTTCAGTTTTTAGACATTTTTATTTCGGAATTGGGGTGGATTAGGGATTATGCTTTTTCATCTAAGAACGAGGATGAGACAAGTGTACTGTTGAGATTGATTTTATGGCAGCAGTTCAAAATTTGAAATAAACAATTAAAAAAAAAGAACATAAAAACTAACTGGTAGCTAGTTGATGAATGGATAACTAGTAGCCATGCATGGATAACTCATAGCTGATGAATGTATAACCAACATGGCAGATAACTAGAAGAATGTGAAATAAAAAGAAAGATTATAAAAAATAACTGATAGTTGATCAAATATGGCTAACACAAAGAATGTGGTAGCTAGGCATGGACAACATAGTTGAACTTGTTTAACTAGAAGAACATGAGGAATAAAAAAAACTCCAAACTATCTTACATTTAGTAACTATCTCTTAACCATTTGATCTCTATCGACTTGATCCAACCACAAACTATGTTGGTGTGCTAATTAATATATTGGTAGGTTTTTTCTTAAAGAAGGTGTTAATTACTTGTATCTAATTAATCTAATATAACAATCATTTAATTTGTGGTTATTAAGCTCATAGTTGAAGTTAAGTTCATCGTTTTAATATAAAGCTATTGCAATTAATATAGTAGTTTATCACATGAGCTATTTTTTATTTATTATTTTATGACCACCACAAAATGCTTATCACATGAGCTATTTTTTCTTTTCACAACCACCACAAAATGCTTATCACATGAGCTATTTTTTCTTTTCACAACTACCACAAAATGCATTATCACATGGGTTATTATTTATTTATTTATTTACGAATACCACAAAAAAGAATTATCACATTAATTATTTTGGAATCTTTTATAATGGCTAATTGTGAATTTTAGAAAATAATTATAAAATCAACCTCCACAGTACACTAAATAGTAGTTCACCCAAAAATTTTAAAATGTAAACCTTTCTTTATAAGCAGTACTTTTTTCATACTTAAAAACAATTACTGGTAAACTTCAACTGAATCAAGAAGTTTTGAACTTGTGCATTTTACACCGTTCCAATCTCTTTATGGGAATTTAAAAATAAAACATTTCACCTTGTTCAAGAACAATGTCAAGAATTTTTATTTCTAACCCTACCTTAAAAAAACTGCGTCAACTAAATGCATCGCTTCTTCTTACGCCTTCAAGAAGTCTTGCTATTTTTGGAAGAATAAATTTCTAACCATACCTTAAAAAGGCTGCGTCCACTAAAGGCATCTTCTGTTCTTTCGGATGAGCAGAAATTGGAATATGATCAAGGCCAGTTATACTGGCCGTTGTGCTGGATGATAGATTGGTATGTGGGAAAGTTAGGAGGCAGTAGAGGCGAAGCATAAGTAGTCGTGGCCATCGAAGTAGTAGATTTTGAAAGGGTGGAGGACTTTGAATTCTTGCAAACGTTGGGGTGAGGGAGGGGTTTGCTGAACGATGTAGAAGTGTTCGAGCTAATACACTCTGGGGAATAGGAGAAGGCAGCTGGTGCTACAATGGATTCATCACTAGTAGTACTAGTAATGGTGTGGGGAAATCCAGTGAAGTGCTGCACCATGGCCTTGAAATTACAGGTGTCCGTCTTGATCACCTTCGTGGGAACGCATAGGGAGCGTCTCTCTCGCTTCTTCTTGGCTTTAACCACACCACCCCGGCAACACAAACTACTTGTCGTCGCCGCCCACAGTCCTCTGTGGAACGCCGAGGAAAACTCTTGCAAGGCAGAGATATTTCCAGCTGCGGACACATTGCTTTTCGTAGTCGACACCGCGACCCGGCGCATTTGAAGTTCTGATTTCGTGGCCGCCGCCAAATCATAGATACCTATACCGCCGGAATCGATGGCTGGCGTAGCGATAATGCGACTTTGCTTGTTGGCGGTATTGATGATACTTGACTCCATCTCCATGGTGCTGCTTGATTGGCAGGGGTCCGGCGGTTTCGTCTCGCGGCCAGCGTAGAATTGATGCATATTCCAGCCTAAATCGACATTAATAACAGAATCGAGCGCTTGACCGGCAGATCCAGGATTCATGTCGCTTAGCATTTTGCAACTGCAGCCGTCAAATTACTCTTTCTTGAAAGATCTTATCGAATTTAATGGCTGCTCGGAGACTGTAAAATTCATGGACATGAAAGATGATTTTCGAAGAGGGAGGATGCCGGTTTATTATATATATTGTATAATAGGGTTGACTGATAAACCCTGGCCTTACACACTATTTCTACTCTTCTTAAATTGTGAATATGACGTGCTCGTGCACTGCCATCAAACACAGCCGGCGTGACAGTTCAGTGAAATCCTTGTTGCATTTGTTGACCAGATTAGGTGGGCAGCAACTGCTATTAACTTTTCATTTTTTATTTTTTATTTTTTTATTGAAACCTTAAACTTAGAATCTTTAGACTGGGTCTAATGGTTTTTTTTGGAAGTCACAGGTTCAAAATCTGTTCATCTGAAAGGGCTTAAAGGTTCCTAAATCACAAGTTATTGGTATATCTAGTCCCTCCTAAGTTACAAGTTATTGATATCCGTATATCTTACTTACAGGCTGTTGAATACACTCTTAAAAGGTTGTTGCTCCAATGGTTTAAAAAAAAAATCCCTGCCCCTAATGGCTGATCGCTGATGGTCGGTGGCAGCCGCAATGTTGGCAAAGGATGACATTTCCCTGATTGAAAACCCTAACCCTAATCGCTCGTGGTCCATGGAACCCGAAATATTGGCAAAGGATGGCATACGTGGATTGGAAAAGCGACACTTAAAAGGATCGTCTGAGTCCATTATAAGCTAAAGACAGAGAATCTTTCGGTGCTCATTGGGCATGTACGAAGTGTAGCACTAAATGACCAGTGTAAGCAATATAAATTTGGATTAAAAAATTCTAAAAAGTAGCACATGATTCCATTATAAGCTAAAGACAAAGAATCTTTTGAGGGTTATCACGCATTAACCAGTTTGGTAATAAATGAATATTATGGTACGACATATACCGTGAGATATTGTGCATTTATGATCTGACGGTAGGTATTTCATGTTATAGTAATCGTGTCACTGCGCGATCGATAGTGTTCGTGGAATCTTTTTTTTCAGCACTAGATACAAAATTAGAATTGTACTTAGCACACGATGTCTTATCTACATGAAATGATAGTTCTAGAACCGTCTTCAATATCTGCATGAAATAGTAGTTCTAGAACTCTCTTGAACTTATCAAACGTAAAGGACAATAAATCCAGACCTAATAGCTCAGGATATGAATACCTTATAGCATTAAATATAAACATTTTATTATTATTTTAAAGAGTTTCTCTTCAAATTATTAGACATAAAGACAATAGATCTAAGCATTTAATGTGGCTGCAGTAGGTTTAATGATCGTTGGATCTTGAGCAGCTCAAATCCAATGGTCATCAAGCTTTTTGCATCCGCATTAAATGCTCGAGTCAAGACATAAACACCTTATAGCATTAAATAAAAACCCAATAATTCATGAATCACGACATGAATACTCTAAAACATTAAATAAAGACATTTTATTATTTAATATTATTATTATTATTTTTAAGTTTTACTTTTCATATTATAAACCTTATCCAAACCCAATAGCTCACGACATGAATGAATACCTTAAGTGGTTAAGTGGGCAATTATATATGATGAACTTAGCAATAATCTATAGCCTAAAGCATTATGTACCAAAGAGAACATTAGAATATATATAAGGGAAACATGTAAAAAACAAAAGTGATGTAAAAGATATATGAAAAAAATGTTCGAGTGGTGGAAAGGGGAAGGTGTAAATTTGTGATACACAAATGCACACATTCATCATCTTGAATTTATGTTTTTATTCCATCATAAAGGTAAAGGTGTTTGTTTGTGATTGGTAAAAGTGTGTTTGAGTAATTTTCAACTCTTTCTACCTCAGTGAATGTATATCACAAATGCACAAATCCAATCTTTGAATAACCACTCTTATGATGTTGAAAGTGTGCATTTGTGGAGGGTTTATGAAGAGATGCAATTGTGGTATTCAAGAATGGAAGTGGTTGAGGGGTGAAAGTGTGTATTTGTGGAACCTTCACCCCTTCATTACCACTTCCCATATTGAATGCATACCACAAATGTACACCTTCACCCTCACCCCTCACTCACATCTCCATAAGGGTCGTGTGCATTTGTTGATGGTGGGTCATGGGTGTAGGTATGCATTTATGGAGGGTAAGTGGAGATTGTGCATTCATTAACTAAAGGTGTATCTTGTTCTTCTTTTCTAACTATGTCATGAGTGGATTTGTGCATTAATGGAGGGTTGGATTCGTGAATTATGATCATATAGTGATTGTTGGTAATAACTCCCGATTCCAAATTGATTATTCAAATGCAAATGCCTATATTTATACATTTCATGAGGCGGTTGATTACCATCCTTTTCGCCTTCCTAGCTATTCATATTCCTATTATTTATTT
>LPNX010381483.1:40543-48043 GCA_001517045.1 Pseudotsuga menziesii
AGCCGAGTTGGAGCATGCAAATTGGTGTTCATGAAACCCTAGTTGGTGCATGCAAGTATTGGTGATCATGTGTTTCTAGTTCCCTCTGATAACTTGAAAATTGCTCACTAAACCCTAGTTCCATCTCATACATCAAGTCAACCCTAGTTGGAGCATGCAAATTGGTGTTCATGAAAGCCTAGTTGGTGCATGCAAGTATTGGCAATCATGTGTTTCTAGTTCCCTCTCCTAACTTCCATGAATGCTCACTAAACCCTAGTTCCATCTCATACCTTGGTAACCCTAGTTGGAGCATGCAAATTGGTGTTCATGAAAGCCTAGTTGGTGCATGCAAGTATTGGTGATCATGTGTTTCTAGTTCCCTCTCTTAACTTTCAAATTGCTCACCAAACCTTAGTTCCATCTCATACCTCAAGTCAACCCTAGTTGGAGCATGCAAATTGGTGTTCATGAATGCCTAGTTGGTGCATGCAAGTATTGGTGATCATGTGTTTCTAGTTGGTGCATGCAAGTATTGGTGATCATGTGATCATGAGATAAGGAAGCTCTACCATGGGCCTAATTCCATCTCATCAAAATACCCCAATAGATAACAGCAGACAAAATACTACATGATCTTTGCAAATTTTTTTAGTCAATATAGAAAATTTGGTTAAAAATATTAACATCCATGGAACTCTGAAATGTTAAGATAATTATAGTGTCTTCCAAACAAGTTCTATAACTTAATAATTATAATTGAATATTTAAAAGTGACCATAACAATTACCACAAATTATATGATATTTGCAATTTTGCAACCTATGCCAAATAACTCAATATTGACAGGAACATTATACCACCTATATGAAAAAATAAACATGAATAATAATATTACAAACCCATGTATACTTTTACTAATACTTTCATGTAGGTATCGCTATGTTTCTAATACCAGCGACCTGGAGTATTAAACTGGCTCATTAGGTCATTGCTCATTGAACCCTAGTTCCATCTCATACCTTGTCTTGACCCTAGTTAGAGCATGCAAATTGGTGTTCATGAAATCCTATTTGGTGCATGCAAGTATTGGTGATCATGTGTTTATAGTTCCCTCTCCTAACTTGTATGATTTCTCACCAAACCCTAGTTCCATCTCATACCTTGTCAACCCTAGTTGGTGTGCATGCAAATTGGTGTTCATGAAAGCCTAGTTGGTGCATGAAAGTATTAGTGATCATGTGTTTCTAGTTCCCTCTCCTAACTTGCATGATTGCTCACCAAACCCTAGTTCCATCTCATACCTTGTCTTGACCCTAATTGGAGCATGCAACTTGGTGAATCATGAAAGCCTAGTTGGTGCATGCAAGTATTTGTGATCATGTGTTTCTAGTTCCCTCTCCTAACTTGCATGATTGCTCACCAAACCCTAGTTCCATCTCATACCTTGTCTTGACCCTAATTGGAGCATGCAACTTGGTGACTCATGAAAGCCTAGTTGGTGCATGCAAGTATTGGTGATCATGTGTTTCTATTTCCCTCTCCTAACTTGCATGATTGCTCATCAAACCCTAGTTCCATCTCATACCTTGTCTTGACCCTAATTGGAGCATGCAACTTGGTGGCTCATGGAAGCCTAGTTGGTGCATGCAAGTATTGGTGATCATGTGTTTCTAGTTCCCTCTCCTAACTTGCATGATTTCTCACCAAACCCTAGTTCCATATCATACCTTTTCTTGACCCTAATTGGAGCATGCAACTTGGTGACTCATGAAAGCCTAGTTGGTGCATGCAAGTATTTGTGATCACTAAACCCTAGTTCCATCTCATACCTTGTAAACCCTAGTTGGTGCATGCAAGTATGAAATCCTAGTTGGATTCTATTTTGTACATGGCAATGTAATTAAATGTATATTAAACTAAAAACATCAAGAAATGTAAATTTCAACAACTCGAGAGCTTGTTATTTTCCGAACTCTATTTGGTGGAGTCTAAAGACACCATTCTTGGCGCCTCCAATGTGCCATAGATGGTGTTTGTATCCTAGGCACACGAAAGGCTAAACATTAGTAACATCATAAGAAAGAAAATATAACCCAATGAAAATGTGCAAACATGATTTATAGATAACTCAGCCGAGGTTGTGTGATCATGTTTATAGTATCCAGTATCCTCTGAATAATATTATGTTTGTGAATGGTATCTATCAATCACAGGTTTATTAAATTGGGAATATAGTAAGGCTAAATAATGGAAATTGTGCTTCAAAATTCACTTTAAAGGTTAAATAATGCACCTGACAATGCAATCATACAAGTAGGCCATCCGGATCATCTCTGGTGTCGATGGTGTCCATCAATGTTTCGTGCTCTATATGAGGTAGCAAGTATCGTACATGTGACCTATTTTTGTGAGCAAGTGTGTGCAGCTTGATGTTTATACCAACTACTAGGTTGGTGAAGTGGTATACAATAGCTCCTGGTCTATAATCCTGATATACATACCCACCCTTCCTTTTCTGTTGTGTTGCAAGTGTCAAGTACTCCCTTTTTATAAAAATCGAGCCGGTTGGGAATTCAATATTTTCATCCTCTGTAACAGGTTCTAGAAGGGTTTGTTTTCCCTCTAAGCAACGTGCCAACCAATAGTCAGAACCCCATTCATTATTTTTTGGGGCAACCACTGCATATATCTGACCTATGAAAGGAAATAGGTCGAATTAACAATACATTTTGAAAATAAGGTCTTGCATTTCTAATTTCTACATAAATTAAATTCTACATAGGTTGAGTAAACAATACATAAATCCATTTTCTTATTTAGGTACTACTCATGTACCTGCTTGTATGAGATCCGATATGTGATCATAGTCTGTAGAAATATGTGTCTGATCATCTTCCAAATGGTCTATTTCATTAACCTTGTTGAAATTGGTGCCAAGTGTCACTCGATCCTATGTATCAACGGTATTCGTATGCTCACAATCACCCCATTCATCGATGCTATAGGAACTGCAAAAGCAATCGTTCAATCTTGTCCAAATTTGTAGGGTTGAGTTGTCTGAGCTTCTAATTGAATGAAACTATCGAGTTCCATGCACTATGTTCACCCGAGGTGTTTGTGATCAGTCCACATTTGTCACCTCCCAGAATATTCTTTGCACTAAGTGTTTCCTTGTTGCTTGTTATCCCATGACAGATGCACACCATTGGACTATAGATGCAGCATCTTGAAGGCGAGCACCTGTAAACTTCATATCTTCCCTTCGAAGGGCAGCTTTAATGCATGCGCTAGCACCATCATGCTCTCCTTTTCCATGACTAGTTTCAAAGTAGTTCCATACATGTGGCACCTTGTATTTTATGTGCAACAAACAAAACCATTCAAATACACATGCATTCTTGACCTGTCCAGCACAACCATCTGACCAAATGAAATGACAATAAAATGGTATATCCATAGCTATCACGTGATCATAGAATAATTTAAAGCAATGTTGCACATAATGGATGTCATGGGTCCAGTCATCACTTATGTAGAAGTGACTTTCTTTCAGTATCACATGTTTCTCTTCATTGCTATCTTGCCCATGTCTATACATGATATGCACCATTATGCTCACCTGCTTTGAGTGATAGTATTGACTTTGAATTTCATTTTGTGGTTGTAGGGTGTAATTTTCCGCAAAGTCAACCACTGATAGTATTGTTCCGAGAGGGAAGGTGTCTCAGCTTATTCTGAATTGCTCATCTTGCCATTGTGCCATATCAACATGTTGAATGTATTGTTGGATATTTCCATGAAACTCTGGAATAAAATCACATACTCGCACCTGGTACATGAATATTAATATGTCAATAAACCACATAAAAAAATGTGTACATGAATATTAATTTGTCAATATTCAAGAATTTACCTATGAAGTCACCAATTTAATCTTCCTGCTTTCTTTCCCATCATTTAGCTGATATGTCTCACACTGATAGTTCTACTTCTTGACAATTGCATTCCCGAATGCTTGATCTTCACTTTCATGGATGCAATCAGACCATAAGGATATCCCACTACAATTGTTGCAAGAACCGTCTACACATTGTTTTAAGTAATGTGTCTGCCCATCTTGCCTTGGACACATGATGCTATGGATGAAATCTCTGGAAGACATTGGCGATACTATACTTGAGCATTCCTACACATGGTTAGGATGCAAAAAACGACGTATATGTGCAAATTTATGGTAATATAGTTCAAACTCTATGTGGTATCTACAACAACAAGTGTTCCGGATGGTATTGATTCTAACATACCAAGGCTTGCATTTTTCAAAAGATCTTTGCCCAAGCCTTAGCTCTACGTGGGAAACTTTAAACATCTCAAACAGTTGAGTTTGTGTCATCTAAAGATAATGTTTAACATGAGGTTCAGTGTTTCTAGAACCCCTACAATGTTTTAACACATCCTTCGTGTTAGAAGAAGGCCTAGTGTTATCATGCCAAAACGTTTGCACTAGGCCCTTCACTGCTTCGACTAACTTCATGTCTTTGCGGGGCAACCTACCGCTAAATGCCCATAATGTTTCCATTTGTCCCTCTACATCAAGGTTGTCTCTTCTTGCTGAATATTTTTTAAGTGTCTTTGGATGTAAAGGAACAATTTGTGATGTGCATTTAAGTAAACGGCGTTGTCTTGTGGATCTACATACAATTGATTCAGCCAATACATGACGAGCCACATTACAGTCTTGTGAACGAGTTTTTTTACCAATTGATGTGAATGCGACAGCAAGAGATTTAACAATGTGATTACTTGATTCGATATTCTTCATTGTTGTTATGCCTAAATTTCTTCTAACAATTACCATATTTCTAGATTTAAGCAAAGCTAAAAACAATTGGCATTTACCGGCTTCGGATTTGTTATCAAAATATTGTTTCATTATTTGAGAAGAATGACTAAGGATAGTGCGTTTAGCCACCTTACCTTCCATGGAAGTCAATCCGCTCTCATCCACTTGTATTCGTTTAGGAGTTCTCTTTTGTTTTGATGCAAAATTTATTACCGTTTGAAATGCTGGTGTGACGTTTACATCCACTACCGGCTCACAACTTCGATTAGGAGATTGAACCACCGAACATGGTTGTTGCTGACTCACATTTACATCGGGAGTAACATAATTATTGAACTCTTCACTAGATTGTTTGTTTACTAATGGATCAATAATATCAACTTCCGTATAACCAAGTTCCTTTAATGTTGCATTATCTTCCTCAGCCTCTACATCACGTATCTGTTGAGGGGGAATGGGAACTATTTGCTCATGTAATGAATGCCGACGATTTCTTGAATCTTCCCTTTTTTTGTTTTTTATTTTCTGCTTCTTCCGGTGTAAGCACCTTCCTTGCTGACTTTCATCCTCTATTACGTACATTCCCCATTGAATCCACCCAAACCTATACAAAACTATGGAATTATGTAAGTATGATAAAAAATTGCATGTCGAACAGTTCTCTGTACGCGGGTGTTTAGACGAATTATGTCCTTTGATACAATAAAGCTGGCCAACATGACGCCACCCTACATTTTCTATAAAACACATATTGCCTATGCGATATAACGCACCTCCGATATATCGCATATGCAATATTGAATTCCATCTTTTTAATGAACGGGGAGGTTTTTACATGTTTTCCATAAAGCATATGTGATATCTCGCATATGCAATTTAGTGCATATGAGATATATCGCATATGCGATTTGGTGCTCAATGAATATATGGAATTTACATTTATCTATATGATGAGGATGAGGGTGATGAACATTGAGGGTGTCGATGAGCATGATGATGAGTATGAGGGTGAGGGTGTCGATGAGGATGAGGATGAGGGTGTCGATGAGGATGAGGGTGAGGGTGTCGATGATGATGAGGATGAGGGTGTTGATGATGGTGAGGATGAGGCTGATGAACAATGATGATGAGGATGAGGGTGTTGATGATGGTGAGGATGAGGCTGATGAACAATGATGATGAGGATGAGGATGATGATGATGATGATGATGATGATGACGACGACGATGATGATGACCATGATGATGATGATGAGGATGAGGGTGATGGTGATGATGAGGATGAGGGATGATGATGATGATGACGACGACGAGGATGGTGATGATGATGAGGATGATGGTGATGATGAAGATGATGGTGAACAATGATGGTGATGATGAGGAGGATGATGACTATGATGATGATGATGATGAGGATGAGGGTGATGATGATGACGATGATGCTGATGATGACCATGATGATGATGATGAGGACGAGGGTGATGATGATGATGAGGATGAGGATGAGGATTATGATGATGATGATGAGGATGAGGATGCTGATGATGTTGAGGATGAGGGTGTCGATGAAGATGATGAGGATGAGGATGATGATGATGATGATGAGGATGAGGGTGATGATGATGATGCTGAGGATGAGGATGAGGATGATGATGATGATGAGGATGAGGATGAGGATTATGATGAGGATGAGGATGGTGATGATGATGAGGATGAGGGTGTCGATGAAGATGATGATGATGGTGAGGATGAGGATGATGAACGATGATGATGAGGATCGAGGTTGATGATGATGGGGATGAGGGTGATGATGATGATGAGGATGAGGCTGACGATGAAGATGATGATGAACAATGATGATGATGAGGAGGAGGATGATGGATATGATGATGATGATGAGGATGAGGGTGATGATGGTGATAAGGATGAGGGTGTCGATGAAGATGATGATGAACAATGATGGTGATGATGATGAGGATGAGGGATGATGATGATGACGATGAAGCCGAGGATGGTGATGATGATGAGGATGATGGTGACGATGAAGATGATGGTGAACAATGATGGTGATGATGAGGATGATGATGACTATGATGATGATGATGTGGATGAGGGTGATGATGATGATGATGACCATGATGATGATGATGAGGATGAGGGTGATGATGATGAGGAGGAGGAGGAGGATGCTGATGATGTTTAGGATGAGGGTGTCGATGAAGACAATGAGGATGAGGATGATGATGATGATGATGATGATGATGATGCAGATGAGGGTGATGATGATGATGATGAGGGTGTGACGATGATAATGATGAGGATGAGGATTATGATGATGATGATGATGACGATGAGGATGGTGATGATGATGAGGATGAGGGTGTCGATGAAGATGATGATGATGGTGAGGATGAGGGTGATGAACGATGATGATGAGGATCGAGTTTGATGATGATGAGGATGAGGGTGATGATGATGGGGAGGATGAGGGTGACGATGAAGATGATGATGAACAATGATGGTGATGATGAGGAGGATGATGAATATGATGAGGATGATGAGGATGAGGGTGATGATGGTGATGAGGATGAGGGTGACGATGAAGATGATGATGAATGATGATGGTGATGATGAGGAGGATGATGACTATGATGATGATGATGAGGATGAGGGTAA
>LPNX010381483.1:53043-127959 GCA_001517045.1 Pseudotsuga menziesii
ATGATTTCCTTTAAATTCATTTCAATATCATCAATCCTAGTATCATGGTTGCTAATCTAATAGAATGTGTAACTAACCGCATCAACAAGATTTTTAATTTCTTTGGCTATCTCTCTACTGTCCATAATTCCAATAGCCACCATTTCATAAAGACACTAAAGGTTTTCCTTTAGGTCTACAAGACCTGCGTTTTCACCTACACGGTCCATTATTTCTTGGCTAGAACTGAGATTAGCAACATTAAGGCTTGAAAAACTGCTGAGAAAATACTTATCAGAACTTGTAAACTCGTGAACTTGCCCAAAGAAAATAAAACTAAGACTGAAAGGTAGATTACCGAAAGCTGAGATGAGAGTAGTAATTTCTTACTGAATAATGTTGCAATCCTTCCTACTATGAAAAGAGAGTGTTCCAATCGCTCCTTCCTTCCAACCAGAACAGTTACAACCAAAGGTCAGAGTGTTAGCTCCAAGGAGAAAATTCCCGACTGTAAGTACACTGGACGCTTTTGCTGAGACTAAACGCCATGAAGGACCAATAGCTCATGAAGAGCAGACGCAATTCAAGAACAGAGTGAGAGCTAGCCTTTCCTTAACAAAGGCCCTGATCAGAGGCAAGGAATCCCATGGGATCCCTTGAGCATAGCCTTCGTCGACTCCTGAGATAACAGGGAGCAAATTTTTTTTTGAAAAGACTGCATAAGAATGAGGAAGGTTTGGACTATCATATGGGGTAGGGGGGTGAACAAAACTTTGGGAAGAAGCCACTGCACAGAGAAGGATAAGACCTGAAGCATTTCTTTTGAATGAGCAATTAATCCAGAGGGGATGGTTCATTAAGGCAGGAAGAACCGAGAAGGAGATGGAGGTGAATGGAAACCACGCGTCGCCAAGGCTAGGAGCATGTTTAAAAACATAGTCCAAAGGAATTATTGCAACGAAATTTGAGGTGGGGTGGATGAGTAGGGGTGGTGTAACCTTAGATACATTAGGGTATGGGTTTGGGGCTTGTGTCTAAGCCATTGAAACAATAGTGACCTTGGGGAAGGGAGGCCCCTATGTTTTCCAAGGCATCTGCAGAGGCATTATTTGCTCAGAGGATGTGATAAAATTCATAATTGTTAGATAGGAGAGGAGTGATTCAGTCGTATAGCCTTCTGCACTTGATGGCTCATGAGGTGTAGCCATTGATCATTTTGTATATGAATTGCCTTGAGTCGCCAAAAATCGCTATCTTGGAGGAATCTATACTGTCCAAAATTTCTAGTCCCTGCAAGAGAGCCATCCACTCAGCTTCATTGTTCATCTTATGGCCCAGACCCCAAGCAAAGGTTTTTTTAGTTTGTCTTCCGGGATCCACTAAGATCCCCCCTGGATCTACCACCCCCGGTCTCAGTGGACATTAATCATCATCATCATCAACATTAAATATGAACACTTTATTATTTAACAATTTTATTTTAAAGGTTTATTGTTTGCAAGGCATCATTTTAGTTATTTTTCATGGTTTATTTTTAAGTTCTTATCCTATTGTATTTTGATTAAATGTGTAATTTATACATCAACTATTGTACTATATAAAATATACTATATTTTATGGATGTTGTTTCAAATTATATATATATATATATATATATAATTTAAAACAATGCCCATAAATATAGTATATTTGTCTTATTCTAATGCAATCTAAAAAAGAATATTTCTATTCCACCCCAAATTGAAAGTTTTACTCTTCAAATTATCAAAGGTAAAGGACAATAAATCCAAACCCAATATCTCACAACATGAATTCCTTATTGTTTTATATTTGTGAACCATTGATTTATAGGAAAATGAGAGAAATTGAGAAGTAGAATTATGCAATGGAATATTAAGAACAATGTACACTAAACAAGACAAATTTGAGACAAATATGAGAAGAATTGATCAGTTAATTACAACATTAATCTTCATTAATCCATCATTAATACAACAATGTTACAATAAGGAGAATTTGAATCATGTGGATAATATTCGAATATACCAACTAAACTTGACTTTAACTGGCTAACTTGGTGTGTCTAAATCACTTCATGGGAGCCACTAGTCTAACTCCTGATGTCTAAATCATTCTGCAATCAGTTAAACTAGTTAAACCAATTAAACTGACAAGGTAGGTGAAAAAAGGCGCCACTTCCACATGCAGCCATGCAAAATTGGCGCTAGACTAACTGAGAGTGATCTAACTAATTATAACTCAAGGTTGAATCAGCATAACTTCCTACCTACCACAACCAAATGATGGAGGCTACTGGTGGCACTCAGAGTGGCTCCTAGAATGTTGGGATTGGCATCGTGGCACCAAATGGCACCAGTGGTACCAATGGCACCAGTGGCACTAGTGGCACCAATATCACGGTGGCACCAAAATCACCCAAATGATTCCTAAGTTAGGCAAGATGATCAAATAGAATATATATGGACAAGGGAGGAATATTTAATCCTAACACCCCCCCTTAATCCTAACTTGGACAACTTTGGTCCCTAGCAACTAGGCCAAAAGTCACCCATGCAATCTAATGAAAAATAAAAACTTCTTGAAAATGGGGAAAACCTCATGGGAACCCCCCACTCAAAATAAACAGTGAATCAGGAAAACAAGATATACTTAAGAGAAAATTTTCCCTTTTGGGTAAAACTTGTAAAAGTTTTGCTGCAATTTGCAGCACTATGTAGTAGGAATGCGGTATCTTGTTTCTTTTGTACATCAGCATCCTGAGACTATGCATGTGAATCTCTCCAAACTAAATGATTATTTCTGGAGGAATTTTCCTCTTTGGAAGAAGAGGAATATGCTCAACTAAATTAGGAACATAGACAGCTGGAAGATGAAAACTGGACCCATGTAGAGCAACTGAGATCAACTGATGAGGGAGAAAAAGTGATTGAGAATTTGAACAATGTGAGGTAAAGCCAAGAAAATTATATGTTGCAGCCTTGAAAATCAAACCATATGATTTAAAATCATCTCCAAGTGATAGGCACAAGTGTCCAGGAGAATGCATGATGTCTCCATCTTTACTAGTACTGTGAGGAGATGAGCATGTGATCAAGTAGAAAGGTAGAGAAGTCTTGGGACCACGGAGAGTGAATGCTTGAGATCCATAATCTGATATAGCTTCTAAAATATCCAATGATTCACAAAATCCAATAACAACAAACTCATGAGAGAAAACTAACATCAAATCCCCAACATCAATTTTGAAAGACTTGAGGTACTTGATTTTTCACACTAAAATTGATGAGAATAACTACAAGCATGAATGGAGGCTCTTGAAATGTAAAATTCGAACCAAATAAGTTCATATCATATCCAAGAGTGTGGAACAAAGGTTCTAAGTGCTCCACTGATATGGTAGATGGACAATTTTATCCTTCTTCAACAAAACTCTGAGTATTGGTGCAAGCAATCATGTAGGAATTTGTTTGAAGTTCTAGATCAATGAGAGTGAATGGATCACTCCTAAAATATGATCTTTTTTCCAAAACATCCAAAGTATTAATTTTCTACACACCAGTAGTAGCATTAGAGAGAGAGAGAAATCGAATTCCTCTTCATTTTCTGAAGCAATCACTAGCAAACTTTGCACAAGATTTAAAATAGAAGAATGACTAGAGAATTCTTGAGTAGAATGGAAGGAGATTTTTTATTCAATAATGGATATTTGAATGTATTCTTCTAGATCATCTATATGAGAAGATGAGATATCATATATCTCATAAACTTCTGGAGCAACATGAGAAGGAGTCACTTCAAGGAGAATTTCTTCAATTCGAATTGACTATGTTGAAGATTCCGCTTCTTCTTCATCTTGAACAAATTCATCAGAGAGAATAGAGGCCAATAATTTTGAAGAAATAACTCTTGTGGTGCTATGTGTGCTCTCCAAATTTCTATAATGATCCTCATTATGCTTGTCAAAGGTTCTATCCAATTCTATCGAGAGATCCATTGGGTATTCAACATAATCAATAAGGTAGCGCAAGCTTGTAGAAAAGGATAGACATATCATTCCAGAATCTCTATCATCATCATTTAGCCAGTCATTATCATCTTCATAAGACTCTTTACCAAGTCCAATAGATACCTCATAGAGACCTTGTCCCTTTAGAGATGAAATCACATTCAATTTCCAATTTGAATATCTTGTGAATGGAGTAAGAAGAGGAACTAACAATCTTGAATCCATATTGAAGTTGTACCTACAAAATATCATTTAAAAAAAAAACAATTCACAATCATGTCAGTTCAAGCCTTTCCACCTCGACATAAACACCTTCTCAGAGTCCGTCACACCTAGATAGACTTCTCTAGACATGATCCAGAGGGAGAAAGGATATCATTCCAGTATTTATGTGGAAACTTAGTTTCTTCTAGTGTACAATGGATATCGGAAACGACTTGCTACTAGATGAACAAGGATCTGATACCATGTTAAATTTGTGAACCATTGATCTACAGGAAAATGAGAGAAATTGAGAAGTAGAATTATGCAGTGGAATATCAAGAACAATGTACACTAAACAATACAAATTTGAGACAAATATGCTAAAAATTGATCAGTTAATTACAACATTAATATTCATTAATTGAGTAGTAATAAAACAATGTTACAATAAGGAGAATTCAAATCATATGGATAAGATTCGAATCTACCAACTAAAACTGACGGACTGGTTAACTCAATGTGTCTAAATCATCGCATGGGAGCCACTAGTCTAACTCTGGATGTTAATCAGTTAAATTAGTTAAACTAATGAGGTAGGTGAAAAAAAGGTGCCACTTCCCCATGCAACCATGCAAAATTGGCGTTAGACTAATTGAGAGTGATCTAACTGATTGTAAGTAGAGGTTGACTCAGCATAACTACCTACCTACCAAAACCAACTCATGGAGGCTGCTGGTGGCACTAAAAGTGGATCCTAGAATGTAGGGATTGGCACTGGTGGCACCAAATGGCATTGGTGGCACCAATGGCACGAGTGGCACCAATATCATGGCAGCATTAAACTCACACAAATGACTCCTAAGTTAGGAAAGATGTTCAAATAGACTATATATGGACAAAGGGGGGAATATTTAATCCTAACACCCCCCCTTCCCCCCTTAATCCTAACTTGGACAACTTTGGCCTTTGGAAACTAGGCCAAAAGTCACCCATGCAATCTAATGAAAAATAAAAACTTCTTAGTAAACTAAGGAAAATGGGGAAAACCTCATGGGAAACCCCCCCCCTCAAAATAAGTAGTGAATCAGGAAAACAAGCTATACTTAAGAGAAAATTTTTCCTTTTGGGTAATAAGTTGGAAATATTTTGTTGCAATTTGTTGCACTATGCAGTAGCAATGCAATATCTTGGTTCTTGTGTGCGGCAGCATCCTGCGATTGTGTAGGTGAACCTCTCCAAACTAAATGATTATTTTTGGAGGAATTTTCCTCTTTAGATGAAGAGGAATATGCTCAACTGAATCAGGAACATAGACAAATGCAAGATGAAAACTGGACCCATGTAGAGAAACTGAGATCAACTGATGATAGAGCAAGAGTGCTTGAGAGTTTGAACAATGTGAGGTAAACCCAAGCAAATGATATGTTGCAGCCTTTCACATCGAACCATATGAGGTAAAATTAGCTCCAAGTGATAGGAGAAAGTGTCCAGGAAAATCATTAGAGGAAATTTAAACTCCAAATGGGCCTCCTAAGGAAAATAATAAAATAATAGTTAAAATAATAAAATAATATTTATTAATTTTGGAGGAAGAAAAGAAAAAAGTACTTTTTTATTCGTATTTTCGACATATCTCCCTATGATTTTACTCAAATTGCGATTCGGAGAACTTGTTGGATACGAAATTGAATTTCGCATCCAACGAATACCCACTCGGCATACTTTTGATGGACCCCTCTACCCCAAAAACAAGAAATACCTGAAAAATGTGATAATGACATCATCATCGGGTTTTTTTAGGTATTTGTTGTTTTTGGGGTAGCAGGGTCCGTCAAAAGTACACCGAGTGGGTACTCATTAGATGTGGAATTTAATTTCGCATCTAGGGATCTCTCTTGATTGAAAATTTGAGTAAAAACACAGGGAGATATGTGGAAAATACGAACAAAAAAAGTAGTTTTTTAATCATACCAATCCCCAAATTTATATTAAAAAAATGTTTAAGACCTATACGATATTTCAAATTTAAAACAATTCATTGGATAACATATGATGACATGGAATTTGAATTATGGTTAAAAGTCCCATTATGAGTTGAAATTTCCTCTAATGGCATGATGTCTCCATCTTTACTAGTACTGTGAGGAGATGAGCATGTGATCAAGTAGAAAGGTAGAGAAGTCCTGGGACCATGGAGAGTGAATGCTTGAGCTCCATAATCTGATATTTCTTCTAAAATATCCAATTATTCACAAAATATAATATCATCAAACTCATGAGATAAAACTAACATCGAATCTCCAGCAACAATTTTGAAAGAGATTTGAGGTACTTGATTTGTCACACTAAAATTGACAAGAACAACTACAAACATGGCTGGAGTCTCTCAAAACTTACTATTTGAACCAAATAAGGTCATATCATATCCAAATAATTTCATATCATATCCAAGAGTGTGTAACAAAGGTTCAAAGTCCTCCACTGAGATTGTAGATGCACAATTTTCTCCTTCTTCAACAAAACATTGAGTATTGGTGCAAGCAATCATGTAGGAATTTTATGGAAGCTCTAGATCAATGATAGTGAATGGATCGCTCCTAAAATATGATATTTTTTCCAAAAAATCCAAAGTATTACTTTTCTGCACACCAACAGCAACATTAGAGAGAGAGAAATTGAATTCCTCTTCATTTTCTGAAGCAATTACTGGCAAAATTTGCACAGAATTTAAAATTTGAAGAATGACTAGAGAATGCTTGAGTAGAATTGAAGGAGAATTTTTATTCCATGACAAAGATTCAAATATATTCTTCTGGATCAAATATATGAGAAGATTAGATATCATAGATCTCATAAACTTCCAGAACAACAGGAGGAGTCACTCCAAGACTAATTTCTTCAATTCGAATTGACTGTGTTGAAGATTCTGATTCTTATTCATCTTGACCAAATTCATTAGATAGAATAAAGGGAGCAAATTTTGAAGAAATAAATCTTTTGGTGTGGGTTTATTCTCCAAATTTCTATAACAATCCTCATTATGCTTGCCAAAGGTTCTACCCAATTATGTCCAGAGATCCTTTGGGTATGCAATAGAATCAATAAGGTAGCACAAGCTTGGAGAAAATGAGAGACATATCAATCCAAAAGTCTTGTCACCGTCATTTATGCATTCATTCTCATCTTCATAAAATTATTTACCAAGTCCAATAGATACCTCATAGATACCTTGTCTTTTTAGAGATGAAATCATCTTCAATTTCCTTTATTAATATCTTGTGAATGGAGTAAGAAGAGGAATTGATAACCTTGAATCCATATTGAAGTTGCACATGCAAAATATCATTGCAAAACAAACCAATTGACAATCATGTCAGTTCAATCCTTTCCACCTCGACATGTACATGTTCTCAAAGTCCGTCACACCTGGATAGACTTCTCTAGACATAATCTAGAGGGAGAAAGGATAACATTCCAGGATTTATGTGGAAACTGAATTGCTTCTGGTGTACAATGGAGATCGAACAAGACTTGCTGCTAGCTTGAACAAGGCTTTGATACCATGTTAAATTTGTGAACCATTGATCTGCATGAAAATGAGAGCAATTGAGAAGTAGAATTATGCAGTGGAATATAAAAAACAATGTACACTGAACAAGAAAAATTTGAGACAAATTCGATAAGAAATGATCAGTTAATAACAACATTAATCTTCACTAATCTAGCAGTAATACATCATTGTTACAATAAGGAGAATTCGAATTGTGTGGATAAGATTTGAATCTACCAACTAAACCTGACTGACTGGCTAACTCAGTGTGTCTAAATCACTGCATGGGAGCCACTAGTCTAGAGTCATGATGTCTAAATCATTATACAATCAGTTAAACTAGTTAAACCGGTTAAACTGATGATGTAGGTGAAAAAAGGAGCCACTTCTCCATGCCTCCATGCAAAACTTGCGCTATACTAACTGAGAGTGATCTAATTGAATGTAACTAGAGGTTGAATCAGCATAACTTTCTACCTACCACAACCAACTGATGGAGGCTACTAGTGGCACTCAAAGTGGCTCCTAGAATGTTAGGGATTGGCATTGGTAGCACCAATGGCACCAGTGGAACCAATATCATGGTAGTACCAAACTCACCCAAATGACTCTTAAGTTAGGCAAAATGATCAAATAAAATATATATAAACACAAAAAACTATTTAATCCTAACACTTATAGAAGTAAATATAAATGTTTTATTGTTTAACATTTTTTTAAAAATAAAATTTTTATCATGATTTATTTTTAAGTTACTTGTTATCCCATTGTCTTTTGATTAAACCCATACTTTATACATCAACTACTAGTTTTATATAAATATATGTGTGAGGAATTTGCAACAACACCAATAAAATACATTCTATTTGTCCCATTCTTGTATTCCACTACTATAAATATAACTACATAAAATATCACATGTAGAAAACCCAAGAGATAACGTTTTACAACATGTTCTAATTTTAAAGTATTTATTTTTATTTTTATTGAGAAATTTTTAAATATTAAGATATTAATTTTTTTAATATTTATTTAATTTATAAAATATTTTTAAATTAGATCTATAAACTATAAGAGGTATTTATTTTTTATGTATTTTATTTTAATTTTAAACAAGTTCAAAAAAATTACAAGTGATAAAATTTGATTTTTCTAGATACATAATAAATAGATTTTAAGATAGATTCATGTTGATTTTGATTATTCTTTATTTTCATTTAATTTTTTATTTTATGAAACATCAAATAAAAATTTATATTTCTTATTTATGAAATCTAAAACCATCACATATTATTATAAACATATTAGGATGAAAAACCATTAAAAACATATTTTAAGACTTCATAGATGTGACAGTCTAAAGCCCTTAGTGTTTAGTGTATTTGATTGTAGTCTTCATACTGAGTTAATAATGTTCAAATAAAAGAATTGTACGGACCACGAGATTGTGCAATTTTCTTTTAAATGGTATAATCCTATTAATAATATCTCAAGACTTAATATAGGCGTTATTGGCTGAGCGTATAGTATAATATAATATAATATAATAAATTTGTTAAAGATTTCAAATAAAAACAGTGTATTTCAGTTATATACAGTGGAAATAAGTAAGATTGCTAATAGAATAAACCATGTAGAAATAAAGCGACATAATAATTTTTATTTTGGAAAACCCTTTTACTAAAGAGAAGAAAAATTAACAACCATTTTATGACAACATTAGTTCAAGATACAAGTATAGAAGAGTAACCAGATACATTGACAATCCCAAAGATTCTCTTCCTCTTCCGCACTAGATCAAATCATTTGATGCAATTTGCTTTGTTAAAAAATGAATGAGATTTCCTTTATTTATACTGGTTTGATGGGTGACTTTTCCACTTTTTCTAGGACTGACGCGTCCTTTGTTTATACTTGTTCACATTTAATATAAATAATAATTGTTTATTATTTATTTTGTTGGTTTTATTTGTGAGGATACCTCATGAAGCTATAAACACCAACACTCCCTCTTAGCTAGGGATATAACATCATGCCAGAACATGTCTGGATATCATTTTAGCATCACGATTGTCTTGAGCATCTCTTCATCATAAGAAAGGTCTTCCAACACAACTTAGTCCATCAAGAAGTGTCATCACCTCAACTGAGTCCATCGAGGAGTCAATATAAAGAACCACTAGCTCTATTTCAAGTTTCATTCAAGGAGAATGACATCATTCCTGTTGTCTCAGGGAGAACACCCCCTCTCAATGAGAGACGTATTCTTCTTGCTCGTTCTTCCTAAACATATATTGGGTTTGTTTAAAGTCTTCACACCATGACTTGTCTTCAACTAATATTCTCAAGGAAAGGTTTATCATGAGCTTGCTTCAGGTTGATGTTTGCAAGGTCTCTTAGCCAAGTCTTGTTGGGTCCCTATTTTTCTCGTATTATATCGAATTTTAAGCTTAATTATGTATGAGAACTAGATATTTGACTCGGTTTATGCATATCAATCATTCATTTTGGTTCTTAATCTAAAATTTTGAGGAGGTTATATTATGGAGGATTAATCAAAGTAATTTTGCATTAATTTTAACCCTTTTATGAATTCAAAATCATACTCGGACTCATTACTTGGTTTATACCTTGTTGCGTTGGGCATATATAAAATTTTGCAATGTGGCACTCAATCTCAAACCTTTTTCAACACCTCTATGGAGGAGGAATCATTGGTTAATATATGTGCGCGCCTCCATTACCAGATATTCCATGTGGGTTTTTAAGGGTGATGTCTCCATATGGTGTGGTGTTCATGTCAACTTACCAGGATGTTGAAAACTACCCCTAAATCTCAATCAAAATGGCTAGTTACATGTTAAATATAGCCTCAGAATTAGCAAATTGTTGGAGTACGTAGTTACGAGAAGAATACAAAAAATATTTAGTGTAACGATTTTGGCATCTGATTAACCTCCAATCTAATGACTATCATCATTTCTCGGAAGGGAATTGTAAAGGAATTTTAACCATTTCTAATATTAAATTTTTTTATTGAATAGCTGGGAGGTCGAGTCATAGATTCAGTGTCCCCTCATCCTTTTGTAAATGCTATAAAATTCAGAGAATGGTATTGTTTTTTATAAGAGGGAGAGGAGTCTTAGTATAAGATCAACACTCTGTAAACTCAATCTTTTTTACTGAGAATTGAATTCCCGGGAATAAAGTCTTTGCATAGTTTGTGAAATGCCCAAGGATTGGTCATCCCTGTATATTGAATGTGTGTTTTCTTCTCCAAATTTTATCTCAGATTTTGTACAGGTATTTATTTTGATTGTTAATTTGTAGAATAGAATCAATTTCTGTGAGTAGTTTGGAGAAAACATTTTTGAATTTATGTGTATAAAATTCAAACTCGGTGTCAATTTTGTACTCAATTTCAATTTAGAAATCAATTCTAGAAGTTGTATTGATTTATTGTCTATCAATCGATGTTCTGGTTGCCAAAACATTTCCAAAGTCACTTATTGAGTATGGGAATTGTAAGATTATATAAAAATGTTTTTGGAATCTCAATTTCCATAAGTCGTGGTTTCTTGCGAACTTATGTACTCATGCTTTGTTTATGCAAATATTAGTGTGTCTCTTCCAATTCTTAGATCAATCTTCCTTTTAATTTTCCATTGCTAGTATAGTTTAGGTTCTTCCTTTTTAAATTGCATAAGTGATTCCTCCTTCCAAGCTTGATTTGCTATGCAATTTTTGGAAGATTTGACTAAACGTAGCATATTTCATTATAGGATTTCTTCCATTGATTTTTTGTAGCGATTGTCTTCCTTTGAAATTTGTTTTGTTTTGATAGAATAATTTGGTAGTTGTTCATAGAATATTTTAGTTTTTAAAATCGAATCTATTGTAGAATTCATTATACTTCCATATTTTGAATAGATAGGACTATAAGTCTATCTTTGACATACTTTTGTGTTGTAGGATTTATGTGTTTTTTAGTGTGAATTTAGGTACTTAGGTTGTGTTTTTCCAGCTTGTTTATTTTTGAAATATAAGGTTCATTTTCACATCCATAGTCTAGCGTAGAGCTTATAGTCATATTTTGCAGTTTTTTCTATATACATTTATGTTTTTGAACAAAATGAGATTGCACACTGTAATTCATCTAGAAACAAATTTAAGTACTACGCTTAGATATCACGTGTGCATAAAATTTAGAATAAAACAAACTCTAGAGCTTAGCCTATAAGGAATGTAGTTATAAAACATTTTTCTCCTGTAGCAAGCCTTCATCAATGATAAATCATTGGTTCAATATAAACACCTTTATTTTAGATCTTAAATTTAATTAACATCTTTCAACTTAGTTAACCTCTCTCATAGGCATACTACAAAACATTAATCTATAGATCCATACTCTCTAGATTAGACAATAGAGGGTAGTTTTCTTGTATGTAATCTAGTTTAAGGATAATTAATAGAAATTTTATCTAGTAAACATTAGATTAGTTAGATTAGATTAAGATAGGTTAGCATTCACCCTACATATACAGTACCGACACCTCAAATCCTATGAGCCTCAGATTGACAATTTAGTGTCGAATTAGTTATCATATAATTTTCCTAACATTTTTGGTGCCATTGCTGGGGAGGTGCTAAAGAGTGTTAGATTTTTATCAATTTAGACAGTATTATCTTAGGATCTTATCTGAGAGAATAAAAAAGGTTATCTTGCGCAACTTTATTAACAGCGTTGGCAAGTTCTTGTAACTCATCCTCAGTTAATATAGTTGTGTTCGCCGTTTTATCTGCTTTCTGTTTCTTCAGAGATGTATGGCCTTCCTCAGGTTGCACGTGGTTCTGCGCCTGATCTACACCAAGTTATTTCTCTGAAGGATGATGGTCTGAATCCTCCATATCATCATCATCCTCAATTTTTTCTTGTGACGGATCTCCTTGGGGATCGTCACCTTCATGGTCTTCACCATTAACTTGATGAATTGGTGGTTCTTTTGCATTTTGGTCTTCAGGTAGCTGCTCTGCAAGTGGGCCGCACCATTCCTTAGGCCATAGCTTGACAATTGCATCCACATCGTTGTCGGTCACTATAAATCTTGCTTGATATATCTGCCGATGTGGTGCTTTTGTAGGAAGGAGATTTATATTATGTATATCAGCTTCAAACTTGACAAAA
The DNA here is from genome assembly GCA_001517045.1 of Pseudotsuga menziesii. NCBI lineage: Eukaryota > Viridiplantae > Streptophyta > Pinopsida > Pinales > Pinaceae > Pseudotsuga > Pseudotsuga menziesii. The sequence goes on from LPNX010381483.1 coordinate 65,989, forward strand.
GTAGCATACCTATGCATAGTTGTGGCGCTGATCCTATGAGTTTGCCGGACAACTTCTCATAGTGCCTCTGCATGCATGAAGAATACAATATTGTTATCCTGTTGGTGGTTGTTGTCGACCTTGTCTTCCCATAGATTTTGGTATCTTTCCCCCAATTAGGATATTGGGACATCCATGTGTACATAGTCCGGGGGGTCATCCCAGACAGTGAAGGAAATCAAAACTAGTAACCAGGAATAGCAGAATTTGTGACCTTTCTTCTCCTAATCCAGCATCACATCTTCGATCGGATCATTTAGCAAGTACCATGACTAGCTGAAGTTTTCTCCTCGTGCACATAGATTTGCAATTTCTACAACCGTGGCCGAAGATTGCGTTGGGATCATCTTATGAAATATTTTATATGACAAGATTTTTGCAGCAACACAGAGACTTTGGTCTTGTATGGGCCCTAGCAAGTAGCCCCTTCCCGCTTGCTGAAGGTTATGATTTTTCTTGATGAGTTTATTATTGTGCTTAGCCAGGTAAGGTAGAGGATGTTTTCCTTCAATGGGGAGTCCTTTTATTCTCGCTATTAATTCAGCATTAATTGGATATGGCTGGTCCAGGCATAAGTATCCTCTATGAAAGCAAACCAGTAATTGCTTTACATATGTACTAACCTGTATGCTATGGCTGAAGTGAGGTATAAAGAGCATGTTGGTTAGTCTTGCAACGGCCAATCCCTCAGCCCAATTCTTAGGTTTGATTACCTTGACAACACATGCAGCAGCCTGGGTTATGTCCATGCAGTTGTTATCTGCAACCCCTCTTGTTGCTGAGTATCGCAGCCTTGGAACTTCAATACAAACAAATCTGAGAGGATATCATGTAGCAAGTTCATGCCGACAGGGATTTGTGGTGCTATCAAAGTGGTCACTTCCTTGCTTGAAATATTTTCTTCCGCCACACCAGGTCTTCTTGGTCAAACGTAGTATGGGAAGTTCGAGTCAGGTCGCTCTAGCTCTAGCTCTACATGTTATGGCCCTGCTTCATCTCCACCATCATTTACTTGCTCAGTAGTAGGTGCCTTTCCGCGTTCATCTGGAGTGGTTGGAACCTTACTATTCCTCTGTCTCGATGGTGGTCATATAGATGGCTCATCTGGAATAACTGGTATTCCCTGAACTGGGTTCGGCACATGATGCGAACTAGGGGTTGGAAATGTTTGTGGCTTCCTTGTTATTTTCATTGTGATGATCTCTGGTGGCTGTTGCAATTGTGGGTTTGTTGCTGACTGGGTTTCTACTTCCTCATCAATGGGGCAGCCAGAGATGACAGTGGCGTCTGATGCCTCACTCTCACTAGGAATGTGAATTACCATGGGCTCGAGCGGAATGGAAGACATGTGAAAGGATGTAGTTCTGGAATGGCTCGGCTCATGTGCTCTTAGTGCGTAACAGAAAACTATATTGATGGAGAAATGAATACTTAGATATTGGACATTGTATTTCAATCATCATTTTACAGAATTTTTAGGACTAATCATGCTCTCTGGTTTCCTTTTCCAATGCTTTCTCCATTAATTTATGTAGCTGGCCTTTTGGGCTATACTTGTTAGACTAGTTATTGTAATTAGTGCTAAGACGGTTGATAAGAGCTAATGGTACGCCACCTTGCTCCTCGTATTGCATTTATTTAATGCCACACAGGTGCTCCAGTCGAACAAATCTTTGGTATGGATTTGCTGGTTAATGCTAGCCAGCCTATCATTCTTGCTTTTTTCATTCTTTGGCCCCTAGTTGTCTTGCCCCTTGCACACTTTAGGTCTCCCACTTGGGTACATGTGATGATGTGACCACTAGGTGGTTTATTGCTCATGCTTTCCATTGGTTCTGTCACAATCCTGCAACAAAATAGTTTACGTCTTTTGGCTGCTTTTTTTTTGTTTTTTGTTTTTACACGTGTCGGTGTAAGGTTTCAGGAAACTACTGTTTACCAAACTTGCGACGTGGGTACCATTGACTTCTCTGGCATTGTGTTGTTCCTATATCCATAGTTTGTGTGATGGTATATGGCCTTAGCCAAGCTTCCTTTAGTTTGTGTGGGTGTGTGAAGACTCTGCTGTCATAGTGTAGGATAAGTCTTCCTTCTGTGGATGGCTTCACCCTGATATATTGATGATGTCATGCTAGCAGCTGTTGTTGAGTTGGCATTGTCTGTAATCGCAAAGGTATCTGTATCCTCTCTAAGTCTTCCACCATTCCCTTTCTTTCTGTGCCATTTAGAGGGAAGAGGGTCTAGTATTCCTTCAAGATATCTGTGGTTTGTACAATTGATTCATCTTGTGAGTGGTTTTGTATTACTCTGCGATCTTTACTTAGTTCCACTGTTTTTGGCCCGCTGGATTTAGTTGGGCTATCTTTTGCATCCCTGGGTATAGTTTTTTGCTGAGTAGCTACATTGTGTTGGTGAGAATTAGCGTCGTTGATCTTCTCGAATATATTCCCCTTTTCTTTCTAGATTGTATTATGAATTATAGGGTGTTTGTTAGCATCTAGAACTGTATGTGCGACCTATTGGGTTCCTTGTCGCAGCAGCTCATAGTTATCGCAGGTCTTGGTAACCATATCCAAAGTGTATATGAAACTCTCATAGGTGGGTAACTCCCTTGACTCAGTCTCCACCCATCGCACAGACCTTGTGACTCTTGCACATCTTCTCATGGAGACTTCATGTAACCTATTTTTCCAATTCTCTAAAGCCTCCCTTGAATCAGATGTACATGAACTTGCACACATCCATATTAGGTTCCCATCTGCCGTCGGGCTGATATGATCTTCGTGCATAGTTGTGACATTGTATATTTGATGGAGATAGTCAACCTGCCCCTCATTATAAATAGGTTCAACATATATTTTCCCCTCAAATGGATCAATGGGTGATATGAATCTCATTTCCTCATCTTCAAAGGAGAGGATCCTTTTCTTGAAATTTATAATTGTTTGATTGTCTATAGCCCAATCTATCCCTAGTAGCGCAGGGTAAGGATTTGTATCATACACAATTTTGATGACCTCAAAGTCTACATATGTGCGCAATCCTTCAACATCGACAATGACATTGCTCAATCGTCCAATGGGTAGTACCTTCACTTAATTGGCAAGAAGTAGCTGGATAGGAGACCAGTCCAAGCGCGGCTTGCCCATGCTTTCCCAGGTCTGGCATGTTAGGATATTGACATTGGACCCCAGATATAAAATGATATAGTCCATGTCATAGTCACCGATCTGTGCATTTATTCTCAATTCGCTGCCATTCTTACATTTTTGTCACACCTGGTTAACCTTCTTCTCAATTTGTGGTACAACAAGGATCTCGTAGATTATTGCTTGTAGTTCTACAATAGCATATTTATCTTGGATTAGCATCAAAAAACTTGATAGGAGAGGTCTTAGCTTACTATCCTCAGGTGAATCCTTCTTCTGCAATAAGTGTTGGAATCGTTCAGGCATGTCCTTGACTTTGGTTGAAGTTGATGGTATGATAGGGCTTATGAAGTCTAATTGCACATCCCAGAATATTTCTTTCTATTTCTGGCCGGTCGGTGATTCCTTTTTCTGCACCGACAGCCTCACTTGCGGCTGTGGTTATTCTTATGAGTTATCTTGTTCTACTCTAGTCATCGCACCTCCTGTAGTTATGATAGCAATGTTCAGGTCTCGCGGTCCAGCCATGATCATCTGAACATTTGCATTTTCATTCGGGTTTGGGTTTGGTGGGGGGTTGGGTGCTGCAACGGTCCTTGCTTGCCACTTTGCAATCAGCTCGGGACATTGTTCAACATTATGGTCTTGTCCCTTACAATATGAGCATGTTCTTGTAGGATTTAAACAATCTCTAGCAAAGTGACCTAGGTGTCCACAGTTATAGCATGTAACTGGACCGCTCCCCCTACCAAATCCTCCTCTACCACCTTGTCCTCTAAATTTTCCACCACCCCTTCCCTGAGGGTGTAGTTGTTGCGGTGGGTACTCGTTCTCTTGATAGTTTTGCCGATAGGGGTTTTGTTACACATATGGTTGCTGAAGTGCAAACGGATGCTAGTACTTATAAGATGGGAACTACATAGGTTTATACAGGGCTTGAACCTATTCAACTTGAGTGAACCCCTCATTTTTCATTAAGTACGTATCAACTATTTTTTCTTTCAAGAGCTGGTATGCTCTATAGTCTTTTTCCTCATGTCCTACCGATTTATAGAATATGCTTGTAGGGGTACTTGCAAATTTTTGAAAATACACACATTCTTCATCACGATGGCGTCTTGACTGGAAGATATGACACCATGGTAGCCCTTGGCCATTTAATGGGTTAGGTGCACCCGATGCGACATAATTCATGAAGGTCGGACAGTTATCCTTGGTGTGTCTGTCTGTTCTACATTTTGTGCACCACAAGTCCTCTTGTGCTTATTTTCCCTTCTTAATTTCCTGAAGTTGTAGTGTAAGGTTAGCTAGCTACGACTGAATCTATACCATTCCTGCGGCACCGTCACCAATAGGTGAGGCCTCTAATTTCATCACCAGCTCTAGTGCTTCTGTCTGCAACTCAATATTTTGCTGCATCAACGGCCCTCAGATGTGTGGTAGAAGAGCAGCAATAAACCACCCCTTATGCTATACATTAGACATTTGGAAGCCTGCTTTAGCCATCAGTGTCTTGAATCTTTCATCAAAATCCCACACAGTTTCTGCTAGAGCCTATTTAATCTCCTTAATCTCAGTAATACATTGTGACTCTTTTTGGGTTTTCTGAACTCAGAGATCATTGCAGCTTGGATTTCCTTGAGGGTATTCTGTGGTGTTCTAGATGGTGCGGCACAAAATTTCATGAACCAATCTAGGGTGCGACCCCTTAAGGTTGTAATTATCTGTGCTTTATTTACGTCAGCACCATGGATCAAGCGTACCATCCACATAAATTCACATAGGAACCAATGTTGTTCAGGGTCTTCCATTCCATTTCCATTAAATGTAGGTAACCGGATGTCTGTCTCAGCCATTGGGTTGGTGTTTAGGCTCTCTCAGGCAGGGTTCAACTGAGCTGCACCTTCTGGCACACTAGTTTCAGGACTAGTGCTATCCGAATTAGAGGTCCTTTCAGGGGATGAGACTCTAGATCTCGTCTCAGACGATATTGCTGGTGTTATATAATTGTGCTCTAACCCTGAGGTCTCGTCAAAGCTATCTGGATCTTTAGGTCCTTCTGAGATTGGGCTATAGTCCTCCTCTTCATCGCAAGACCCTTCGTCTTTGCACAATTGAAGTTCGTGTTTGCTTCCTTCAAACAAACTAGGATTCCATTGTCCCCTTTCGGTTTTCCTTCTCTTTCCTGATCTGAATATTCTCCCACTCCTTAGAACTCCGACCTCGAGTTCAGGTTATGCTCTTTTAGGTAAATTATCCATGCGCTCTTCCCCATGTTATTACCTATTCGTTAGCGACATAGCACCCTCCTAGACACATAGATCAACTATCCAAGTGCAAAATACGCTTCTCATAAGAAAGCAATTTTATCCATGTATTATATTCAATAACTATCTCCTTCATGGTCCTTGGATGAAATTTCTTTCATCTTCGCTATATGAAGTTATAGTATCTACTACAAACTCAGTAATATACCCTTGCAATATACTATCTACCCAAAAATCAACACCTCTAGAGACAATGTTACTTACACTGGTTATCTCCTGAGCCAGTTGATCGCTCCACTCGCTAATATCCCTTGTCTTGTAGTTGGTCCGTCTAGATGCCAATCCTACTAACCATTCATGCAGTATAAAAGGGAACTTGGCAAAGAATATCTTTGAATATCAGAGTATATATATTCATCTCACCATCTCTGCATGCTAAACCATGTTCTTGTGCTTTCTTCTTGCGAAAACACCAGCGTTTTAGCATCCAGCTAATATTCTATCTCCCCCTTCGTTCGGTGCCATAAAATCTCCTCGACTTAATCAAGATGTCCTGGCAACAGAACCATTTGTTTGCCACTTTTCCCCTCTCGCACGACCCAAGTTTTGTACAGCCCACTGATCCAGCAACTACCCGAGATACCAGCCCGATAGAGCAAGCCCCATCGACAACACCTGTGAAGTAGGCGCAGTCTCACCCGAGATATCTCATATATGGGTAACTATCAGAACCATGTTTCCATGATTGTTGGGGAAGTATAGTCCCTTGGCTCACAACCAAGGAGCTCAACAAAGGCAGCAGGGAAACTGAACGAAGGAGTTGGTTCTGCGCGAATGAGCACAACTGTATGTCATCACGCGTGACCTTAATTTCCTTTCCACCTCGGAGCTGGTGCAACTCGTATGGCGCAACTGACTCACATCAATCGGCTCTATGACTTAATTCAAGATTCATAATAGGAATTATATAGAATGATATACATTTATACAGATTCAATCCATCGAGGCATTCTGTTCATCCATTTACCGATTGCAAGAAACTAACAATAACTGAACCACATTTAACATTATATGAAAAGAAACTAGTAATCAATCACATAAACATTCACCAAATCAATCATTCATTTAGACACAAGAAATAACGTGGAAACCCATCTAGGAAAAAACACCAAGGTGCTCTTCATATGGCATGAGAAATGATATAGCACCTTGCAGTCTGCGAGATGCAGACTGATCTTGAGATACATCTTTAAGTTTAGACTCATAGTTCTCATGCTATCTGGTTCACTCTCCTAATCTACGTCTACTGCTAGTGGTTTTCTCACACTACAGTTAGATATGTGGCTCAACAACCCCTCTAATGCTACCATACTCCTCCTGATTCTACTCCTCTTCTGATCCCTATGTCATTACAACCTAATCGACATCCCCTTCTATAGAATTCCTCTGAATAGAAAAATATTGAAAACTGAACAGGGATCAATGAAAACCTTACAGACCAACCCTCTAACCATTACATCCTTCCTATTTATACTAATTTACATGGCCACACAGGGCCAACTGCATCCTGGCAGTATGTTAGCCGTCACCATCAGCCACCCCTCTGGTTACAACTATGGTGATCATGACTTGACACAAGGCACTACCGGTTTGACTTACAATATATTCTCATACGTGTGTACCTGTAGGCTTACACTGCCTTATATGGCCATGATCTGGATTCTACATCCGTCTCTTTCCAACTGTTTTCCCCTTGCGTGCTTCCACGCTTGCCTTTCCTTTTTCGTGCACTTCTCTGTTCTGCCTTCGCGGTCCCTTTTTGTCCTTCGCGATCTCCCTTTGCTTCTATCGCACACGCGCCACATTTTCCTTAGTTGCATGCATGAACTTCCTTCTTTTATCCCTTTCCCGGGCCAACAATCATCAACGGAGACAACACCTTCAACAGGTCAAGAAAAATTTCTTTCTAACCTTTGCATCTTATTGGCTTTATGAATTAGACCCTCTGGATTGAAAATTTATTCAAAAGATTCAAGATCATAATTAATCCTCGTATTGGTCCTTCTGGCCACCAGTATTCCCAATGGAGTCTTCAGATCATCTACAACCAGCATGTGTCTATAATCGACTGCTCAACCAGGTCGTAGAACTAGAACAATATCGTTTCACCAAGGAGATAATAGTGATTATTCCTTGGAAGCAACACCAATATGTTATCACCCAATGATTTTCTTATGGTTGTGGTGGGAGATCACTAGGGTAACTATTTCAAGCCAATCGTTAGACTTTATTGTAGTCTATATAGTCAGAGAGGGCTCTCTGAATGTCACGAATCTCATTCACATACACATATATATTTAAGCAAGCGCTCAGAAGGCTATATATCTCACACAAACAAAATTTTTGTAATTTAATAATTATAAGACAAACAAACAGGGAGTACCATTGGGGAATGGAGTTATGGCCTGAAACCTTTAAGGGATTACAACAATAATGAATGTTTTTTTCCTTTGTAATCTGAGGCAACGAGGGTGTTATACTCAGTGAAATAATTTTATATGACAACAGATTAAAATGAGAAAATCCCAGTGAAACAAGAGGCACCTATCTATGGGTGAATCTCTTGGAACACCTTTAGTATAAACAACAATAGAGACTAAAAGCTAAAACAGAGCATCTAATTGAAGATGAAATCGATCACAGTCATTATACACACTTAACAATAATGATTTCTATTGTAAGAAGCGTTTAACAGATAAACAATTCCTTGCATACAATCTAGAATTGTATTAGCAACATCCACATATATGAAAATGGGAAATACAGGAAACAAAACTCAACATTGAACACCTTGATGAATCTCGGAAACTCACAAATTGCTTTTCATTATTACTTCCAAGAAAAAATATAGAGCTACAAAACCAAGCATAGAAGGCTTTGGAATGGAATTTTTCCAACCCCTTTCTCCTCTATGGAGGTTACATTTATAGCAAAATTTTACCCCCGATATGTATCTCGAAACATGGTATCAAAATTAGCTACATCGTGGGAATCAAACTCGAAAGTACATCCTAAATACTAACAAAATTTGACGTGGCAGATGCGGCATGCCCACAAAACATTTTGGGAAGGCACGTTGTGCTGCGCTTGACCGATTAAAATGGTAAATATCAACATCTGGGGCTTTTTGGCTCACTTGGTGAAAGGTACTGCTCTTTACACCTTTGAACAACCTTTTGCTGACTTAGATGTTGGTTGCTCCCTCAAGTTGTTGACTACTCAACCTATGTATGTCCTTCCAGAGCTGATATGTAGGGATTGTCATTTCAAACATCTCCTTTAGGACAACATCCATATAAATCAAGGGATTATCACTAACAAAATGAAGACTAGATGTGATCATTCAGAACTAAGTTAGCAACTCAAAGTCCTCACTGAGTTTGCTGACAACTACTTCCCCCTTTATCCCTCCATCAATACCCTCAAACTTAGCATGGTTCAATATTGCATGATTCAACAACTCAATATGCTTGCTCCGAGGGATCAAATTTTCATCAGGACCCCAATACACGAGAAATCCTTTCTTAAACAGGGACTAAAACAAGTTGTTGAACTTGTCCAACCCTTGATGCATAATTTCAACCCTTGCAAATGCATTCTACAACATGGTGTGCTTTGTAATCATCCTTCTTGCTGTAACAAGAACTGTAATCTCGTCAGTGAATCCCAGAGAAATTAGTTCCTCCCTAGATTTTTTGTTTAGGACAATAATTTCCTTCTGGGTCTCCTCCCTAGGCCTTCTTTCTAGACATTCTTTTAGGGATTTAAATCTCTTTCTTGCTGTCGTCGAATCTTGATTATGTTCATCCAACATGACCTGGTGTTTCCCTAATGGGGCTATCTCTTTTATCAATGCATCCCAAATAAGATGCTTAGCTCCCTACAGGGGAATTTAGCCTATGATCCTTTCTTCAAAACTGGATATTTTCTCTTTCAGTGTCCTAATCTCTCTAGCAGAGTATTCACTTTCCTTTGTAGTGATCCTGTCCTTAAGATATTGATTAGCTTCCTTTAATTGAATGATCTACAGGTCCTTTAGGGACATGTATGGCATGTTTTTGATCACCAGAGAAGTGGGTGACTTATCTTCAGGGGTGTTTTATTCATTTAACTCATCAATTCTTTCTTGTATTTGTCGCTTCTCTTCTTCCCACATACACTTGTCAACTTCCAACATAGCAAGGTGACTTTTCATATCCAAAACGTGATGCTACAATGTCTCAATCATTCCTAGCATTTGCATAGTTTGAGGAGGGAGTTGGATGTTCTTGATAGGTATATTGATCTTCTTTTTGTAGGCCTGGATCTTGGCTAGAGGCTTAGCTGATGAGGTAGGATTCCCTATAGGAACAGGCTGCTCTGTTGAAATAGGATGCTTTATTGTAAGGAGTTGTAGTAGACAGTTTTGTGCAATGAGATCTGCCACATGGTCTTGTACGAGTTTTTCCTTCATGTTCCAAGCGTTATTTGGTGCGTTTTCCTACTTCAGTGGGGTTTCCAATTTAGAATCCCTCTGTTGGGACTTGAGATGGGTCAATTCCTCCTTGGGCAGGTCAACATAGATGAGATCACTAACTCCCTTATGGAAAAAAAATATAGTCTAGGATTAAGAACTTGTCCATTTTGAACTCGACCTCTGACACTCCTTCCTCATTAGCAATGGCCAGATTCAAAGAGATATTTCTAATATTCCTTGCAGTGGTGAAGGAGACCTTGCTAACTAAAAACTTCCTCAAATTTTTGGATTGCCTCTGAGTCTCAGTTTTGGAATTCTGCTTGAGTTTACCATAGATATCCAACATCTGCTTCTTAGTCTTGAATTGTCCTTCAGCAGTAGAGGTGAAGGAGTATGTCTGATATTTGAAGAAAGTATCCTTAGCTCCCTTCTTATTTGACTTTGGAGCCTCTGAGGGATTTCTCTATGATCGTGTAGCAACTAGTTTCCCAACCACTAGTGGTCATGCAACCACCATCTGATTTTCAACCTCCCCTCTAGTACAACTTTTAGTAGCAGGATCCTCTTCTATCATTGTCTTGAGTGAATCAAACTCAAAATTAAATTGATTCTCTAGGTCTATTACATCCTCCTCTATGTCTTTCCTAGGATTCTTTCTAGGATTTTGTTCATCACATTCCATATCCTCTACCTATGACTGAGACCTCTTGTTTCTACCATCACCGTTTAGGGGAAAGAGAGTACATGGGACTGTACCTTGTCCTTATTTAGGCACCTGAATCTTCTCTACATGAGTTCGATCAAAATCATAGGCATGGTTATTTGCCTCCTGGGACAAGTCAGGGATCATTGAGTGAATGAAAACTAACCTCTGCACTTGGACCCTCTTTTGAGAAATGATCCCCTTAGGATCGTAATTCTATGCATGACCCACTTGAAAGTTCATGGCCTTCAAAACTTTCTCTACCATTGGTAACATTGCTGAATTCTTCAAAACAAAGGACCCGAAGTTAATAAGGTATTTGATCCAGGAATTCTTCCTATGAGCAGTAAAATGCTCCTCATTAGTAGAAATCCTTGACCTAATCAATTCTAGTGCGAATATTGAGGGATTCAGGAAAACTAGAAGCATGAAGGGGGTAGCCGAAAAACCATAACCCTAATCACTAAATACTTCTCCATCAGGAACCAATCTCCAATGCTCTCCTGCTGCAAGGAATCCTTCATGTCTTTTGATATCCTCTTCTCTTTAGGGTTTAACAGTCTGGAGATTCTGAGGATGATCTTGTCAATAAAAAGGATGTAAGACCAGCCATGGATTTTCTGGAGTGACTGAGGCCAGTCCTTGAACACCTTTTGATCCATGTCCTCAAGGTTCTTCCTATTAGAGGTGACTATGATGGAAAATAGGTACACTTGGTATCTAAAGTGCTTATCTAAATGAAAATTTTCAAGCTAAGAATTGATTTATCCATCCAAGAACTCATCGAACTTAATTCCTGCTTTAGGTTGACAAAGGTAAAGTATAATTCCTAACATTACTTCAAAGACCATAATATTGCTATCAAGACCTAGGATTTGACTCAAGAGGTAGATGGCTCATATGATAGTTTTTATGAATAATTCAGAGGAAAGTGGGGTGATAAAGGTCTTTAAGGGAACTGAGGTCTTCAAAATGGTCTGGAACAATGTAATATCCCAAACTGATATTTTTCCTGTTTATGTGTATAATGTAGATGGCTAATAGACTTACTCCTTAATCAAATAGGAAAGCAAACCCCGAAATTTGCATGCATGCAGTTGCATGCAAATATGTGCCCTAGAAAAATATTGAGATGCTATAAAATAGGAGAAATCAATGTATGTACATCCCAATATATAGATTAGTTGATGGTGAAGAGACTAGTCCCAACATGCAAGGATTCTGTCGGAGGAATAAGGAGATACACCAACTCATCCTCCATAGGTGAATGCACCCTCCTCTCAAACTATATAAGCTTCAGAATAATAAATAAGCTACTGCTGGAAGCCCGAATGGTGTGCACTAGGGTTATAATACCCCTCTAATGATGATGGAAGTAGCATGTGGAAGTTCTGAACCCTATAGGTAGGAAAAAAAATTTCTTTGTCTCTAATCACGGTGACACGGTGTGACGGTGAAACCCTTTGGTTGGATGAATAATCAACCTCCCGGAATATCTGCTGAATGTAACCTGATGATGAACTAGTGCTGAGCCTGGATGATCCATCCCGATGATGAACTAGGGAAAATAGATTTCTCTGCCAAAATGCACCAGTTAGCTGAGCATGCGCTCAACCCCAACTTAGCTCGCCGAGCTCTCCAATTTGACTCCACAAATCAATTATCACATAAGTGGCTTCTCCATTCACTTTATCTTTCTTTTATAAATCTCAACTATGAAAACCCCAACTTTTGACCTAATTAGGTCACTTTATCTTCTAATTTGTAGTTGACTTGCATGCATGCACATGGAGACTTAATCAGGTGCATGGATCATTAAATAATGCCCGGATGTCATGCATGCAGGTGGCCTTTGGCTCTAGTGGCCCTCTTCAACCCAATGGTGATATAATATTGATGCCCTAGATCTTCTATATATGGCATCAGTGTTCGGTTGATTCCTTAACTGTCAGTACCCGCTTGAACCTATAGGAATCACATAGGTTAGTGGGTTGGTCCTCAATGCCTAAGTAGAAGAGGACATTGCAGTCCTCCCCTCTCAAATTTTCTTGTCCTCAAGCAACTGTAAAGCTGGGTGCTGTAATACATGTTCTGCCTCCCAAGTACCCTCCTCTAGAGGCATATCTTTCCACTGAAATACGTAATCTCTGATGATTATGTTCCTTAGTTTTCTCTCTCGCACCTCTAGGATGCGCTCCGGAATCAGAACCAATTGCCCCTCGTCATCAAGGGGAGGCAGCTCAGAAGATGTAACAATCTGTTGACCAACCACCTTCTTGAGATTGGAGACATGAAATACGTTGTGAATCTTTCTCTCTGGGGGTAGTTCTAGCTCATATGCTACCTCTCCGACCTTCTGAATTATCTTGTATGGACCATAGAAATGAGGTTGGAGTTTTTATGCTCCTTTCTTTTTAAGAGATGACTGTCGGTAAGGCTGGAGGCATAAATAAACGAAGTCTCCCACCTCAAAAATACGCTCAAATCTGTGCATGTCTGCATATATCTTCTATTGATTCTGAGCAGCCTGTATATTCTCCCTGAGTATCTTGAGGATATCTTGACCCTCCTGAATCCACTCATTGTCCTTGGGGGACCTGGTATCACCAAATATTTGGTCTGCAAAAGAAGAAGCATCATACCCATACAGGGCTTGAAAAGGAGTCATCCTAATGTCATATGGTAGGTGGTGTTGTAACAATGTTCACCCAAGTGTAACCATTTGATCCATGTCCTCTGCTGACTTGATACGTAATTTCTCAAGTATCCCTCAATCCATTTATTAACAATATTTGTTTTCCCGTCACTCTGTAGATGATAACTTGTGCTCATGGCTAACTCGGTCCCCACTTACCGAAAAATCTCTTGCCAAAAGGATCCTGTGAATTTGTTGTCCCTGTCACTAACAATGGTCTTGGGTAACCTAGGGATTCTAAGTACATCTCTGGAAAATAGTTCTACTACATGTGCTGCTGAATAATCTGATGATATGGAAAAGAAGTAAGCAAACTTAGTCAATCTGTCCACTACTACGTACAAGTAGTCTCTTCCTTGGACCTTGGGCAACCCAGTAATGAAGTCCATAGAAATTCCTTCCCATTTCTGCTCGAGAATAGGTAAGGGATGTAGTAAACCAGCTGGGCGGATGTGCTCTATTTTGTTTTGTTGGCACAAGTTGCACTCCCTCACGTGTTGTATCACATATTTCCTGAGGCCCTTCCATGAGAACCTTTCTCTAATCTATCTATAGGTCTTGAGAAACCCCTGATGCCCTGCTAATGGTGAATCGTACAATGCTTGTAAGATTTTCTTCTTGAGGGGAGACTCTGGAACCAAAAAGATTTTGTTTTTGTAGTATATGATGTCATCAATGACCTTGTACCTATCATCCTGAATCTTTCCATCCAATAGCTTGCAAGCCAACTTATCTTTGGAGTACTCAACCAAAAGATGAGACCTCCAATATGATGAGATGCTCATAAGGGATAAAGTAGATGGTCGTCTAGAAAGTGCATTGGCCACTACATTGCTCTTCCCCTTTACGTACTGAATCTCAAATTCATAAGCCTAAATTTTACTTACTCATTTCTGTTGTCTCTCGTTTAGCTCTTTCTTCTCTAGGAAGTATTTCAGGCTGTTGTGATTTGTCTTAACCTTGAACCTGGCACCTACTAAGTACTTCTTGAAATTGGTTAGTGCATGGAGGATAGCTAACATATATTTGTCATATATCGAATAGTGGCTCTCATAGTCTTTGAGATTCCTACTCTCAAATGCAATGGGGTGTTTGTTCTGCATCAAAACTGCCCCAATTCCCTCTCCTGAAGCATCACATTCTAACACAAAGGATTGAGAAAATTCTGGTAAAGCTAATACTGGGCATGAACTCATTACCTCCTTCATTTTATCGAATGTTTGTTGTGCTACCTCTGACCAAATAAGTTCTCCCTTCTTGGTAAGATTTGTGAGGGGTGTGGTCATCTGTGAGAATTTGCTGACATACCTCCTATAGTAGGTGCAAAGGCCCAAAAAGCCCCTCAGTTCTATCACATTTTCAGGTGTAGGCCAATCCAAAATTTCCCGAATCTTTTCTAAGTGCACCTGGACCCTGTTGGCCCCTATCACATGTCCTAAGTACAACATCTCCTGAATGCCGAACTCACACTTGGACATTTTGGCATACAGTGACTACTCCTGTAGAATACCAAGTACTTCATCAAGATGTCTCAAATGTTCTTCCCAAGTCCGACTGTATATCAATATGTCATCGAAGAATACCAGAATATATTTATGCAATTGTGTCCTGAAGATATGGTTCATGCATGATTGGAAAGTAGCTGGTGCATTAGTGAGCCCAAATGGCATCACTAGAAACTCATAATGTCTGTAGTGGCAATGGAAAGCGGTATTTGGAACATCTTGTTCCCTAACCTGAATCTGATGGTACCCTGAGCGGAGATCAATTTTGGAAAATTACTTTGCCCCCTGTAGTTCATCCATTAACTCATCAATCTTAGGGATGGGATACCTGTTCTTTATGGTCTTGTTGCAGCTGCAACAGTTTTCCCAAAATTCCAAAAATTTCGGGACCCTCCTTTGATTTGAGTAGTTTGATTTTCTTCTTTGATTTGTTCTAATGATTTTCTAGAAAGATTTCTAATGCTTGGATTGATCTCCCATTTGTTTTAGATTTTCCTTTAACACTTGAAACTGTTTGATCAAACTTGATTGTTTCCTTTGGATGCAGTCTCAGCTTGTTTGCTCGGTTTCTTGCTCAATCAAATCAATTGATGTTGTCGGTTTCAAAAGTGCATCCATTGGCATCCTGCCTGTCTGCCGCCAGCCTGCAATCAAGAAGCAGCGAGGAACCTGTTTGCGGCTGCAACTATTTCCCCAAATTTCTTAAATTTTGGGCCCTCCTCATGATTTAGCGTTACTTTTAATCATTGGATCGTTTGAATTTTGTGGTCGTACTTCAATTTTGGATGATGTTAGAGGATTAGATCTCGGCCTGTTTTTGGAGGTTGCCTGCGTTTGAATTTTGTGTTTAGTCGCAGATGTGAGTTTGGTTTGTTAGCTGAGGACGAATCAGACTTTATTATTCTTTGGAAAGCCACTGTTGCGGAAGTAAAATAGGTTTACCGTCGTTGAGTTTTGAAGCTGTCTAAGCACTTAATTTTTTTCTATTGATCGGGCGTCATTTTTGTTTGATCGGAAGCTATTGTCTTTCTTTTTCTGCCGTTGCGGCTCCCAAAGTGGTTAAGCCTCCAAGGTGTAAAGCCTTCCGACTTCCGATTGAGAGTTTTCCCACCCTCCGGTCACCTGTCCGTAACCTCTTTCTCTTCCGCCGTTGCGGCTCGCAAATAAGTTAGCCACCCGAGGTATAAATTGCTCCGACCGCCGATGCGAGTCTGCCTTTAGTCGCGGGCCCGTAGCATTTTCTCTTCCACCGTTGCAGCTGGGAAAGTATTTTGGATTCCGATATGATGTCTTCCGACTTCCACTTAAACTTTTCCCGCCCGCGTTTCGGTTGTCTCTAGCCTTTGTTTCCTATGCCGTTGCGGCTGGGAAAGACATTTGGTTTCCGATGGGGTTTCCCTTCTGACTTCCGATTAGAATTTTTTCCCGCCCTTCGGTCGCTTGCCCATAACTTTTCTTCTTCCACCATTGCGGCTCCCAAAGTGATTCAGCTTCCGAAGTGGAAAACCTTCCGACTTCCGATGAAGACTTTTCCCGCCCGCATTTCACGTGTCTTTAGCTTTTTATTTTTCACCGTTGCGGCTGGGAAAATATTTCGTCTTTCGATGTCGAAACTCTCCAACTCCCGATATTCCTAAAGTATTTCACAGTACCCATTCTTGTCAGAATCCACCGTTGCGGCTGGGGACATAGCTTTTAACATCCGATTCCAGTGCCCTGAGCATCCGATGAGTCCCCGTTTCCTGTCGTGGGTGTTTTCCTTCGAACCTATAGTTAGACGAAGCAGTGGTGCACCTGGCCTTTTCCTGCTGCTCAGCCGTTGTAGTTGATATAATTTAACATAGTGGATTTTCTTGAAAATACTGTCCCAATGAATGATTGTTGTCGTTTAATGGAAGGAGTGTTCGAGGGACTTTTCAGGCCATTGTGGTGCGAAGGCATAGCTGCGAGCTTTAGAAAAGGGTCGAACCAGCAGAATCGCAAAAAGGGAAAACAAAGGAAAAGACAAAATGAGTAGCGACAAAGACACATAACCGAAAGATCTATCAGTTACTGATCAAATCATGAATGCGTACAGAAATATAAAGAGAAAGGATTCGAAACGTTTGAAGAGACTGAAAGGTCACGCGTTTGGGGGCAGCCCAAGAGTTTTGCTTGTAATATAAATATTTGAAAGTAGAACTTAGAAGAGGACTTTTTCCCAGTTAGATTTGTGAAGACATATTGTAAGAAGAACTATTTCCTTTTGCAATAGATAATTATAGTTTGCCTGTTGGAGAAAGCTTGGTGGAATATTCAAATGTTGTGCTATGGATTTGTTGAAGAGGAACTATTTCATTTTCAGCTTTGTGTCCATTAACTGTGAGACCGTTCTAAATCTTTGAACCTATGTTCTTGTATGAATGTTCTCTGGTTTATTTTATGAATATTTCCACTATGAGTAATGAATGTTGTTCATAAACAATTGGCTATCTGGTTGTTCAAATATCTTTTAATGTTCATGCATTTTGGAAGAAGTATCAGCTATCTGTGATTTTTCATAATGCATGTACAAATTACATTACTCATTAATGAATGACAACTTTGTTCCCTAGGGATAGGTTAGGTAGTTAGTTGTAATTTCTTGCTGTGTGTGATTTAGATACGAGAGAGTTTAAGACGAGAGGTAAGAACCTGCGCATCACATTGTGATCGCTCCTCGTATTCTACATCAATCTGTATGTTAAATAGGCACTTGCATATCATACTTAAGTAAAAAAAATACAAAAATATACACGGTGGACCGGGCCGCAACCGGTAAAACCTTTGTTTTTGTTACTTTGACCTATGGTAGCCGGACCGCAAACCGGACGGATTCCCTATACCAAACAGTCAATGGGCTAGTTGGGAACGTTGATTGGGGAGAATCCCTTACTGTTGTTGCCTGTGAATTTCCAGGCCTCAACATGTCTTCTTATTGAGGGCCCTGTAATCAATGCACATGCGTAAGGTTCCATCCTTTTTCTTCACTAGCACTATTGAATATGCAAAGGGACTGGAGCTAGGTTTGATGTATCCTAGCTTGAGTAGTTCCTTGATTGTTCTCTCGATCTGATTTTTATACCTCTTGGGATGTTTGTAAGAAGTGGTGATAACTTCTTGGGTCCCCTCCTCTAACTCAATAATGTGCTCAAATCCCCTATCTAGAAGTCGACCTGCTGGAATGTCTCCAAATACTACCTTGTGCTTTTGTAGTAAGGTCTCTATATCTGTTGGATGTTGTGTGGTCTCATCTGGTGGTTTCCTGAAGGTAACCATACACTCTACAACCCACTCAATATATCCATGCTGGAGTACTGCCTCCATCCTGTGTGATGTCACTGTTGTGGGAGGATAGGTATTCATCCCTCTCAATACTACCTTCTGTCCTTCTGCTCTTGTAAACTCCATCTCCATGGTATGGTAATTTGTGGAATACTTCCCTATGGAATATAGCCAATGAAATCCTAGTACCACATTCATGTCAGGTACTTCTACCACATAGAATGTCTCTATCACTATATAATTCCCAAGCGTTACCTTTAATTTAGGAATCCTTTGACTACACTCCATGGTGTGACTTGTTGCTGCTACCAAAAACCCATCAAAGCTCTCAGTCT
The DNA here is from genome assembly GCA_001517045.1 of Pseudotsuga menziesii. Taxonomy (NCBI): domain Eukaryota; kingdom Viridiplantae; phylum Streptophyta; class Pinopsida; order Pinales; family Pinaceae; genus Pseudotsuga; species Pseudotsuga menziesii. The sequence goes on from LPNX010381483.1 coordinate 84,501, forward strand.
AAATGTCTCTCTTTTTAACCCATGCAGCGTCAATAAATTTGTGGGATGCCCCACCATCTATTAGTACTCCTACTCTGTGGCCCTGTATGGTACCTCTGATCCGAAGAGTCTGGAATCTAGGAACCCTTGTCATGGTAGCAATGGTACCTCCTGAGGCCTATCCCTCAACAACTATCTCTGTTGTCTCTCCCTGCTCCTAATCCTGGTAATCCTCATCCTCCTCACTGTTGAAATAAGCCTCTATGTAGTAGGCCTTTCCTTTTTTGAAACATCTATGACCTGGTATCCATGGTTACTCGCAAGTGAAACATAACTTTTTTCTTCTAAGGTCATGTCGAGTATCATTGTACATCCATTCTTTCTTGGGCCATGGTTTCCTTTATTTATCTTTAATAGGAACATTGGTCCTAAGAGGAAACCTATTTTTGGGCCCTGCATTCTGCAAGTCTCTAGTCCGTTTGATCGCATATACTAGGGTGGTGGGCCTATGTGGGGCCTATAAGACTTGACCCATCCCTGTAAGGGTTCAGTGAGAGCCTCAGTGAACAACATAATCAACCTACTCTCTGATATATCTGTGACCATGACTGCTATCCTCTGAAACTCAAAAATAAAAGCATCTGCACTCCTTGTCTTCTTGAGGTATGCTAGCTCCCTAAAGTGTACCTCTGGATCCTTTCGATCAAACCGCTCAATGAGCCTCTGTGTAAAATATGTGTATGAGGTGATGGTGTTGTGACCTAGTGTCACTAACCTGTGGTACCACCACTCATTTGCTTCTCCATCCAAATGCAAAGTAGCCAATTTAATGGCATCTATCTAAATCATGGGGTTGAGCTAGAAGTATGTATCCAACTTCTGCACCCAATTCCTAGCTGGGCCACCCTGGGTACCCTCAAAGGTAGGGATAGTCAGTTTCCCTACGGTGCACTGTAACTCATAGTTTTGGGTGAATGGCCTATTGTAAGCTTTGGGTTTGTTCTTAATTTTAAAGTGGTAGAAGTCAGTGAAGGTCATGGGTGAATGGAAGTCCTCTCCTAAAGCCCTATATTCTCTTATATAGACACTCATGGGTTCTTCTAGTTCTTCTTGTGCTAGAGGCACTGCAGCTGGACTATCTAAGAATTGAGGCATGGTAGGTCAGAAAGGCTTGTATATATGGGGATGGCTCTGCATGTTGGTATGTAAGTGCTCCCTACTACTATTGGTGAATACCTTATCACTATTGGGAAATAAAATACTATGTGGGGTGGGCCCATTCTTCTCAGTCATTTTCCTGAAGGTGCTCATCATTCTTTTTTCCCAGTGGTGAGTTCTTTTATGGCTGATATGAGACTATTGAAATATATTTTATCATCATCGTCCATTGTTTCTTTGCCTTTTTCAAAATGATACTCTTTGTTCCCCAAATATATGTCCTCTAACTCCTCTTCTCTGTCTCTATACCTCTGTCTCCTGTGAGTAATGTTGTATGGGTCTCCTGGATTCATTTATAATTTTTGCATGGCCACAGCTGGCAAGGAAAATAGCTCTGATACCACTGTAATATCCCAAACTAATATTTTTCTATTTATGTGTATACTGTAGATGGCTAATAGACTTACTCCTTAATCAAATAGGAAAGCAAACCCTGAACTTTGCATGCATGCAAATATGTGGCCTAGAAAAATACTCAGATGCTATAAAATAGGAGAAATCAATGCATGTACATACCGGTATATAGATCACATGTAAATTTTTGCATGGCCATAACTGGCAAGGAAAATAGCTTTGATACCACTGTAATATACCAAACTGATATTTTCATATATATGTGTATACTGTAGATGGCTAATAGACTTACTCCTTAATCAAATAAGAAAGCAAACCACGAACTTTGCATGCATGCAAATATGTGGCCTAGAAAAATACTGAGATGCTATAAAATAGGAGAAATCAATGCATGTACATAGTAGTATATAGATCAACTGATGGTGAAGAGACTGGTCCCAACATGCAAGAATTATGCTGGAGGAATAAGGAGATACACCAAATCGTCCTCCACAGGTGAATGCGCCCTCCTCTCAAACTATATAAGCTCCATAATAATAAATAAGCTGCTGCTAGAAGCCCAAATGATGTGCACTAGGGTTATAATACCCCTCGGATAATGATGGAAGCAACATGCGGAAGTTCTGAACCCTGTAGGTAGGAAAACGAATTTCTTTGTCTCTAATCACAGTGACATGGTGTGATGGTGAAACCCTTTGGCTAGATAAATAATCAACCTCCTATAATAACTGCTGAATGTAACCTGATGATGAACTAGTGTTGAACCTGGATGATCCAACCTGATGATGAACTAGGGTAAATATATTTTGCTACTGAAATACACCAGTTAGCTGAGCATGCGCTCAACCCCAACTTAGCTCTCCGAGCTCTCCAATTCAACTCCACAAATCAATTATCACATAAGTGACTTCTCCATTCACTTTATCTTTCTTTTATAACTCTCAACTACGAAAACCCTAACTTTTGACCTAATTAGGTCACTTTATCTTCTAATTTGTATTTGACTTGCATGTATGCGCATGGAGACTTAATTGGGTGCATGCATCATTAAATAATGCTCGGATGTCATGCATGCAGGTGGTCTTTGGCTCTAGTGTCCCTCTTCAACCCAATGGTGATATAATATTGATGCCCTAGATCTTCTATATATGGCATCAGTCTTCGGCTGATTCCTTGACTGCAAGTACCCGCTTGAACCTATAGAAATCACATAGGTTAGAGGGTTGGTCATCAATGCCTAAGCAGAAGAGGACATTACAAACAATCTATTCTTGGATTCTAGGTCGGCTTTCTGAAACACCTGCAGAACTTTGGATTCAATGAAGGGGATGAGGGCTTGACTTTGAGCTTCAGAGATACCCAAGGAAAACTTGATAGCTTCTGGTGTAATTTTGCAGACTACATGGAAGTGGGTATCATCTAATATTCCCTTCCCAATGGCGGAATAGTTGGCGGCTTCCCTTTAGACAATATATGGGAAATGGGGCAATTGTTCTAATGTGAACCCTACTAAGGATGACTTTAAATTTACCAATAGTTCTGACTGGTTTTCCGAAGGTGATTACAAGGAATTTTGGGAATCACTGACGATGGAAAAAAGCAAATGGGGATAAAATTAGAGGAAATTTCAAATCAAAATGGGCCTTCTAAGAAAAATAATAAAATAATATTTATTAGTTTTGGAGGAAGAAAAGAAAAAAAACTACTTTTTGTGTTCGTCTTTTCGACATATCTCCCTGTGATTTTACTCAAATTTCAATTGAGAGAGCTCATTGGATGTGAAATTAAATTCCACATCCATGAGTACCCACTCATCATACTTTTGATAGACCCAGCCACCCCAAAAACAAGAAATACCTGAAAAAACATGATGATGATGTCACCATCACATTTTTTCAGGTATTTATTGTTTTTGGGTGGCGGGGTTCATCAAAAGTATACTGAGTGGGTACTTGTTGGATGCAGAATTTAATTTTGCATCCAGGGAGCTCTCTCGATTGAAATTCGAGTAAAAAAATAGGTAGATATGTCGAAAATACGAACAAAAAAGTCGTTTTTTATTATACCTGTCCCCAAATTTATATTAAAAAATTGTTTAAGACCTATATAGTATTTCAAATTTAAGGCAATTTCATTGGCTAACACATGATGACATAGAATTTGAATTAGTTTTAAAAGGCCCATTTTGAGTTGAAATTTCCTCTAATGTGTGCATCGTAAAGTTGACCGCAGATGATTTCTTTGGATGGGTCAAGGCATTTCACAGATGAGACCATGGGGAAAGCTGTCAATTGGATGAATTACTAATCACAAGGGTTGATAGGAAATAACAAGCACATGGTGGTGACGGTCGACACTTCTGGAGGTTGCAATCGTATCCAGCTAACTCGTGCTTGGTGGACGTCGAACTTGCAGGGTGGAAGGAGTAGCAACAGGTCGTTTGATTTCAAATCCCAGGTTACACAGATAATGTCAAGTTGATTATCCCTTTAAACCATCGTGCTAAAAAAAACATGACTTTTGTACCTCCAATATTCAAACGTTATATCCAATGGGGAGGGTACACGTAATTTACACACGTTCCCCATCGTGTAGGACCTCTCCAACTTTGAGTGTGGACGTTTCCACAGAGATGTGAATGTGCACCATCAGTCTCATCGGAGATGTATGAATGGACAAAGGTTGTTGATTTTTCCCTGTTCTTTACCTTGGAAATGCTTTCGAGCCCACCATATTTTGCTAACTCCAAATTCAAATAGTGAATGTAGGTTCTCATAGCAGGATTTACCTCCGTCATAGATCTAGATCATCTTTTGATCTTGGTTATTGAAACTCGCAAGGTATACTGAATTTTGTGGGCCTGGATATTTCATTTATCTTCACACGTTCCATCAGTGGAACCCCATACAAATGTAGATCTCCAACGATGCTGATCTACACCCTTCATGGTTTCCAGAACACACCTTTTAAGCATATTTTCATATATTCCTCCTCCATATGACCTGATCTAAGGATTTTGTTATTTTTTTCCTTATTCTTGGAAAGGAATAGATCCTTTAGAACCTGCTCAGTTCTCCCTCACGTTTCATGACATCGAAACTTTCATCCTTACCCATCATTTTCACTAGTTTATCCCTTTACAAGGGTAATAGTGCAGAAGCATGTGTAAAATTCCCCAATATTTAGAACAGGTTCTAACACTGTGCTTGATGAAATCAAAGAAAATGAATTCCAAAGGTACCAAAAAATTAAGAAAAACAATAGGTACCTCAAACTCTTGCAAGTGTACGAAGCTCTACTAGGTTAAGCATACCCCTAAATTATTCTCTCATTCACTGTATTATTCATTAATGACTGGTTCTGGTGAACCAAAATGTTATGAAGAAACAATGTGGGTGGAAACTAAAAAGAAGTGGGAGAAAGGAATGAATGAGGAGAGGGACTAATTTGTAAGAAACGAGACTTGGGATTTGGTTAAGTTTCCAGCAGGTAAAAGAGCATTGTAGAATAAATGGGTTTACAGGTTGAACGAAGGAGGAAAGAAGAGTTATAATGATAGACTTGTGGTAAAGGTATTTGCACAAAATAAAGGTATATATTTTGATGTAATATTTTCTCCTGTTTTTAAAATGACTTTAATTAGGACTATTTTAAGTCTAGTGGTAGTAGAAGATTTGCTTCTTGAACAGTTATATGTAAAAACGACCTTTCTCCATGGGAATTTGGAGGAATTATATTTATATGTAGCACCAATAGGGTATGATGCCAGGTTGAATAAGTGCTTGTATGGACTGAAACAAGCTCTAAGAAATTGTATTTGAAATTTGATAATTTTTTGACATAATAGGCCTATAGTAGATGTCATTCTGACCACTATTTTTATATCAAGCGGCTAGATAATGGAAGATATATTATCTTGTTATTATATGTGGATGACATGATAGTTGTAGGGTCTAACATGCAGGATATGTTAGACATAATTGCACACTGAGAGGGGGGGTGAATCAGTGTTTCTAAAGCTTAAACCATTTCCAATATTTAAAGTATTGTTACTGATAACAGATTTACAGTTATGATAATGCAACAAGCATAATAGAAGGAATGATAATCATCAATGACATACACATGATAGAGATAAACAAATATTCATCTTTATTTGAGCACCTACTCAAATGAGGCTATAGCCTATGTTTACAAATTCCTTCTTGTTTAGAGCACCAACCCTCATGTTTTCCGTAGAACCCACTAAGATAACATTCTACAGCTACTACTGGTTGGAAGCACCAACTTCCACTTATACAGGCTCCAACTTGTACAGAGAAGACAACATGTTTTTCCTAGGACCACCCTATCACCCTTGTTTCTTATATTCAAACATGTCCCTTACACTATGAAGAAAAACAAATATAACAATGCATACCAACTATTTTCTAATCTATTTATGTATTTGATTAGGCACTTTGGTTTCCCCCATTGTCTCTATTCTAGATATTCTTGAAAGAAATCATGGTCCTCTTTCATTCTGTAATCCCCACTTCTACGATGGTCCGTGCACCATCTCTCTGCCTACAAAGAGCACACCTATCCATTCATCATGCACATCCTTTTATGCATATTTGTCCTTAAACCCTTTACCTGTTCATATTCCTGACGGTTCATTTCCATAACTGATCAAACCGTTCGATGCCTTATGATAGACAAGAAGTCCAATCACTGAGTAATCATGAGTTTCTGCAACACATATTCACCATTTGGCTTCTTCCACAATTGTCATTTTCTGCAACTCATCTCTTCTACAATTTTCTTTCTTTTTATACAAATCAAAGTTTCTCTAGTCCTAGTTCCATAGTTATGATTGCACAGTTCTGGTTCTGTGATTCTAGTTCCACAGTACTGGTTCTGCACCAATCATTCCGCACCATTGATCTTCTTCGAGCTCTCTACGACCATTGATCTAAGAAGAAAATCGGATATCGAATATGTTATTTTTCTAGATATCATTCCACTATTTACACTTTCTGCTTTCCGCACATCCTTTTTCGCATGTCTTCTTCTGCACCATCGATTTGGTGCGGCCTCTCTAATGATCATTGATTTGATATCAAACAACTCCTTCTGCAATTCCTTTTTTGCAACTTCAATCTGCGTCGTCTATTTCTTGTGCAACATTTCCTGATTTTTCGATCTTAGATCCAATGTGGGATGCGAATCCTGAGTTTTCAACATTTTGTTAAAGAACTTCCATGCTTTTCTGCTTTTCATCCTCTGCTTGAAAAACTCCTTCCGCGTCCTCAATTTCTTGTGCATCATTTCCTGATCATCGATCTTAGATCCGATACAGGATGCGGATCCCGGGTTTTCAACATTTTGTTAAACCACTTCTATACTTTTTCGCTCTCTATCTTCCTCTTGCAGAACTCCTTCTGCATTGTCGATTTCTTGTGCACCCTTTCCCGACCGTCGATCTTAGATCCGATGTAGGATGCAGATCTCATATTTTTCAACATTTTTTTAAACAACTTCCATACTTTATGCTTTCCTCCTTTTGCTTGCAAAACTCCTTCCGCTCCATTGATTTCTTGTGCACCCTTTCTTGACCTTATATCTTAGAACCGGTGTGGGATGCAGATCCCAGGTTTTCAACATTTTTTTAAACAACTTCCATGCTTCCCTCTTTCTGTATTCTACTTGGAAAACTCCTTCTGTGCCATGGATTTCTTGTGCGGGTTCACTTCTGACAGTCGGATATGTTGATGCAATTTCCTTTCAAACTTTATGGATTTGTTCTTGACCGTTGATTCCTTGTGCGGGTTCACTCCTGACCGTAAGATCTATTCATTCGATTACCTTTCAAAATTGGATGATTTGTTCTTAACTGATGATTTCTCGTGTGTGTTCACTCCTGATCATCGGATCTGTTCATCTGATTACCTTTTAAAATTTGTGGATTTTATCTTGACCGTTGATTTCTTGTGTGGGTTAACTCCTGACCATTGGATCTGTTCATCTGATTACCTTTCAAACTTTGCATATTTTCTCTTGATCGTTGATTTATTTTTTGGGTTTTCTCCTAAGTCCTTTTCTTATCTGAATCATATGCTTAGAACTATGTTTCCATTAATGACAAACCAAATCACACTCTAATATGTTTCCAAATGACTGGAAACCTACAACAATCTCCCCCTTTGGCATTGATGGAAATATTCAACTTATGGATGCATGTTGTACTATTAATCATCAATATGCTTATCATCTGTACCAAAGAACTTCTCCCCCTTTGACATCAATGTCAAAGAATACTCTATAGAAAAGATCCCCCTATCAAAGTGAACAAGTTATATGGAATAAGATATGATGCCTATCTTCTGGTGTAGGTACTCAAACTGTGTCTTTGGTAAGGGTTTAGTGAAGATATCACCAATATGTTCTGTAGAAGGAATAAAATGCAATTGAACCACTTTTTTTGTAACCTTCTCCCTTAATAAGTGATACTTAATAGGTATATGCTTAGTCTTGGAATGAAGGACTGGATTTTCGGACATACTAATGGCGCTAGTATGATCACAATGGAGAGGAATGGAATCAACATATTTTACCTCTAGGTCTTCCCATGTCTGAATCACTCAGAGTATTTACGTACATCAAGTGGTAGAAACAATGTACTCAACTTATGTAGTGGATAAAGATATCGAGCCTTTCTTCTTACTCAGCCATGCAAGTAAAGAATCACCTAAGAAGAATGCACCTCCACTTGTGCTCTTTCTTTCATCCAAACAATTTTCCCAAATAGCATCTAAATATTTAGTTAACTAAATATTCTATTTTCTACGATACCAGAGACCATAAGTCATTGTGCCCTTCAAATATTTAAATATGCTCTTAACAGCCAACAAATGACTTTGCTTCAAGGCATACTGAAATATACCTACCATTCCAACAACTTGCATTATATTAGGATGATATGTTGTGATGTATAAGAGACTTCCTATAATTGACTGATGTTTTCTATGATCAACATCAAGAGAGGGATCATCCTTGCTAAGTTTAAAACAACCAACCATAGGTGTACTGATAGGTGATGAATCTTCCATCTGAAATTTCTTCAACATCTCCTTCAAATACTTCTCTTGGGAGAGAAATAATCCTTTAAGACACTGGATAACGTGAAGACCAAGAAATAATGGCAGTTCTCCTTTCTTAAAAGTTTCATCAAAATTTTGTCCCTCAACTTGGGCATACCCCTTACATGCCAATCGAGCTTTATTCCTCACAATTTGTCCTTATTAATTCATCTTGTTTTTAAACACCCACTTGGAGCTTATTACATTTTTATCTATAGGTCTAGGAACCAACTCCCAAGTACTATTTTTCTTTCCATATTCTTCATGTCATCCAATTCCATGTCCTTGTTCTTTGGCTTCCATTTCCATGTCTTCAACTTTTTTCTTGTTTTGGCATTGATCATGTACTCCATTTCATCACTTCAGCCTTTCTCATTAATGTGTTGTCATCAATTCTGCTTCACTAGACTTGTATTCAATTTGTCCCCAAACTTGTCTTCAATATGTCATAGTCGGGTCATCTTCCTGCCCATGGTCATCATCAATATGTTGCTCCAGAAAAATAGAAGTCACCACAACCAAAAATCTTCAATCATATGTAGATCTGAGATTTTTCTTTCTTCATCTTTTCAACAAGCGAATATGTATTCAAAAACCTTCACAAGATTTTACCTTCAATAATCTTGTCAAAATACTTGATTTCTAAACTTTTTGAGTGAAACAAGTAAAATCATATGTCTTCACTGTGATTGCACGCAAAAATAAGACTTTCTCCAAATAGTTTTGGAGGTCTCATTTTCATATAATTCTTCAGTTTATTTCCTCAATAATGTAATTGTTATCTTCAATTTGTGTTTACACACATGTCTTCTATATACTTTGTCTTCCTTGTAGATTTTCAAATAATCTTATCATGATATTACTGTCAGCTACTCTTAAGGAATGAATCAATCATCTAGTAAATTCATACAAGGTATGCATGCATCAAAATCATCCCTTCACTTCATTTTATTCAACTAGAGAGAGTCCATGAGATCATAGGAAATTACTCTTGCTCCCCCTATCAATCAACATTCTTAATCTGGGTTCCTTTGTCTTGTCTGCTTCTATCAAATGCATCATCTGATCTGAATCTTGTATCAATTATTTGAACCTCTGTGCAATGTCTTCATACAAGTTGTTTGCTTACTTTGTTGCTATGGAAATGACTTATACACTTATTTGGGCTCAGTCACCCTTCAGTTGTTATTAACAACAATTTTTTCTTGTTCCTAAGTCTTCTTCTCCAGTCATCATACTGTTCAAATCTGATATTTTATTTTTATTAAAAGCCTTCACAAACTGCATACAAACGTTTTCAAAATTCATCCTTCTTCTCCTAATTTTCATTCTTGCTGCTACAGAGATTCACTTCTGCTCTCAAACTTACTATTGTTTTAACTTAGACTATACAGCACTTCATGGTTCGAATCTTGAGATTTAACCACTGAAGGTTAGAAGATACACCTTCGAGTTGTTCCAGCATATATACCTCTTGATCTACCAAACATCATCCTTGTTTTCCTTCATTCCTTATGTCAATGTTTGCAATACGATCCTAGGACCTATTATTTTATTTGGAGAAGACATAAAATTTCCTTGAGTCCATCCTCCAATTTCATGGACTCAGGATGTATCAAGGTTTTTGAAATACCTCAAACATTGCTTTCGATATGGAAGCCATATTTCATCCATACCTGAGAATGTATTTGGTAGTGATCATTTGTCCTTTGGTCTTCAAATCTTTTTACATTCTTCTTCTTCCAAGATCCATCTACTCTCCTTGTTGATGGGTATGAAAGACTCCTCATGGATTTTCTTCTTGGACTTGCACATACTTGGTCTTTATGACCAAAGCCACCACAGGCGAAGAATCTTAATGTGTGATAGTTAGCATAAAAATTTCCAGTTTGGTCACATGTACAACATCTAATTGTGTTACTTCAACTTTCGACACTTCTTCTTCCATGGAATGTGCATTCTATAGCCCTGTGACCAAAACCACTACATGCATAGCAATAACCATTAAATTATTGTCATACCTAGAATTAAATGTTCCCTTCTATAACATAGACCTTTTTGTTGATTGTGTCCTTCTTGATCCTTGTTGATCATGAAACTTTTCTCTACTGTCTTTATGACTTCTAGATTTCTCTTCAATTTTTTCTTGAGATGGTTGGGGACTTTCTCCTTCTTCATAATTCTTCTGTGACTTGTCAAATCCTATCCCAGTCTTGTCATGTGGAGATATCTGATGGTTGAGAATGTGATCCAAGATCATAAAACATTTTCCAAACTTTGACTTGGTTATTAATTGATCATTTGCCTTGACCAAACTTTTTAAAGAAATAATTTCTTGTTCTTGTCTTTGGCAGATTTCACCTTTCATATTGAGTTTCCTTCTTATATATTTTTCAAGGTTGTTTTCAATTTGTCTTATCAAGCCTTGACATTCCTCTTGACACTTTTGTAGTTGATTCTTTAGAGAATGGTTTTCTACTCTGAGTTCTGAGAGTTCTTTCTTTTTTTGTTCAAAACTTACTTCATATTTAGCGAGCAGAGTTTGACACATGATTAATATTGCTATTTCTTATTTCAAGGAATCAATTTCATATTTTTTTAGTATTACATACATTTTCTTTGTCATTTAATTGTCTTGAGATGGATTCTTCAAGTAGTTGTGTTTCTTTTCTTTCTTGACATTTTTCTTTAGCTTGTTTTTTGATCATCTTTCTTAAGTCATCAATCTCTTCTAGTGCAGCTACAAGTTTCTCCTCACAATTCACAATACCTTCATTAATATTCAATCATATGAGAGCAATCATCACATTCTGAATTATTATAGACAGTGTGTTTAGGAGAGCCTTTACCTTCATTGTTGATTGAGTTCATCACGATTGTACTCGCTTCAATTTATTGTCCTTACAATGTGTAGTTCCCATCCTTTCAATACATGCACTTAAGTTCTTGTCATTTTCTACTTGTATTTATATAACCCTTGAAGAGCTTCTTTGTGAAGTTAATGCCATAATGTATTTATTGTTTATCATGATTTTTATCAAAATTTTCCTATTTAATTCAGTTTAAAATATCTAAGCATAAGTTTATCTTGACATGATATTTCTCATAGCATGGGCTCTTCATTCAGTTCATAATTTTAATAGTAATTTTAACAACATTAGGAATAAAATTAAATGAAAGGCATTTTTTCCTTCACCACTGAAATTTATAAATTTAGAGAGTTTTTCTCAAGTAGAATACCTGTTTTTTTTTATAGATTGTGGTAGGATTCCTTATGCTCCTGTAGTTTCTCCTTGTTGGAAAACCTTCACAACCAAACTAGATAAACCACCATGCCAACCAGCTCATCGTTCTAGCCCTATGAAATCGACGGATTTCCTAGCCCCTGAGCCCAAAATCCAATAATCTGAATAGCAGGCTTCCATAATTTAGGATCCCCCCATCCATAGTTCATAGTTCGATCTCCATGGTTAAATTTCCCTTCCTGCTTTGAGTTTCCCACCTCCTCAATACTCGATTTAACCCCCTCCTGGTTTTTCCTTCCTTTTCATCAAAATCCTAATTCATATTATTTCGCCCAGTAGAACCCACCAAATAATCCCCCAGACTCTCACCTATATACTAATTTTCACCTTCATTATCCTTCGAGCTTACTGTGCCACCTTAGCCCTCCCTCTTTTGGGATTCTAAAATATTTAATATAATCACACTAACCGAGGGTAAAATAATTGTAACATTAATTCTAGGATTTCCCATCCTCTTGAGAAGTCAAATGATTAATTGTTCACTTTCTTTTGGGTTATTTTACTGCAAGATAATAATGGTGTCTTATATTCAGTTACAAGACAAGTTAAATACTATAAATTACCACAACTTCTTCTTTAATATTTTTAGGATAAAATATAAATATCAACTCAATGATGATGAGGTTTATTACGTATCCATTAATAATTCAATGCAAATTCGATAAATGATATTACCTTTTGCATTTAAGGTTTAAATAATCTAGGAATAAAATATGACAACTTTATGTAAATCAGTTTTATAATTTAATCCAACCACCATTTTGGATCAACATCATTACTATTTACTTGGGTCATTTGTCTCCCATTGAAGCACTTAATTACTATATACATATTTCAATGAGCCTATCTTAATTTGCTTAGTTTATTGAGTAAATTAATAATACACTTTTAATAACTTAATAATAATTTTGATAAATCAATAATACCCCTTGATGAATCGCCTTTATAGCTTTTAACTTAGTAATGGAGCAATTTAGGAGTTTCACTCATGATTCTTTACAATGGACAGATTATTAATAGTAATTTTTAGCTTAATAATAAACATAATAATAACTATATTACTAATTTATTATCATAATTAACAATAATAATATTTTGTATCTGCAAGATGTAGAATAGTTGGAGGTGGGGTATGGTTAAGACGGGGTAAGATGAAAGGTCGCCGGTTCTAATCTTGTCGGATACCAAAAAATACAACCATGTTAAGGGTTGGTGCGGTCCAGGCCAGGTGTGATCCTCGGGTGATTTTGACGGTTTAGATGCCCCTAGTTCGTGATTACTTAGCCAATGGAAACCCTGCTAGTCAGGGGGGTTCCACCACTTTGCCAACAAAAAAAAACAATAATAATATTTTGCGGTAAATAATAATATCAACAGTTATTTGTTTAATTTATGAGTATCCTAATACTAATATAATACACTTTATCGATAAACAAAGTATGTTTAATGGTTTAATTAATCAATATTAACAATTAAATAGTACGATTTTCCAAGGGTAATGCTTATCAATGACACTTCATATTGACGACACTTATCTCAATTGCTTACTACAATGTTTACATATAATTAATTAATAGCTTGATTGACTTGTTTTACAAATATCGAGTAACTTAGCAGTCATTGTTTGAATTTAATTAATGCATAATTAACATATTTACCTACTACAACTTACCCAATTATTCAACATGTTAAACATTTTCATATTGATACTAGCGTGCATGTGCAAGTTGTGCATCCATGACCAGTACATGCATAGGTCGAACATGTACTATAACATACATCATCTTCCATACGCATAATTTCTAACTAATACTAATAATCCTTTACGAAAGTAGAACAAGTATACATATATAAGGTACTTGCTTTAACATTCTCAGTTATTTATCACTTTCTCCCATTTATAGTTACATATCTTATCTTTGTTTTCTTGTTATCTTAATCGGTCAAACAAGATGGGTACCTACTACTAGTAACTCTGTGTGAGGAAACACCCCACCCTCAACAATACTAACTATCATATCCTCCCATCCTAACCTATGTCTACATCCTCTCTTTCCTTCCTCTGCTAGTACAAATTGGATGCCAGCTATACTAGCCTAACCACAAAGAACCTGAGAGCGGCATCGTAGACTAACTAGCATACCTAGCCTCTCCTAGTAGGAATCCGACTGCCATCATCACAACAACTTGGGGAGCATATCTCATCACTTCCTTCCCACAACCTCAGGTGTCATAGTGACCTAGGGGGGGAAATACATCCAACCCTCTCAACATACTCGACCTATGAACTATCGATTCATACTCTATTGCTATTGGGATTATTAGATTGTGTCATCTTACCATCAATTTCGGTCACTAAGGTTTACAACGTAACAAGTTATTTGATTATCACATAGCGTCAATGTCATGTGGGTTAGTACTTCACAAACACACATGTATAACAAGTAATTCCACTTAATAATCAATTGATCCACATCATCATCCTCATCATTCTTCCGTGTAATAATTTAATTCATCATAGGTACACACATCATATAATAGTCCAGTCAATTACATCATCAGGTGACATATTCATAACACATATTATTATTCACATTTCATCAATGAAAACAAATTAAATATATAACTATGAGTCATACTCATGAATTTCCACCATAATAAAAATACAAACAAGCAAGGGTAGTTATAAAGGTAAATCCAAAATGGGGCATTACATTTGGATAAATATAGATCCTTTAGTTTGTCCCACATCTCTTGAGCTCAGACACATTGTGCTACCCTTCCTTTGACATGATCAAGTAATCTGTCTAGTATAATTTCCTTGGATTTTGAGTTGTAACTTCTAGCTTCTTTCTGAGTTATCGATTTCACTTTATTTGGAGGGACACAACCATTTACAATTGAACTCCATAAATCATACCTAGTTGATTGCAAGTACCACTTCATCTTTACACTCCATATTGCATATATGTTCTCACCAAAGGGAGGTGATCCATTTTCTGAATAATCCATGTGTCTAAGGATCTCCTTCAAGCTCGTTAGGCTCGCGTTGAAGGCCTAAATCTAATACCAATTGTTAAACATAATGACACACTGAGAGGGGCGGGGGGGGGGGGGGGGAATCAATGTTTCTAAAGCTTAAACCATTTCCAATATTTAAATTATTGTTATTGATTATAGATTTACAGTTATGATAATGCATCGAGTATAACAAAAGGAATGATAATCATCAATCACATACACATGATAGAGACATAAAAATATTCATCTTTATTTGAGCACCTACTCAAATGAGGCTGCAACTTCTATTTACAAATTCCTTCTTGTGGTAAGAACCAACCCTCATGGTTTCATTAGCACCCACTAAGATAACATTCTCCAGCTACTAATGGTTGGAAGAACCAACTTCCACTTGTACATGCTCCAACTTGTACAGAGAAGACAACGTGTTTTTCCTAGCACCACCCTACCACCCTTGTTTCTTAGATTCAAAAATGTCCCTTACAATATGAAGAAAAACAAATATAACAATGCATACCAACCCTATTCTGATCTATTTCTGTATTTTCTTAGGAAATTTGGTTCCCCTCGTTGTCTCTCTTCTGGATATTCTTGAAAGAACTCATGGTCCTCTTTCATTCTGCAATCCCCACTTCTACAATGGTCCATGCACCAACTCTCTACTTGTAGAGAGCACACCTATCCATTCATCATGCACATCCTTTTATACATATCTGTCCTTAAACCCTTTACCTATTCGCATGCCTGACGGTCCTGTTAGCACTAGAATTGAACCCAAGCTTGTAGAAGGTTCGCTCCCACATAACAGCGGAACCACTTTTGAAGAGAGAACTAGCCTTCTTCTCTTCCGAGAGGGATCTCTCACCAAATATTAACAATTCCAGATATGTACAAGTGAAAATATGAATTGTTTGTAAGGGTGGTTGAAATAGAACATAGAACCATTAGGTGATGGAGTCAAGATGTGTAACGAACATAAACAGAACTTATGCAGGCGATTTTAACACAGAGGAAATATAGCCATTCATCCACAGTTAAATTATAATTGTCTGGTGTTAAAGACGAACATGAACAGACCATCAACACAGAGAATTTGAGAATGAATTATGTATTAACTTTAGAAGCAAGCTTTAGTGGATATCTAAAACAACAGACGGAGCATAGCATGTATGAATTCCAAACTGTTATACACTTATTTCAGACATGAAAGAAAACATAATGGGAGAGATAAATTGGAAAAAAATTCACATGAGAAAGGAAGCAATAGACTGTAAGAAAAACAATACAAGTATCCCTATGTAAAATGCTGACTTCGGCTCTGCAACTTTATTAAAAACTCTTGAAATCACACAATGCACAATTACAGTGGTTCCAACCCTTTCCCCTTCTTTAAGAGGTACATTTATAGTATTGTTTTGGAATTCCTAAACTGACATTTTAGAATCAAAATTTGTTACAACTAAAGAACATCTTCTAACAAACTCTAATGTAGCCTATCTACCACGATTTACATAAGACAAAAATAAAATGAGGACCAATAGAAAAATAGGCTAAAAATCCCCTCTTGCATATCCCATATGGTGACATATGCATGAAAACCGAAAGAGTTTTTTGTAACTGGCCATGTTTCCAACAAAACCCATGTCTTCGTTTCCTATGATTCATCTCCAACTCCTTAGGATCGGATTTTGAAGCTGATGACTTAGACAATAAACTTGTAAATTTATGGAAAACTACCCTGTGAATATATTTTAAATTCTCCCAACTTGTGATACCTGTGTAAAAATGGAAGGAGGTTTTTTAAGGTAGGCCTATTATGAATAAAAACATCTCTAATTTTCATGAAATTGAACTCCATTTGGATGAAACAATTCTTTGAATTTGATGACTAAAACAGTCATTCTCAGATCTGAACATTTGCCCTCTGAAGATGACTTCGATTCTCTCAATCCACAGAACCTGTGTGAATAATGAGATATTTTATTGTATATGTGTATGTTATAAATACAAACCTATCTCACTTTCCAAAAATTCCTCTCCATTTGGAGGAAATAATCACTTGAAGTTGATGACTCAAACAGTCATTTATAGGGAAACAATTCGCCGGTCGCTTCAAGAAATGCACGTAAATGCTCTTTATGATAAATATGCTATCTGAAAATTGTCATCACCATACTCAAACAAAGTGTAGAACCATGCAACTCTAAACACTCTTCATTTTTGCTGAATGGAAACATTTAGGATCACTGATCTCATTCTCAAAGAATGGGATAAAAACACATGTTTTTGTTTGCTCATTCCATCCAATCTTGAAACATTAACTAAAAAGCATTTTCATCCAGCAGAAAGATTTACAACCATCAATTTTCTTTTCCAATTCAACACGTGCCCTAAGCTTCCCACCATTTAAAATTTTGCTGATTGAGAAATTGACTTACCTCATGCAAGTTCACAATGCAAAAAGATCGTACACCGTGGATTGGGATTTTGGTAAAACTCAAGCCGTCAAAACATTTTTCCCATACCCAATTTTGTGAATTGAAAAACTTAATTTCTCCTTGCTTGTTGTATTAGAGAAATACATTCAAGCCAATGGATGAAATTGAGTTTGATCTTCACCGCTCAAAATCACCGGGCGTACCACATTTTGCAAATTCAGAAAATTTATTTGACCGTGCAAGTTGATGTAGCGGAATCTACCTAATGCGTTGGATGAAATGGGTTTTTACCAGTGCCATTGATTTTCCATTTAATTTTTTGGAGCTTGAATACAAACCAAAAATCATTTAAAACTTCTTTTTCTTCTATCTCCCGTCTGGATGCAACTGTCATGATATAAGGAAACGTTTTGGGTGCGAACTCATCTTGTTCATACCAAAGCCTATATGAATTGCTGTCAACTGTCTCTGAGAGATAAAAAATGAATTTTTATATTTTGTAAATATAAAATGTCCCTGGTCTGAATTAACTATCTTCCTCGCTAACTAAATCCTGGAAATGTTAGCTCATTGGTGTGGATAAACATGTGGAATGATAAAACTATCCATTCTCCATAAGATGGAGTCGAATAACCCAAAACAACTCTGGTTTAAAGGAGGTCTCATCACTTTATAATGCACTTTTGAACATTTTAAACATTTCATCAAACCCATACACATATGTGCTCAATATCCACGTTGACATATTCCCATAGGAAAACACATGCCCTATTTTTAAATTCTGGTAACATCCCACATGCATAAGGAAACAAGTCTTCTTGCCCTTTATATACTGTAATAGTTTTTAATTTTATCAAGGAACAACGTGTAGTGGTATTCTTTGAGAGTTTTGCGCTTGGGTTATTTGAGCTTTTGATGGCATGCTTAGCTTGGTATGATTTGATGTGGTAGGTGTATGCTTTGGATTTCCAACCTAGCTCTCGGTGTTGAGCTTTGATAATGGGAGTTGACTATCGCGGGCATGCCCCTTTTGCACTTTTCCCTTTTTCTTTAAATAAAGAGCTTTTCGATATATTAATATAAACTTTTTAATAAATCTATATTAATATAAAAATTTTAATAAAATAAACTTTGAGCCATGTTTATAAATTTTCTATTTTATGCTTGAGAACACAAATCTTAACGCACCAGCAAACCATCCACTTGAAAACTATTCTCAGCTGAAATTATATAAAATTCTCTTCCTTTTACCCAAAACTCTTTAACCTCTTTCTTCTCGCCACCTTAGAATTTTGATAAATTGTTTTAATGAGGAAAGTCTGAAAACAATTTGATCATCAAGAGAAACTTAGAATTTTTAGGCAATAAGGCTAATTGCGGAAAAACTAAAATAGTGCTAATAGGTCCATTTCCATAACTGATCAAACCATTTGATGCCTTATGATAGATAAGAATTCCAATCGATGAGTAATCATGAGTTTCTGTAATGCATCTTCGCCATTTGGCTTCTTTTGCAATTGTCATTTTTTGCAGCTCGACTCTTCCACAATTTTCCTCTTTTTCTGCAAATTGAAGTTTCTGTAATCGTGGTTCCGTAGTTCTGGTTCCATAGTTCTAGTTCCGTAGTACTGGTTCCGTAGTACTAGTTCCATGCCATTGATCTTATTCGAGCTCTCTGTGACCATTGATCTAAGAAGAAAATCGAATATTGGGTATTGATTTTTCCATATATCATTATATGATTTCCGCTTTTTGCCTTCCGCACATCCTTTTCCACATGTCTTCTTCCACACCGTCGATTTTGTGCGGCCTCTCTACTAACCATTGATCTAAAATTGAACACCTGGTTCTACACATACTTTTTTTAAACTTGAATCCATGTCATCAATTTATTGTGCAACATTTCTCGATCGTCGATCTTAAATCCAGTGCAGGATGCGGATCATTGGTTTTCAACATTTTGTTAAAAAACTTCCACACTTTTTTTTTTCCATCTTTCTCTTGCAAACCTCCTTCTGCACTATGGATTTCTTGTGCATCATTCCCTAATCATCGATCTTAGATCCGGTGCGAGATGTGGATCCTGGGTTTTCAACATTTTGTTAAACCACTTGCACAATTTTATGCTTTTCGTCTTCCGCTTGTAAAAATCATTTTGCGCCATCGATTTCTTGTGCACCCTTTCCTGACCCTCGATATTAGATTCGGTTCGGGATGCGAATATTGGGTTTTCAAAATTTGTTTAAACAAATTCCATACTTTCTACTTTCCTCCCTCTGCTTGCAAACTCCTTTCACATCGTCTATTTCTTGTGCACCCATTCTCGACCGTCGATCTTAGATCCGGTGCGGGATGCGAATCCCGGGTTTTCAACATTTGTTTAAATATCTTCCATTCTTTCCACTTTCATTATTTCGCTTGCAAAAATATTTCCATGCCATATATTTCTTGTGCGGGTTCACTCCTAACTGCCATATCTATTCATCAGATTACATTTCAAAATTTGCGGATGTTTTCTTGTGCGGGTTCACTCCTGACCGTCAGATCTGTTCATCCGATTACCTTTCAAACTTTGTGTATTTCTTCTTTACCATTTATTTCTTGTGTCGGTTCACTCCTGACCATCAAATCTGTTCATTCGATTACCTTTCAATCTTTTTGGATTTTCTCTTGACCGTTGATTTCTTGTGTGGGTTCACTCTTGATCGTCGAATCTTTTCATCGGATTACCTTTCAAACTTTGCGGATTTTCTCTTGACCATTGATTTATTTTGCGGGTTTGCTCTTGAGTCCTATGCTTATCTAGATCATATGCTTAGAAATATGTTTCCATCAATGACAACCAAATCACACTCGGATCTGTTTCCAAATGACCACAAAACCTCCAACGGGATATAAATGTGCTCAAAAGGAAACTTAATAAATCATTTGTGATGAAGGATTTGGGTGCTGCAAAACAAATCATTGGTATGAGAATAACAAGAGACAGGAAAAATCACAAATTGAAATTGTCTCAAGGTGAGTACATAGAAAAGGTGTTGGATAGGTTTAGAATGAAGAATGCAAAACTAGTTAGTACACCTTTCTCCAGCCATTTAAAACTAAGGAAATGTGTCCCAAAACACAAGAGGAGATAGAATACATGTCCAAGGTTCCCTATTCATTAGGATTTGACTGCTTGATGTAGGCCATGGTGTGCACAAGACCAGATATTGTACATGTATTGGGAGTTGTGGGCAGGTATATGAACAATATAGGTAAACAGCATTGGAGAGAAGCACAATGGATTCTCAAGTATTTGAGACTCACCACTTCTCATGCATTATGTTTTGGAGGTTCATACATTGTTCTATGGGGATATGTTGATGCATATATGGAAGGTGATAAAGGTAGTAGGAGGAGTACCATAGGGTATGTTTTTACTGTGGGTGGAACAACAATAAGTCATGATTTTGAAACTGCAAAAGGTAGTTTCACTTTCAACAATGGAACAAAGTATGTTGCTTCTACAAAGGCTAGTAGAAAGATGATTTTATTGCAAGCGTTCATGGAGGAATTAGGTAAGAAGAAATAAAATAGCATGATGTATAGTGATATCCAGAGTGTCATTCATCTTGAAAAGAACTTATCCTTCCATTCGAATACTAAACATATATAGCTCATGTGCAATTTCATACAATCTGTTTTGGAATATGAATTGTCGAAGTTGGAAAAGATACACACTAGCCAAAATCCTACAAAATATGTTGACAAAGATAGTAACTAGAGAGAATTTGAGTTCCTACTCGGTTTTTATTGACCTTAAAGCATGAATATGAATATGATAAATTTGGTAGGTCTAAGTTTCATAGCATATTCAACTAAGTTCAGCATCAATGAAGTTGTTGTGCTCAATATACAAGTGGGATATTGTTGGTTATGGAGTCTAATATTCCTAATTCAGAGTTGTTACAATTCAGTTGTGTTTGTACCCCAGTTTTACTGTACACTCGTCCCAGCAATGGGATGTGGGAGCGACCATCCCCCTGAATAATGGGCTTGGGGAAGCACCCCCGATAATGGTGGTTTAGTGGAGAGACCCTAGAAACAAATTTTTGGGATTTTTTTTTACAACATTTTAGGGGCCCATGGTATTGGGTGACCCATGGTATTTTCCCATGGTAATTCCCCTTTAAAAGGAAAGCATTGTAATAAAGGTGTGTATTGTATTGTAGCATTATAAATGTGAGAATTGATTATGAGTGAGATCTAAGAGATAGAGAAATATTCAAAATCAAAGTATTTGACAAAATTTGCAAGAGAACAACAAAGAGACTAAAAATTGTTGGAATAACACATGTGAATGGTGCCAATATCTAACCATTATACTAAATCACACCTTGTAGATGTGTATGATCCATATATAAAGTACATTGGGGAAAATGTGTGACCGCTTGGAGCCCATGTGAATGCATACAAGTGTCAGGATAGGATTTGACCCCTGAACCCCCCTAAGTTGACCAATAAACTCCCAAACCTAACCAAACAGTCATGAATCCATGTGGGAACATGTGTAAATAGGTAATAATCATGCCTAGTTCATAAATGAGGGAAGGAAATCATGGGAGAGCACATGGATGAGTGGTAGAGTCCCTAGGAGCCAAATAAATGCCCAAGGAGACCACAAAACAACCACATTCACACACTAGTGCCCCTAGTCAAATATGGAAATGGTTTTCAATTAATTCAGGCACCTGGATGATAGAATGATAAAAGTGGAGTGCCTCAACTATCAATTAATGATCCAGAATCACCTATTTGACCAGTATTGATTAGTAAATCCTTAGTTAGACCATAGAACATAAGAACAAGGAAAATGATTATGTCTCCTAGGTAGATCATTGTGGTACTAAGGTATATTATTTATCTAACACCCCCCTTAATCCTAACTTAGTACAGGTTATTCAACATGATTTATTATTGACTTGGAAACTAAGGAACAAGTAACGTTTTACAAAAACATTTTATTGATCCATGTAATAGAGGTAAGGAGGAAAACCTCATGGGACAAAACCTCCCCTAAAAAATGGATATGACAGAGAAAAAAAATCTATTTAAATACACTCCAAACTAAATGATTATGTCTAGAGGAATTGTCTTCTTGGGAAGAAGTGGAATGTGCTCAACCAACTCAAGAATATGTATAGCTGCATGATGAATCCTAGGACCATGTAGAACAATTGAAATGCATTGATAGGAGAGTGAATGGGGCTCTTCAAACTTGAACTTCGAACCAACTAGGGTTCCATGTCCAAAAGAGACTTGAAGTGCTTGAGAATAGGTGACCCCAAGTGAATCATACGGCTCTTGAAGCATCAACTTTGAAAGAAGGTTGTAATCAACTCCAAGAAGGTGTGCCATTGTGATGGCAAAGGCTTCTCCATCTTCAAATGAACTTAAAGGAACTCTACTAGTCATCATGGAGGAATACATATAAGGAAAATGAGTGTGAATCAATGAGAGATATTCACTTCACTTCCAAACTTCTCCTTGACCATATTTCGAACCAATACTCTCATATGAAGAAAACCCATCTTCTAGAGAAGGCACACTATGATCACCAACTAGCAATACATCTTCAACATTCGTAATAGAATACATAGAGGAGAAAGACATATAATGGAATGGTAACTCTTCAACAATAGTGATGGAAGCAAATTGTGTTCGATATTCATGGAAAATAGATTCTTTGCAACGAAAGGAAGCCATAGAGGAATAAACTTGAGTTGGATCATTTGTTGAATCTCTGGATAATTCTTCGCCTTCATTTTGAGCAACTTCTTAAATGCATGGGCTCGATATATTTGGAGGGAGAACACATAAGGAGGTGCCCACTTGATTTCTCTCCATATATATCATATCTTCTTTCTACATGCAAATAAATTCATCTAGATTTCTCCAAAGCTCGAATGGCTACTCAACAGAATCAAAGAGATAGCAAATTATAGGAGGTATAGCGAGAAGTAGAGTTCCATAGGATCTATCAAAATCATTAATCCTATCACACTTCTCTTCATAAGACTCTGGCTCACTCATAGCACCAATGAATACATCCTAGAGACATTTTCTCTTGAGATATGCACACATTTTTGGCTTCCACTCAAAATAGTTGAATGCAGAAAGGAGAGGAACTGCCTTCGAATCCATGAAGTTGTTGTAGGAACCTGCAATGAAAAACACTCCAATTTTCTGTAAATATTCCCTAAACAACAACTCAAACCTCTCTAGATTTTTTTTCAACTCCAACTAGCTCTGATAGCATGTGAGAATTGCTTCTCAGTGAGATCTAGGAGATAGAGCAATATTCACAATCAAAGTATTTGACAAAATGTGCAAGAGAACAACAAAGAGACTAAAAATAACTGGAATAACACATGTGAATGGTTCCAATATCTAACCATTATATTACAACACGCCTTGTAGATGTGTATGATACATATTTATAGTACATTGGGGAAACTTTGTGAGCCCTTGGAGCCCATGTGAATGAATACAAGTGTCAGGCTAGGATTTGACCCCTAAACCTCCCTAGGTTGACCAATAGGCTCCCAAACCTAACCAAACAGTCATGAATCCATGTGTGAACATGTGTGAATAGGTAAGAAGCATTCCTAGTTCATAAATGAAGGAAGGAAATCATGGGTGAGTTGGAGATTCCCTAGGAGACAAATAAATTTCCAAGGAGACCACAAAACAACCACATTCACACACTAGCAGCCCTAGTCAAAGATGGAAGTGGTTTTGAATTAATGTAGGCACCTAGATGAGAGGATGATCAAAGTGTAGTTCCTAAACTGTCAATTACTAAGTTAGAATCACCTATTTGACCATTATTGATCAGCATATCCTAAGTTAGACCATACAACATAAGCATAAGGAGAATGATTATGTCTCCTAGGTAGATCATCATGGTACTAAAGTAGATTATTTCTCCAAGAATAAAAAGCAATTTGTGTGATTGTGTGGGAGAGATTGTAATACAGTGAAGAGGAAGTGAAGCAGGTGTGTTGCAGGTTGTATCCCTTAATTTTGGTAGATGATATAATAATAAAGGACTAGAAAACATACACCATCTTGGATGAAGCATGTTATATTGGTGTCTCTCTTGTAATTTGTTTATGTTTTAATATTTTCATCGTGGTTATTGTTATCTCTGTGTGATATTTTTTTCTAACACTTTACTTATGTAATTAAACTAAAGATGAAAAAATATGATGGGTTTCATATCATTGTTCATTCCTGCAATGGAATATTGTTGACAATGGAATTGAATCTCATCCTTGTTCTATTTATTTGCATCAATGATTTCATGAGAGACAGTACATGAAATCATTGTTCTTTACAAAAAATATGGGTTTGTTCTCTTGTCTCTCACTACTCGATACCCAAAATACTATTTTCCTATTGCATTTGATTTTTTCCTTTAACCACCTTTTGAGGACGTTAGGACCTGATATTCTTGAAATTTCACTAACATTGAATTATCCTTGATATCTTTAGAAAATATTCCAATTGTCATATTTCTCCTATGTATTATGGTACGAGGATATATGATGGCTGTTACATATTTTTAGATATCTTGTAACAGGTAACAATCAAGGATTGTAAAAATGATCAAATGTTAATATTATCTATACTATCAAATTAAATAGGAAAGCATATACAAAGACAACATTTTACCTTGATTCTCCTTAGTAGGCACATCCTACATATATCATGTGGAAAGTGGAAATAGGAGGTTAAGTTTGGTAAAAAGGGGTAGATTCAAAGTAGGACAATGGATCAATTAATAGTAAAAAACAATTCTATAAATGAAGGAACATGTTGCAATAAATAATGAAAATGCATGATATAACAGAAATATCAGAACACAAAAGGAATTTTATTGATTGTGGGCCACTTCGAGAGGGAAACCTCCTTTGAGAAATCTTAATACAAATAAATCTTGGATATATTCATTGGCGTCAACACTTATATACTAAGTATAATCTAAGCAACTATTAATCCCCATGAATGTGGGATAATGCAATATACTCATGCGACAACTTACAAACCATATGTGTCCAACAACAATATACTTAACAAAGTAAAGAGAAGTGTTGACATGGGTTCTTAACATACCCTCTCTCTTAGAAAATATTTGTACTCATAGATTTAGATGTGGAAATTGTTTTTGAATATGAATAATTGGTTCCCATGTAGAATTCTTTGGTTTCATGTCATGCAACATAATTAATACCTCTGTGATCGATCGAGAGAGAAGCTGAAGAGTTCTCCTTTTGAGGATGGTTGTCGGCTTGAAAATGATCGATCCTTCATTATCCAGTTCCAATAGTGTAGTTTGTGCTATGTTGTTGGTGCCAATAAATTTATTGAGACAAGAGACATGAAATATTGAGTGAACATGAGAAGGAGGAAGGTCCAATTTATAAGCAATGAACCAAAGCTTTTGACAAACCTTATATGGCCCATAGCAATTTGGATTCATCTTATGATTCCCTTTGAGTTTCAGGAAGGATTTATTGTAAGGATGCATGAGAAGAAAAACCATATCACCAACATGAAAAGTGCACTCAGAAAGTTGGCGATCGGCTTGATGTCTCATTCGGTTTATTTCCATGTGAATATTTTCTTGTAAAATGTGAAGAATATGATCTTAGTTTCAGAAAACTGTGTCAACTTCCAGAACTGGTGAACTGCTGCGGGGGTATGGAAGGATCACTGGCAGTTCTTGACCATAAACTGCTTCATATGGATTGCCTTTAGATGAAGTATGGTAGGAGGTATTGTACCACCATTCAGCGAGAGGGAACCACTTTTCCGAATGATGTTGTTGTTCAGAGGTGAAGCAACGAAGATAATTTTCCAAACATTTGTTGATAACTTTAGTTTGACCATTTTTTTGTGGGTGATACCCTGAATTTATCTACAATTTGGTGTCAGTGTGGCAAAATAGTTATGTCCAAAATTGACTTGTGAAAGTTGCATCACGGAATATCTGGGACATGAAAATTTATGCGCCTGAGGGGGTGGCATATGGATGGATGAGGGAACAAAATTGACTATATGTGGAGAGGTGATCAACCACAACCAAGATCACTATATTCCCTCCATATTTAGGGATCCTTTCAATGAAATCCATCGAGATATCTGTCCAAACCTGTGTAGGTATCGGCCTGATGTTGGGAGGGATGCTTCCAGGAAGGAATAGAATACGATGGTATTATGGTATTGAAGGTGGAAATCCCATTGGTTCAGCAAGGACACATGCATATCGATCCAAAATTTGTTGTAGATCTAATGGAGTAATGGAGACCACTGATGGTTTCATCTGAATGGAATGGAGCTAAGCGATGACACCATGCAAATTATTCTTAAGGGTATTTTCCATGTGTTGTGAACTTATGATGCTAAGAAACCATGGTTGTAATCCTTTCAATGTTTTTTTCTTCCCATTGACTGAAAAAATCATCCAAAGTTCAGCAAAATCCCATAAGATGGGTCAAAGTGCTCATAATCATTGAGTGTCCAAAATCACATCACATCCGCCTAAGGGAATGGAAAACATGTTAGAGCGCAAGTTATAATCTCCAATAGAGATATGCACATTGTGACATTTTCTTTTGCAAGGTAAGCTACCCCCATTGGAAATCATGACTTTAAATCTAGAGCAAGGATGGACAAAACAATCTGTCTATTTGGTGATCTTAGGGTCAATGAAGTTATGGATTCTACCAGAATCAATGAGTATTGTAAGAGGGATCTTCTTGAAGAAACCCTTGACCCGCATGGTTTATGGGGTGGTGACTCGAGCTAATGCATGGAGAGATATATCTAGGTGGTTTCCATGAGGAGGGTCAACAGGCAGTTGTTGATTGTCGAACTGATGATCTACTGGATCCTAAGCATATTTACAAATTTTAGCTGCGAGTGGAGAAGCCACATCCAAGAGATAGATCTTTTTCTCACCACATGATGTCCCAGGTGACTTTCTCATCACAATTATAACAAATCCCCTTTTCTATATGTTCCTGCATCTTGTCTTCAGACAAATGCTTTATAGGAGTGGTGCTAGGAGCTAGCGTGATTGTGGGTCTTGAAGAAACCATATTTCTGAATGGAACAAAAGTGGATTGTGAGTGTTGTTGAGTTATGATCTTTTCCTCTGCCAACTTATCCAACCCAAGGGATTCCATAATTGTGTTGGGGGAAAAAATCTTAACCTCATATCAGATTGTATCCTTCAAACCACTGATAAAACAATTCCTGTAGAATGCATCAGACAATCCATTTTGTGTGATTGGCCAATTTCTCAAATTATGTCTAATACTCTCTCACAGTGCTAGTCTGGTGAAGTTTAGTGAGTGCTCCTATGAAGTCATCAAAAGTACTAGGGACAAATCATTGCAAAATGAGTTGGAAACAATCTGTCCATTATGGCTCTTCATGATCCTTGATGTACCAACAGAACCATTGAAGGGCTTCATGTTCCAAATGAAAGGATGCTAGTGGGACTTTGGTGACATCAAAAGTGTTATGCAGATTGAAGTATTGTTCTTCCCTATATATCCATCCAGTTGGATCATCACCATTGAAGCGAGTGAAATCAAGCTTTGGCCCATGAAAGTTGATGGAAGAAGAGAACCTAGTGTTTACAGAAGACTTGGGATGTCATCATTTTCTCATGGTTGAATGTTGAATATGGAGGACAAGAAATTTTTGATCCATATCTTTGAGTTTGATCTTGAGGAAAACAAGTTCATATTTCATTTTTTTTTGTTTTCTCTTCCACAGGTGTTAGCCAGGGATTTTTTTTCTTTAAAGTTGGAATTGATTTGTGATGACTTTAGATAGATCCAATCTATTATTTTTTAATCGAAAATATATATGGTTTGGATTCCTAAAGGTTCCTGGGAGTCACTCGGACACCAATGTTGTCTAACGAATTGTGTATTGGGGAAGTACCCCTCACTCCATGGCTTGGGTAAAATTGATAACTGCTTTGCCACAAACAACAACTCTTAGTTTACCTCACGGGTGGGAACTAGTAAATAAGGTAGGGGTCATTTCCATTTTCTCTTGTAAGGTCCTCTCAATGGCTATCTACTTCGAGGTTCATGTGGAACTTCTCATAATGAGTTTTAGGGTTATTCCCAAAGTACTTCCCATAGTTAAGCAGAGAGGGGTTATTCCCTTATCTGAACTTGCAATTGAAATGAACAATACAAATGAAAAGAAGAAGCACTAGTGCAATAATAATAGTGCTGGGAAGCACTGCAAAATGATGAAATTCTACTCGACGAACCAAAAATCCTGTAAATAGAGCTAGGGTTTTGAGACAAAAATTTTAAAATGAGCTTAACATGATCTATATTGCTCATAATCAGTATTCTAAGTTGTTTCTAGAACTAGAAAAACCACTCAGCATCTATTCACATAAACAAAACATAAATCTGGGCTCTCGGTCAAACGATTTTCACTCTGCAATTTCCACGGTCGTCACCAAAATTCTGAAAAATAGCTGATTTTAAATCAGTGATATCTCCACTTTCGGAACTGCAAATGAGATTTTTTTTTGAAACTGTGTATTTTTGCAAGAGGAATTCAAATTTGCAACTTATTTCTTCTGAATCTCCACAAAATGTTTCAGAAATTGATCTGAAAGTCACAACCCAATTTTTCCCTCTTTGTTTTGGCCAAAAATAAGAGAAAAAAAATTCTCACTTGTGCCAAGGAAGTTGCTCTGATACTAGATGAGAGGAACCTATTGCAATAAATAATGAAAATGCACGATATAACAGAAATAAAAAAAAACACAAAAGGAATTTTATTGATCACGGTCCACTTCGAGGGGGGAACCTCTGTTGAGCAAGCTCCATACGAATAACTCCTTGATATCTTCATTGGCCTCAACACTTACTTATATACTAAATCTAATATAAAAAATTATTACTCCCTGTGAATGTGGGATAATACAATATACTCATGGGATGAATTACAAACAATATGTGTTCAAAAACAATATACTTAATGAAGTAAAGAGAAGGGTTGACATGGGTTATTAACAATAATGTTGAACCAATAGTGGGGGTGCTAATATCGATCCCTAGTCTGAAAAACCTTGAAATGGAATCCATATTATAGTTGTTGGATATAGATTATATTTATAATGATTAGAAGTTATACATGACCAATGAACCATAAAAGAGTTTTTCACTCCTTAGCATATTCAATTTCATTCTTGGATAATAGGAAATTATTTAAGGACCATATCTAGTTTGGAAAAACTCATAATGGTTCAAATATGTTATGCAACCAAGTCCCAGAAATAGCATAAAAAGAACAGAAATAGATAATAAGAGAGTAATGCACACCTTAACAGTGAATAACATAGATAAATATCAATCCTCTTCGAGGGAGGAGAGTTTTTAAACAATGTACTAAGTACACAAGACAAGATAAGATACAATCATCACTAAAATGAGAATATATCCTTCCTATATATAGGAGACAAAGGTGTACAATAAGAACTAATAGACCCACTAATAGACCCAAGACAACATAGATAATATGTAATGCACCCCAATATAGGGGGTAATGCACCACACTATATGGGGTGACGTGCCATCATTAAGGGATTAACATGCCCCTCCCCTTAAAAAAGTGTTGTTCTCAACGTTGAAGTATTTCTGGACGCTTTTGTATAAAAAAATCATCTTCCCATGTTGAATCTTTCGTGGGTAATTTCTTCCATTTAATGACATACTCTAGAATTGATTGATTTCGAAGTTGTCTAGTTCTTCTTTCACTGATTTCTTCAGGATCGATATTAGCACCAACATGATTCGTATTTTAAACCCATGATGAAATGATAATTGAATAATATGGTTATTTTTTTACAATAATGGGGATAACCTTTTATAGGTTAATACACACCACTTGATAAATTGGTGTGACTCTACGTTAATTCACTAAATCTATATTTAATATTTAAAACAATGGTTTATAATTATTTAGATACATAACATTGTCATTTTCTTTTAGAATGGTTTTCCCTCAAAGGAAGGGTAAGGATGGGTATTGTTGACGAAACTGCTCTGTCTCCCATGATGCGTCTTCATCTAGAAAATTCTTCCACCTAATGAGATATTCCTTGAGTGTTCGAGAATGGAGTTTTCTTTCTCAGGTTGCAATGATTTCCTCGGTTTCCCAAATGACCCTCCCTTCGTCATCTAACATAGGAATTATTGTTTGTACTATTTGATGTTTCCCCAACATTTTTTTTAAACATGATACATGGAAGACATTATGGATATGACTTTTATCAGGTAACTGTAATTTATACGCCACTGGACTAATCTTTTGGATAATCTAGTATGGTCCATAGAACTTTGGGGCCAGCTTGTGTTTTCATCCACTTTTAAGGGATACCTGTTTATAGGGTTGGAGTCTTATGAACACCTAGTCTCCTACTTCAAATTCTCTTTCGGTTCTGTGTTCAAATTCTCTTTCAGTTCTGCGTTGATCTTCTTGTTGCCTCATGCGATTATGTGCCATGATTAAGTTATCTTTGAGTAATTCAATCATTTTTTGATATTTCTGTAGTTGGTTCTTTACTTCTGGAACATTAGTGCTGTTCAGAACTAACTCCTTCCAATTTGGGGGTTCATACCCATATAAGGCTTGGAAAGGGGTCATTTTTGTGGAGGTGTGGTAAGTTGAATTGTACCACCATTTTTCTAAGTGTAACCATTGAGACCAATGGTTTTGTTTATCTGATACAAAACAATGTAGATATGCTTCTAAGAATTTATTAACAACTTCAGTGTCACCATATGTTTGGGGATGGTAAGTTGAGCTCATATTGAGTGAGGTACGTACTTGTTTGAAAAATTCCCTCTAAAATTTCCCATTAAATTTTGCATTTCTGTCACTGACGATGACTTTTGGGAAGCCATGTAATTTGTAGACATTTTTGCAAAATACATTTGCAATTTGTTTTGTCGTGTCTATTTTTTTTATTGCCATGAAGTGAGCAAATTTGGTTAATCGATCGACCACTACAAGGATCTTGTCCTTTCCTTTTGACGGAGGTAACCCATCGATGAAATCCATCGATATCTCTTCCCATTTCTAGTCTGCAATGTGTAGGGGGTGGAGTAACCCTAGGGTTAAAATATTTTCTCTTTTGTTCCTTTGGCATTTGTCGCATCCTGCCACATATTTTTGGATATCTTTTTGCATTCCCTTCCAGAAAAATGACCTTCTTGCATTATAATAAGATTTGAAGAATCCTACATGTCCTGTGGCTGGTGAATCATGGGATTCCTTTATTACCTTAACCTTGAACTTAGAGTCCGAGTTTAAATAAATCCTCCCCTTATACCAAAGGATATCATTTTTCCAATCAAACTTGGGGTCAAAGTTGGGATTTGGTAATTATAGTGCTTGTTTCTGGGTCCGTACGGTATTTACTTCGTATTTCATCTATCCAATCTAGAATTGCGACTGAGATGGAGTAAGAGGTAGTATCCTCATCTTTTATGGAGAGTGCATCTGTGACTACATTTTCCTTCCCCCTTTTCTGTATTATTTCCATGTTGAAAGAAACAATTTTTTCTATCCATTTTTGTTGTTCTGTGGACAATGATTTTTGTTGAAGTAAGTATTGAAGACTATTGTGGTCTGTGTGGATCATGAATTTCCTCCCTAGGAGGTATTGTTGCCACTTTACCAATGCCTGCATAATTGCTAGCATTTCCTTCTCATATGTAGACTTCAATTGTTCTTTCTTTTTTAATTTCCTTCTCTCAAAAGCTATCGAGTGTTCATCTTGCATTAGTACTGCTCCCAACCCATAACCTAAAGCATCACATTCTATCAAAAATGGTTTGGAGAATTCTAGGGTAGCTAATACAGGTGTGGAGGACATAATTCCTTTCAAGGTTTCGAAATTTTTTTTCGCTTCTTCACTCCACTGGAATGCATTCTTTTTTAGAAGGTTGGATAAGGGTGCGGTTTTGTGTGCATAATTCCTAATGAATCTTTTGTAGTATCTAGTTAGCCCAATGAATGCCCTTAACTTGGAGATGTTGGTAGGTTTGGCCTAGTCTGTGATTGATTTTATTTTTTCTGGATCTACCTTGACTCCTTTAGATATTACGTGCCCAAGGTAGCTCACTTCTTCTTTACCGAACGTGCATTTGGACATATTGGTGTAGAACTGATTTTCTTTTAAAATAGAGAACACTGGTTCTAGGTGTGTGAGATGTTCCTTCCATGTTTTACTATATATAAGGATGTCATAAAAGAACAATAATACAAACTTCCTTAGGAATGGCCGAAATAGGTTATTCATGGTTGCTTGAAATGTCGCTAGAGCGTTAGTTAGCCCAAACATTAGAGGAAATTTCAACTCAAAATGGGCCTTTTAACTTTAACTCAAATTCCATGTCATCATGTGTTATCCAATGAAATTGCTTTAAATTTGAAATACCGTATAGGTCTTAAACATTTTTTTAATATAAATTTGGGGATAGGTATCATAAAAAAAACTACTTTTTTTGTTTGTATTTTCGACATATCTCCCCATGTTTTTACTCAAATTTTGATTGGGAGAGCTCTTTGGATGTGGAATTAAATTCTGCATCCAACAAGTACCCACTTTGTATACTTTTGACGGACCTCGCTACTTCAAAAACA
Organism: Pseudotsuga menziesii; assembly: GCA_001517045.1. Classification (NCBI taxonomy): domain Eukaryota; kingdom Viridiplantae; phylum Streptophyta; class Pinopsida; order Pinales; family Pinaceae; genus Pseudotsuga; species Pseudotsuga menziesii. The sequence continues at coordinate 117,678 of LPNX010381483.1, forward strand.
AGAAATACTTGAAAAAACGTGATGATGATGTCATCATCACGTTTTTTCAAGTATTTATTGTTTTTGGGGTAGTGGGGTCCGTCAAAAGTATGCTGAGTGGGTACTCGTTGGATGCAGAATTTAATTCCACATCCAACGAGCTCTCCTGATCAAAATCTGAGTAAAAACACGGGGATATATGTCTAAAATACAAACAAAAAGTAGTTTTTTTCTTTTCTTCCTCCAAAATTAATAAATATTATTTTATTATTTTAACTATTATTTTATTAATTTTTTTTAGGAGGCCCATTTTGAGTTGAAATTTCCTCTAATGAGGAATTACTTTAAAATCGTAATGTCCTTCATGGGTTCGAAAGGCTGTCTTCGCCACATCTTCTAGCCTTACTCTGATTTGGTAATATCCTGACCTTAATCCTAATTTTTAAAAGTACCTTGTGCCATGTAGTTCATCCAACATTTAATCGATAAATGGGATGGGGAATTTGTCTTAAATAGTTATCTTGTTTAGTCCTCTGTAATGGATGCATAGCCTAAATGACCCATCCTTCTTTTGTACCAGTACTACTGGTGGAACATAAGGACTTCTACTTTCTGTAATCACTCCACACTTCAATAAATCACAGATTAATATTTCAATGTCTTTCTTATGATGGTGTGGATACCTATATGGTTTAACATTGACAGGGTTGGATCCAGACTTGATTTCGATGACATGCTTGATCTTAATTTCTGGTGGTAACTCCATGGGAAGGTCTTTGAATACTTTTTTGTATTTTTGGATTAATCCTTGGATCTCTGGATGACCTAGTTTAAGTACTTCTGGAGTTAATAATTCCATCTCCTGGCATTGTATGACATATGTTGGTGCTCCCTTTTGAATTAGCTTCTCCATTTTGTGGGATGACAAAATTTGCGTGCGATGGGGTTGGAACCCATATAATTTGTATATTTATCCTTTCCATTTAAACCTTATAAAGTGTTCTTGGTGGTTTTCTGAGTAGGTACCTAGTGTTTGCAACCACTGAATTCCGAATACTGCATCAACTCCTCCTAAGGGTACTGCATAAAATTCTGACTCAAGATTATAGTCTTGTATTTGCAGCTTAACTTTGTGGCATTTTCCCACTTTTTCGATCTTCTTTCCATCTACTAGAATTACCTTCATGTTGGGTACTGGATATATGAAAAGGTTAAGCCTCTTGGAAACATTTACGTCGATGAAGTTATGGGTACTACCTGTGTCAAATAGGATTACAACATTATTATTTTTTATATGCCTTTTAAGTTTTAATGTCCGTGGTCGGTGTATTCTTGTTATGGTTGAAATTGATATCTTCGGCATTTCTTCATCTTTTGAATCTGTTGGAATATTTTGGATGTCACTTGTTTCTTCTATGTCAGATTCCTCTATTAGTCTGCCACACTAATCTAGGGACTAAGCACAAGTCTCATCAAACATTAATAACAATAAGTCATGAAAATGGTCTAATAGGGCTACATAATGAGTAGTCGCTCTTTATATTCACACAAATAATGAGTAATAAAATACAAGATCATGCTGCAAGCATGAATGAAAAATCAATTCAAATTCCCAAGGAGGTCATTCGAATTGAATGAGTGAGGCTATCTTAACTGAATGTAAGCCACAGTCAACACTCAAGTTAACCACCGATCAAAACCCTAATTGAATCAACTGAGCCCTAACTAAATTCAGAGTGCAATAAATGACTGAGTCTAATTGAAAGTAGGTCAGACACATGTCACAGCAAGACAACCATCAAGTGGTAGAGCTTCAATGACTCCAATGAACCCTGATGAGGTTAACTAAAGTGTAACTGAACATCAAAAGTTGTTGGAGGCGCCCCTGTTGACTCCAGTTCATTAGATAATCATTAAATAATCAATTTAATGAAGGAAGGTTCCTTCACTGTTCTATTTAACTGATTGTAACCATCAGTTATCAATATGGTGCATTAATGACACTCAGATCACCCCCATAGTGCTCTAGTTAGCCTCCCCGAATGTAGGAGAAGGATAAGTTAGCCTCCTTGACTGAAGGTAGGCGTGGATGTGATCTAGCTGATGTCATTCAGTGATCTTCTAATGTTAATTAAGTTAATAATACTTAGGATAGTGGTTTAACTAAGCCAAATTGACCAAAATGAGTGTGTAAGGTGGTAAATGTCTCCAACACCCCCTCTTAAGCTATACACAGGAGGAGTAGAAAACATAAATTCATAAAAATTCTAGGGCCCTGACAACTAAGGCCATAGGTCACCCTGTACAATGTTTAAACTTAAACAATGCTAAAAAACAAACTAAGTGAGGAAAAGAGGGACCCCCCCCCCCTTAAGCTAAACACTGAAAGTAGTCTGAATCACCCTGATGAACTCACCCCCAACAGTGAATGAAGGTAAGTGAACTTCTTTTCTGAAAATATCTTGGTGAAGATGTCTGCAATCTATTCATCAGTCGGGCAGTATTGTAGAATGATGGTCCTCTCATGCACTAGCTCCCTGATATAGTGCATGTGGATCTCTACATGCTTGGTTCTCTTCTTGGTAACTGGATTTTTGGATATCTTAATAGCACTTTGATTCTCACAAAAGAGGATAGTGGATAAAGTAATACCAAGATCAAACTCTGAAATAATTCATTACAACCAAACTGCTTGGATGCAAGCATTCACCGCTCCTCGATACTCGACCTTTGCTGAAGATAATGCTATGGCAGCCTGCTTTTTGCTGGAACAGAAAATGATGCCACCACCAAACATGAATACATATCCAAAAGTATACCTTCGATCAATAGAATCACTCTCCCAATCAGAATATGTGTATCCAACCAGCTCTAGCTCGGAGTCTGCAGCATAGTCAATGTCGTAGGTCCTGGTTCCCTGAATATACTGGAGGATCCTCTTGGATGCCTTCCAATGAATATCATGAGGCTGCTGCATGTATCTTGATACAACATTCATGGCATAATATATATCAGGATGAGAATGTGTCAAGTACAACAAGCTACCAATCAGCTGTCGATAGATAGTGCAGTCCATGAGTGTGCTTTTTCCTTCTTCAAGGCTTATCCCTGAAAGGAAAGGGAATTGTACAGGCCTAAATTCATCCATGTTAAACTTGAATAATAGGTATAATATGTATTTGGATTGAGTGACCATTATCTCATCATAATTTTTCTCAATTTCGAGCCCCAAAAATTGTTTTAGGATCCCCAAATCACTCATTTCAAAGGCATTGTGGAGAGTAGTTTTGATGGATGAAATAGAAGCAATTGTGATACCTGTGATCAGTAAGTCATCAACATATAAAAAAATAATAATCAAATTACCATCAGAATATTGTAAATACACATTTGGATCTGATCTACACCTTTGGAATTTTTGCGAGAGAAGAAAGGCATCCATCTTGGAATAGCACTCTCTTGGGGCTTGTTTTAACCCGTATAGTGACTTCTTTAGCTCGCAAACCAAAGATGGATCAGAGATGTAGCCCTTAGGATGATTCATGTATATCTCCTCATGAATATCTCCATGAAAAAATTCTGACTTAACATCCATATGATGCACTTCCCAGTGCTTAGATGCCAAAATTCCCAAAACTACGTGGATGGAGTCCATTTTTGCAACCGGTACAAAGCTCTCATGGTAGTCCACACCTTGGACCTGAGAGAAAACGTTTTCCACCAGCCTTTCCTTATATTTTTAGGTGCTACCATTAGCAGCAGCCTTGTTCTGAAAAACCCACTTGCATTGAACCAATTTCCTTCCTGGAGGAAGAGAAACTAGCTCCCAAGTAGTGTTTTTCTGAAGAGAATTCATCTCTTCATCCATGGAAACTTGCCATCTCGGATCCTTCCGAGCATGGTAGTAGGATTTTGGGTCTGAAATAATCATCAAATAGAAAGTTTCAGACAGCAAATTATCAGGACAAAAGAGTGCAATACCTGCTCTTTGGAAATCAGACCGGGTTCTCCTTGGATCATCCGAATTTCCAATGTTATCTCCTACGGACGAGAGTGTCTATCGGGCCCATGTGGGAAGATGATTTTGTACTTTAGGTTCTGATTCAGAATATGATGTTTTCTACAAACTGATATAAAAAATTAGAGGATCCAAATCAGGGTCATCACCCCCAATTTCATCATCCAAATATTCAGTAGAATAGGAAGGAAATTCAGCAATTTTCTCCTTCACTAGTTCCCCCTTTTGAAGAGGCTCATTGAACTTGACACTTCTCTCGATGATGATCTGTTTTGTTTTGATATCTAGAAGCTTGAAACCTCTTGATTCATTAGGATTCCAAATAAACAGACATTCTATGCTTTGCGGTTGCAAAGCCCTTCTTTTATCAAGTGGAATACGGGCCCATGCAGTGGACCCAAACACCCGCAGATTCGACACATCCGGATTGTGTCCAAAGTATGCTTTGAAAGGGGTGTTCTCTTTCATGGATGAGTGTGGAACCCTATTTTGAATGTATTCTGTAGCATGCATGGATTCATCCAACTTCTTTGAATCCAACATACAGGTGGTCATCTCCTTGAGAGACCGATTCTTCCTTTCCGCTACTTCGTTCTGTTGGGGAGTGTAGGGAATTGAATGTTGGACCTGAATACCAATTTGGGAGAATATGTGCAGAAAATAATTACTAACATACTCCCCACCATTATCAGATCTCAATATATTGATCTTAATCTCAGTGGAATTCTCGATTAAGGCCTTCAGTTCAGAAATTTTTTCACATACTTTAGACTTCTTTTTGAGAAATAAGACCAATGTGTACCTTGAAAAATATTCAATAAAAGTCAAAAGATACCTTTATCCATTCATGGATGTGACAGAAATTGGAACGCTGATATTAGAATGTATCAGCCCCAATATTCATGTAGCTCAGTTTTCCTTCCCTTGATCGTACTTGTGCTCAGGGTGTTTTCCAACCACACAGCCCTTTCAAATTCCAATGGTTTCCTTGATGACCAGAAGGCCTTCAACCATGGAGTTTTTCTATAATTGCTGAAAATATTTGAAATTTATATGGCCAAACCTTTCATGCCATAGCCTACTAACTTCATTTCCATGAGTTAGCAGAGCAGTGGGCTTTGCATCCGCCACAAAGTGGGAGAACTCATAGGCTCTTGCATGATGGTTTGCAAGGCCTTTAGCAATGAGTTTCCCGGATGCAAGTTCTGTTATCTCAACATCATTTGGGATGAAAGAAACTCTGTTAGGCACTCATGTATGTGTCATATAATAGACACTAAGGAGATTTGATTCCAGAGATGCTACATACAAAACATTTGAAAAATAACCATTCTCAAGATGAACCGTACCTTATCCTTTTGAAATGATGGTGGAGTCATCTCCCATGTGGATGGGGATGGATTTGCCGGTCTCCAAGGATGAAAAGGAGTCTCTTTCAACCATCATGTGGTTCAAAGCTCCAGAATCAATCAAGAGTGCTTGCCATGAGGGCATGACCTTTTTCAAGCTATGGTTCCCGATCTTGCTGATCTCTCCTCCGAAAGATTTCCGGAAGATTGATGTGATTTATCTCAAGGAGAGAGGTAGATTCATCAATTTTCTTATTGATACAGGCATGTTCAGGGTGGAATCCCTTCCCTTAGTATGAACACTTGACTTTTTCCTTTCCATGGTGCCCTTTTCTTTTGTTCTTCCTTGAGCTGGAAGACTCATCATGCTGCTGGTTTTCAACTTTAGGCTTAGGAGCTTCGAATTTAGTTTTTGGGTTCTTCTGCTACATTCCTTTACCCTTTAGATCTTTGGGCCCTGAGACATGGAAGGATTGATCACGGGAGGATATGATGAACCCAATCTAGACAAGCTTATCATGTTCACTTGTTAGGGACTCAATGAAGGTATTGAGTGTAGGAATCTTCCATCCAGGGGTTGTGAGCTTCCCCACACGGAATGTAGATACAAAAACTGAATAATCAGCTCCAAGTTTGGAGAGTGTGGCAAGGATGAGCTGATCATCCTCCTTCTCCACTTTTCATTGCTTCAAGAGTAAGACAATCTGCTTGAACTTTGTGAAAAATTCATTCAAGGTCTCGAAATTGGAAGGTTGGAGAGACATTAATTCATTTTCGAGCTGGTAAAATCTCAAATCATCCTTCTTTCCATATAGGGTTTCTAGTTTGTCCCAAATTTTCTTTGGAGTCTTCAATCTCAAAAGATGGAAAAGAAGATCCCGGGAAAAAGAGAGGCACAAGAATCCGAATGCTTCATCCTTCTTGTTCAAGAATTTTGATTTGTCTATAGCCAGTTTCAGGCTCATCTTCAATGTCCATGGTGACTCTATAGAGTCCTCTGGCATGTAGCTGGATCTCCATGTCTCATTTCCATGAGTGTAAATTGGACAGAGTCAAAATATCTACTGAAGAGGCCATCTGAATCTGCTGGAGTGAATGATTCAATTGTAGAAAACCTAAAAATCACAATAGAAAGGGAAATGTAAGGCTGTTCAGCTTGTACATTTTAGGCTTTCATCACATCCAGCATAGTCCATCAAGCAAGCTTGATCAATAAGTTATTTACTTGGGGTATTAAGTGGTAAGCCTTGGCTTCTAGTGCAGTGCTGGATTTTTGAGCTATTGCTCAATTTTCATGCAAGATATGTCAAAAAGCTTTTTTTTTGAGAGATCTGAGCTTCGTCCCACCGTGAGCTCTGATACCATATTAATTTGCCATAGTAATCTAGGGACTAAACACAAGTCTCATCAAATATTAATAACAATAAGTCATGAAAATGGTGTAATAGGGCTACAAAATGAGTAGTCGCTTTGTATATTCACACAAAGAATGAGTAATACAATACAATATCATGTTGTAAGCATGAATGACAAAGAAATTTGAATTCCCAAGGAGTTGATTTGAATTGAATGAGTGAGTCTAGCTTAACTGAATGTAAGCCACAGTCAACACTCAAGTTAACCACCGATCAAAACCCTAATTGACTCAACTGAGCCCTAACTAAAGTCAGAGTGCAATAAATGACTGAGTCTAACTGAAAGTAGGCCAGACACATGTCACAACAAGCCAACCATCAATTGGTAGCGCTTCAATGACTCCAATGAACCCCGATGAGGTTAACTGAAGTATAACTGAACATGAGAAGTGGTTGGAGGTGCCCCTGTTGACTCCAGTTCATTAAATAATCATTAAATAATAAATTTAATGAAGGAAGGAGTATTCACTGCTTTGTTTAACTGATTGTAACCATCATTTAGCAATATAGTGCATTAATGACACTTAGATCACCCCCAGAGTGCTCCAGTTAGCCTCCTTGAATGCACGAGAAGGCTTAGTTAACCTCCTTGACTGAAGGTAGGCATGGATGTGATCTAGCTGATGTCATCTAGTTCTCCTCTGATGTTAATTAAGTCAGTAATACTTAGGATAGTGGTTTAACTAGGCCAAATTGACCAAAATGAGTGTGTAAGGTGGTAAATGTCTCCAACATCGTCGCTATCTGACTTGTCTTCCTCTTCTGCTTCACATTGATATAAGTTCTTGGTGGTCTCTTTTTTCAAGCATCTGTGTCTTGGGTCCCACTTCTCTCCACAATATTTACACTTCCCTTCTTTCATTCGTTGGACCTCTAAAGTGGTTTTTTGTCATTTTTTAGATGTGATGGCTGGTATTTGGTGTCGGTCTTGGTATTTTGGGTGGACCTTCGATCTTTGTCATGGTTCTTGTTCCACGTCTTTTTCAATTTTTCCTCAATGATTTTTTCCTTGCGTCTTGCTTTCTCCAAGGTTGATACATTTAATAGTTCTAGTTCATCTCTAATATATGGTTTTCATCCGTGCAAATAAGTCTGGAGACGTTGACTATCTGTGAGTTCTGGTACACATGTCACCAGGGCTTCCCATTCGTCGGTGTATTCATCGACATCACCTTTTTGCTGTAGTCTGGTGAGTTTTGCGAAGAAGTCCTTTTCATTTAAATCTTCAAGCCTCTTAAAGAAATCATTTTCGAACATTTTCCACTTGCGCTTAGTTGTCTGTGTTGTAACCTTCCACCACATGTACCAGTTGTAAGCCCGATCTTCTAGTTGCATCGAGGCATATTTGATCATTTCTTCGTCGGTTGTGATATTGTGTATGGAAAAAAATTCTTCTACTTTGTTGATCCATGCCACGCTCCATTTTGTGTCGCCATTGAATTTTGACAATTCTAACTTGGGTTTAATTTGATATCCACTTCTTTTTGGAGGAGAGAGTGATTGTTCATGGTTTGGAGAGTGATCATGATCGGACTCTTCTTGTGGCATCTCTCTTCTGGGAGGAATTCTCTTATGATGACTTGAATTTGAGGATGGTTGGTCTTCTTTTGACCTATTGCACACTAATGTAGTAATTATGTCTTCAAAATGTTGCTCGAGTTTGCTTAACCCAGATTCAAACAATACTATGATGTCCCTTTTTACACCTTCCATCTCCCAAGCTACTACCTTGTTGAATTCCTTTTTGACAGTCTCTGATAATTCATTTTTTATTTTGTGTAGCTCTGTTTCGATTTGGTTAAGTCTTGAGTGTACTCCTTCGATATGTTTAGAACCTTGGACTTTGTTAAGATCTAATTTTGCCATTCTTTCTTTAATTTCGTTCATCTCAGACATTTTTCTTGTGCAGGGAGGAATTTTGCTTAATAAGAATGGTGTTTATATATATATTAATAATAATTAATTATTATATAATAATAATTTTATTTTATTATTTAATAAAACAAATTATAATATATTGTAGATGTAATATATTATAATATATCTTATATGATAATATATATTTTTTTTTTTTGGCAGGTGATGGCGCGGTGATGTTGGTGGAGGGTGACGACAAAGGCGGTGGAAATGGGGAGTGCACAGGGATGTGTGCAGGGTCGGTGAAGGGAGATGTGATGGGGTTGGACGGTGCGAGATGGACGATGATGGGAGAGCGATGATGGAAGGGGCGCGTAGAAGAGGTGAAAGGAGTGAGGATGGAGGGGTGGCGGATTTGGATGGATGGGTGGCCGATGGAAAAGGCGATGGAGGAGACTGGATCAGGGGAGGAATGGAGTGGAGTGCAGCGTGTAAGATGGACAGTGGAGCAGCAGAGAAGAATGATAACTAGAGAGGCAAGCTTTGATACCACTTGAAGCAGTAATAAATTTTTAAAACCACGTGATTCATATTTTAAACCCACAATAAAATGATAATTGAATAATATGATGATTTTTTTACAATAATGGGGATAACCTTTTATAGATTAATACACACCGCTTGATAAATTGGTGTGACTCTACGTTAATTCAGTAAATCTATATTTAATATTTAAAACAATGGTTTATAATTATTTAGATACATAACATTATAGTTGTGGGATACAAATTATATTTATAATGATTAGAAGTTTTGCATGACCAATGAACCATAAAAGAGTGTTTCACTCCTTAGTAATTGAATTTTATTCTTGGATAATAGCAAATTATTTAAGGACCATATCTAGTGTGGAAACACTCATAATGGTTCAAATATGTTATGCAGACAAGTCCCAGAAATAGCATAAAAAGAAAAAAAATAGACAATAAGAGAGTAATCCACACCTTAACAATGAATAACATAAATAAATATCAATCCTCTTCGAGGGAGGAGAATTTTTAAACAATGTACTAAGTACACAAGACAAGATAAGATACAATCATCACTAAAATGAGAATATATCCCTCCTATATATAGGAGACAAAGGTGTACAATAAGAACTAATAGACCCACTAATAGACCCAAGCCAACATAGATAATATGTAATGCACCCCAATATAGGGGGTAATGCGCCACACTATATGGGGTAATGTGCCATCATTAAGGGTGTTAGCACTCAGAATGTACCCAGGTTGTGAAAAGGTAGATCCCAAGGTAACAGAAAAAACCACTTTAGAATGTATTTCTGACCTAATACAATCAGAGAGGGATCTCTCACTATTTACAAAGTTTTTATACTCAAGATATTCAATCAAAGACACTCAGAAGGTCAGATTTTTGATGGGACAAATAGGACAAGTTTGTTTTAAAGACTTGGTAGGACAGTCATGGAGGAGACCATTGGGCAATGGAGTCAACAATCATATATGAAATAGGTTGCAGGAGGTAAGGTTTTGAAGGTTTTATTAATTCTTGCACATTGATCTAGGAACTAAGATTCAATCTCATCAAAGAATTATTAACAATTACTCATGAATTGGAAATTTTCAGGAACTAAATAAGTT
>LPNX010381483.1:129765-183871 GCA_001517045.1 Pseudotsuga menziesii
CATTCGAAGTTGTACCTGATAAAACCTGCAAATCAAAAAAAAAAGGGCACCATAAGGTTGGATTGACCTATTGCTCACATTTTATGGAGAAATTGATCTTTGTCTTGCCGTAGCTCTGATACCATATTAATTCTTGCACATTGATCTAGGAACTAAGATTCAATCTCATCAAAGAATTATTAACAATTACTCATGAATTGGAAATTTTCAGGAACTAAATAAGTTTCCTCTCTGTATATTATATAAACAATAAAGGATTACAATTCCCATGCATAAGCCATAGCTTAACTCAATGAAGAATTCGAATAACTAAGGGACAATTCGAATTCCCATGCACGATTCTAGCTTAACTGACTCTTTGCCATGCAATACCACACAGTTAACCACTTGACAAAAAACCTTAATTGAATCACCAATCCTAACTGAAGTTGGAGTGCAATAAATGACTTAATCTCAACTGAAGGAGATCAAACACATGTCATAGCAACCAACCATCAAGTGCTAGTACTGCATGACTGCAATAAACCTTGATGAGGTTAACTGAAGCTGAACTAACCATCAGAAGTTGGTGAAGGCGCCTAGTTCACTCCAGTTCATTAAATAATAATAAATAATCAATAAATAATGATTACATAATATATTTAATGCATGGAGGCACCTTAACTGACTGTAACTGCTTGGTTGAACTGAAAGTAACCACCAGTTAGCATGCAGGTGCATTAATGTCACACAGATCACCCCTGGAGTGCTCCAGTTAGCCTCCTTGACTGTAGGTAGGCATGAGGATGACTGGGATGGTGGTAATTAATGCTCCAATGATGTCAATTAAACTTAGGATAGTGGTTTAACTAGGCCAATTTGACCGAAAGAGTGAATATGATGGTAAATGTCTCCAACAGGTTTATGATCAGAGGCAAGGTAGGAACCATTTCCTCAGTCTTGAGGTATTAGGAGGTTGATTAGTAGACAAAGGGAGACATTCCATCAAACGGAGCACCTAACTATGGTGAATTATGCAAGACTTTAGAAGAAAATATTTGAAAATGCTTGAACAATGGACCTAGAGCATGCAGGATGAATTCTAGCCCATAAAAACTAATGCTCAAGCATGAAAGCAAATACAAAATGGAGTGGGAAACAGGATAAACAGTCACATAAAGAAATTACTTACTGAAGAAAAAGATGGCACAAGAATATCTGACATGAAAAATATTTTACATTCCTCCTCTGCAAATTTCATTCATTTACTGAAAACATGAATCCATTACAATGTAGAGCCTCTCCGCTCTTGAAAATCCACCCTCTACTATCAATTACATTTTCATTTATATAAGAATAACCTTCTCTTCTTTTCCAACTTGGACATATCTTAATGAGAAAACTTTGGAAACCAACTCAATTACCCATGAGAACTTAAATTTTTGAAGGCAATAGGACCAATTCCGAAAAAAATAAATTCAGTGTTAACAACTGGCTCCAACTAGGGATGCTATCCTCCCTGCGAGGTAGCAAAGAACCCCGTAGACCAGGTGCCAAATCCATTGGGTTTCTCTTAATATTTCTCTGAAATCCTCAACCTTTCTTGAACTGAACCATCAACTGAAACCATTTTGCAAACAAATCCCACTCTGTCAACCTGTACCCTGTAACTGAATTGCACTTGAAATTGAAAACAAACTGAAAACTACTAAAATAAATGCTTTCCATGTCGAGCTTATTCATGCCTACCTATCCTACTTAACTAAGTACAAATTCCTAAACAAGCAAAATCTGACTTCCAATGAAGCCAATCAAGTAATTTATCCAATAATTCCATTTCTTCCTCATGCTTCATCAAAGTGAGATCATAAGAACAAATTAGCAATAGGTTATGATGAAAAATTTGTCCTTTGCTGCAAACATATAACCAACTACTCCATCTGAAATATTTATCCATGTACTCTGCTACTGGATCATAAAAAACATGACAAATTTCAAAATACTCAATCACTTGTTTGTCATGACAAGGCTTTCCAAAAAGTAACTCCTCTTGCATACTGTCAAACCAATCTTTAGAATAGCTTTGAAAGGAATTCTCATGATTGTTTTTCAATGATATATCAGCAACTTCATTTAATATTTCTACATCTACAAATCCTTCCCTCTCAAGCGCTTCAAGAGGAATATCATTTTGTTCAACAAGATTAAGTAGAAAGTTGTCTTCTTGACAAAATGTTTCTGAATTGGAAATATTTAAAGAAACATCCCATTGAGAGTTCTCATCTTCTTCTTTGTGATCCCTTTGTTTATTGCACACTGTTAGTTCTTTCACATACTGAGATTGATGGCATGATTGCTCTTCCTTTTCATTAGATATAAGTAGGCTAAAATTTTCTTTAAAACCATCACTAACATAATTTTCAACAAGCTGACCAGAATCATCAGAAAAACCATCAAGAGTATAACTATCTTCTTTCACATCAATAGGTTGATCATCTTCATGCTCATATCTTTTTTCCAATTCTAATCCAAGGGCTGATTTCTCTTTAATTGTATTTTTAGAAAATAAATATGTGGGGGGACTGTAAGACTAAAAATTTGTAGAATCAGAATTCTTTATGTAATCACCCATAGAAGCATTAGAATTTAGAGGAAATTGCTGCTGCAAAAAGGAATTTTCTGATTGGGAATAAGCAGCTTCATCTTGAAACAAAACTTCAGAAGTTGAATAATATGAAGAAGGGTTTGATTGAACATCCCAACTTCCTTCTTGGTCACACAAAGAATGACAAGACTGCTGCAAATTATCATCTACTTCAGGAAAAGAAATGTAGCTGCTTGAATCACAGTTTTGGCTCATGTCTCTTTCAATAGAGGAAGAAATTATTAACTGCTGTGATTTATCTTGAATGTGAAGAAAACTAATTTGTGTTTCTTTTTTCTGAAATGGATTCTCATATAAAATTTCTAAAAGCTCTTCATCCACTAACTCATCATCACTATACATGTTTTCCAAATCTTCAATGAAACCTTTAGCATGCATACAACAATCTTGAACCAGCAACAAAGAGGGGTATTGGTTTTGGTAATGTTCATGAAATACTGTATGAAAATCAGTAAGGGAAGACAAACTTTCTGATGGTAACCTTTCATACCATGACCTTGCATCTCCTTCTAGAGTAGCCATGAACATTTTCATTAAAGAATCCTCATTCAATTTAACTCTCAGCTTATGTATATGTATATGAAATCTAACTAAATGAAGGGTAGCATCATCATTCTTTTGATCTTTAAACTTTGGAAGACCTGTTTGCCAATCCACTTTAGGTATTTGATTTGGAAAACTTGGAATGTGAGCACGATTCATAGGAGCATACCTTGCAGATAAAGAACCCATCTTGACAAATGAATACACTAAATCAACTCTTCAAACTTTACAATATTTTGACAGTGGAGTCGCCATAGGAATTCTGAAAACTAGATTCTTCAAAGATGGAGTCGCCAGGTGAAAGATGCACAACCTTGCTGATATCTGACTATCGTTCACCATCAACAGTCAAATCTGAAAGTATGTCGTTTATACCTAGGGAAGATTTGAACCTTCGTTCCCTGGCAACGTCGCCAGTTTGTTAGCACTCAGAACGTACCCAGGTTGTGAAAAGGTAGATCCCAAGGTAACAACAAAAACCACTTTAGAATGTATTTCTAACCTAATACAATCAGAGAGGGATCTCTCACTATTTAAAAAGTTTTTATACTCAAGATATTCAATCAAAGACACTCAGAAGGTAAGATTTCTGATGGGACAAATAGGACAAGTTTGTTTTAAAGACTTGGTAGGGCAGTCATGGAGGAGACCATTGGGCAATGGAGTCAACAATCAGATATGAAATAGGTTGCAGGAGGTAAGGTTTTGAAGGTTTATGATCAGAGGCAAGGTAGGCACCATTTCCTCAGTCTTGAGGTATTAGTAGGTTGATTAGTAGACAAAGGGAGACATTCCATCAAACAGAGCACCTAACTATGGTGAATTCTGCAAGACTTTAGAAGAAAATATTTGAAAATGCTTGAACAATGGACCTAGAGCATGCAGGATGAATTCTAGCCCATAAAAACTAATGCTCAAGCATGAAAGCAAATACAAAATGGAGTGGGAAATAGGATAAACAGTCACATAAAGAAATTACTTACTGAAGAAAAAGATGGCACAAGAATATCTGACATGAAAAAGATTTTACATTCCTCCTCTGCAAATTTCATTCATTTACTGAAAACATGAATCCATTACAATGTAGAGCCTCTCCGCTCTTGAAAATCCACCCTCTACTATCAATTAAATTTTCATTTATATAAGAATAACCTTCTCTTCTTTTCCAACTTGGACATATCTTAATGAGAAAACTTTGGAAACCAACTCAATCACCCATGAGAACTTAAAATTTTGAAGGCAATAGGACCAATTCCGACAAAAATAAATTCATTGTTAACAAAGGGATTAACATGCCCCTCCCCTTAAAAAAGTGTTGTTCTCAATGTTTAAGTATTTATGGATGCTTCTATATAAAGGACTCATCTTCCCATGTTGAATCTCCCATGGGTAAGTTCTTCCATTTAATGAGATACTCTGGAATTGATCGATTTCGAAGTTGTCTAGTTCTTATTTCAATGATTTCTTTAGGATCTAAGATGATTTTTCCTTCCGCATCAAGTTCTGGTAATATCATTTGAACTAGTATCTTGTCATTGATTACCTTGTTTAAACAGGAAACATGGAAAAATGGATGGACTTGTGAAGATGCAGGTAGTTCCAATTTGTAGTCCATACCACCAATCTTTTTTAACAGCTTATAGGGACTATAGTATTTAGGTGATATTTTATTATCCTTCTTGATATTCTTCAGGGACATCTGTTTGTATGTTTGTAGTCTTAAAAACATCCATCCCCCACATTAAATCTTTGTTTACTGCGGTGTTGATCTGCTTGTTGTTTTATTACATTTTGTGCTAGATTCAGGTTGTCCTTTAATAGTTGAAGAACTTGTTGTTGATGCTTGATGTGGTCTTCCACTACTTGAACCTTAGAATATTCTCTTGGTGAAAATGTGATGGATGGTGTGTGATATCCATAAATTCCATAAATGGGGTCATTTTTACTGAACTATGGAAGGAAGTGTTATACCACCATTCCACCAAGGGTAACCATTTGACCCATTGTGTTTGTTTATCAGCAGCGAAAAATAGAAGATACCCTTCCAAACATTTGTTTGCGATATCTATTTGTCCATCAAATTGACGATGATAAGATGACCTATGAGCCAGTTGAGTTCCCAAACAAGAAAATTACTTGGTCCAAGTGAAAATTGGATCCTGGCACTTACTACAATGATTAGACTACCATGTATTTTTTGGATTGTCTCCATAAAAGAATTGGTGACCATTCTTGCTTTGAAGGGCTGAGATAGTGCACAAAAGTGTGCATAGTTAGTAAGTATATCAACAACCACCATTATGACACTCTTTCCTTCATACTTTGGTAAACCTGTGATAAAATTCATCGATACCTATGTACACCTTTGGCTTGGAATGGAAAGTGGTTTTAGGAGACCGCAGGTCTTAAGTGTTTGCACTTTTTTTTGTTGGAAAACCAAAAATTCTATCACAAATCTTCAAACATCAGTTTTAAGACCATCCCCCCAAAAATATTTATTTACCATGTGGTAGGATTTTAAGAAACCTGAGTGCCCTCCTATCGCTAAGGATTGGAATTCAAAAAGTACCTTTTTCTTGAGCTAGGAACTCTTAACAAGATATAAGTGATCCTTGTACCATAGCAAGTCATATTTCCAACTAAATGTATTAGAGGCACTGAGATCATCATGCATATTTTGAATGAATGTCCATATTTATTCATTATTTTTCTATTCATCCCTTGCTTCAGCTATCCAATATGGTTGGATAATTGAGATACCGTAGAGGAATAATTCAACACACTCATATTTCCTGGAGAGTGCATCTAGGACAACATTTCATTTCACCTTTTTGTAGATGATTTCAAAGTCATATCCCAACATATTTGTCACCCATTTTTGTTGCTCTTTTGAAGATAGCCTTTGTTCCATGAAGTATTTAATTGTATCATGATCAGTTTTAACCTTGAAATGTCTCGCTATAAGGTAGGGGAGGAATTACTTCAAGACATGTAGTATTTCCAACATTCCATTCTCATAAATAGCATTTTTTAAGTTCTTTCCCTTTTTTGGATGACTTGTGAAGGAAATAGGGTCTCCATATTTCATTAGTATAGCTCTAATTCATTTCTTGAAGCATCACATTCCACAATAAATGTTTTTTTGAAGTCTGGTGTCACCAAAATAGGAGCTTTACACATGGCCTCTTTGAGTTGTTAAAAAGCTTGAGTTGCCTCTAGAGACCAAAAAATGCATCTTTATTCAATAAAGTTGTTAGAGGATCTTCTATTCTTCCATAGTCTGAAAAAACTTGTGGTAGTACCTTGTCAGAACTAGGAATCCTTGAATATTCTTCATGGTTTTGGGAATCGACCAGTCTATCATGGATTTAATTTTGTTAGGCTCTATCTTGACACTTTCATGAGATACAATATGACCCCAATACTCTACCTCATTTATCCCAAAGAATCCTTTTGATGGTTTTGCATAAATTTCTTTCTCTAGTTGTTATAGTACCATGTCAACATGTTTAACATGTTCTTCCCAATACTTCCTATATATTAGTATATCATCAAATAATACCAACACAAATTTTCTAAGGAAAGGCTTTAAAATAGAATTCATCAAACCTTGAAATGTTGAAGGTGCATTTGTGAGACCAAATGGAATGAATCAAAATTCATAGTGACATTCATGAGTTCTTAATGTTTTTTTGGGGATGTCTTCATCTTTCATTCAAATCTGATGATACCTAGAACGAAGATCCTACTTTGTGAAGACAATTGCCTAATATACACCATCTAACAATTCGTCAATGGAAGGAATGGAAAAATTATCTTTAATGGTGATCTTGTTTAACTCTCTATAATCAGGACACATATTCCATGATAATTCTTCCATGGGTACCATTACCACTGGTGCAGAGTAAGACCTTTGGCTAGTCCTAATTATGCCATCCTATAACATTTCAGTAACCATACAATCAATTTCACTCTTCTTGATATAGGGATATCGATAAGAGGCTTATGTTAAAAGGAACACTGCCCAGGATTAAGTGGATAGCATGATCAAAGTCTAAAATAGGTGGAAGATATTTGGGAATATATTTAAGTACCTTAGAATGAATGCATATTAGTGACCCTTTGGAGATATGGGTAAATAGGGAAATTTGAGGTTTGAACATATAATGAGCATAATTGTGAAACTACACCTTGATGTCCTTTTTTTAACAACTTTTGTTAGTTTTTAATCAATTAAGCTAGAATTATGTTAGGATCTTTAACTGAGAGAACAACAAGTACAGCAATCAAACACAAGAGACAATGAACACAGTGTTTTTCCTTGGGGAAACCATAAATGGAGAAAACCCCACAACTTCCTCAGAGATAGAATCAACACCAAAAGTAAAACCCCAAAATAGTAAGATGGTCTCCCAACAATAGTAACCTCTTTCTTCCTTGCCCTAGTGTCTTTCTCTTCCTCAGCTATGCGCTACAACTGAGTGTGGATGAGTGTGTGTTAAATAGAGAGGCCAACTCTCTATTTATACTAATTCCTGACATGACTAAAACCCTACTAGGGCCGACCTCTCTAGGAGAGTCTAATAACCCTAGTGCCCCAGAACTACGAGGACTTTAACCCTTAGACAATAGGAGGGTTACCCACAATAACTTGACAAGACTTGTTTACATTATAGTTTTTCCTGATTGGAACATCGAGGTATGACATGACTCAATGATATTACAAATAGATCCTGGAATAAACATTGGGTTACAATACATAAGAAATACAAGTGAATACATTCTGAATTTACAATTACATCAACACTCCCTCTTAACTAGGAACACATTCTATCAACACAATTTTCATCACTGGTCTTCTTCTCTGGATCTTCTCATCATCTGCATCTTCAAGTCATCTTCGTCTTCAAGTCATCTTCATCTTCAAGTCATCTTCATCTCTGGATCTAGATCATCACTCGATCTGGATAATCACTGGATATCATCACTGGATCTGGATCATCACTTGATCTAGATCATCACTACTAGATCTAGATCATCACTCGATCTGGATCATCACTACAGGATCTAGATCATCACTTGATCTAGATCATCACTGGGTCATCATCATATGTGCTATCTCATGATTCATCTCATCATAGTAAGTTCTACAGAGCCAGCCCTTTTTCATGTTGGTTGTAGGCCTATCCACCATGTAGGTCTTCTTCAGTGCTTATATTTGACCTACTCGTCAGAATGGCCCGCCCAGCACTGACATCTGACCTACTCGTCAGAAAGGCACGCCCAGCACTCACATCTGATCATGTAGGAACCAATCCTACAATCACATTAGAAAGGCATAGCACTCACATTCACCAACATGATAGGAAACAACTACTATCATCTATGAAAAGGGTCAGCACTTACATTTGACCTACTCGTCAGAAAGGCACGACACTTACATCTAACCTACTCGTCTGAAAGGCATAGCACTCACATCTGACCTACTCGTTAGAAAGGAACAACACTTACATCTAAGCTACTCGTCAGAAAGGCATGCACTCACATCTGATCTTGTAGGAACCAATCCTATAGTCATATCAGAATGGCCCCCAGTCCCAGACTAAGCTACCTGGTAACTGACCAGGTCCCTCCATTCTCCCGGAGAATGGCAGTTTCCATTACATCTGACCTACTCGTAAAAATGGCCAGCACTCACATCTGACATGAAAGGAACCTAATCCTTTAACCATGACAGAATGGCTCAGCCCTTACATCTGATCATGTGGGAACATGTCCCTCTATCATATCAGAATGGCTCTCAGTCCTAGATTGAGGATTCCTGGTACCTCACTAGATAGCTCCATTCCAAGAATGGAAATAGCCCTTAAATCTGATCATGTAGGGACCAATCCTACAATCATATTAGAATGGCTTAGCACTCATATCTGACATGGAAGGAATCAATCCTCTCACTATGAAAGAATGGATCAACCCTTACATCTGACCTACTCGTCAGAATGGCTTCCGGACTTGTCACTTCCCCTTGGAATGGACCTCGATCTGGAGAACACCACGCTTCTCCCTAAAGTACTCAAACTTCACTCTAGCCAATGGCTTCATCAACACATCATCTATCTGATCGACTGTCGCAACATGCTGGAGATTCACTGCTCCCCTCTGCACCATATCCTTGATATAGTGATACTTGATCTTGATATGCTTTGACTTGTCATGGAACACTGGATTCTCTAACAACTTCACACAACTCTGGTTGTCACAATGTATACAAGTAGCATCCAACTGGAGATCAAATAAATCAGAAAGTAGCTTTCTCAGCCATACTACCTCACAACTAGTTGAACAGGCTGCGACATACTCTAATTTAGCTGTACTCAGTGCCACACAGGATTGCTTCCTACTAAACCAAGAGATCACAACTGATCCCATACTAAACAACATTTTGAAGTGCTCTTCCTATCGATGGCACTTCCTGCCCAATATGAATCAACATAACCCTCTAGGTTAATCTTCTGATTCACCTCATACTTAAGCCCATAATCAATTGTACCCCTTAGGTACCTCAAAATATGCTTTGCAGTAGTCAAGTGAACATGTCTAGGATCTGTCAAAAACTAGCTCAAGGTGTTCACAGCAAAGCAAATATCTAGTCTCGTGTTCATCAAGTACATCAAGGAACCAATCATCTGACGATACATTGTAGCATCAACTGACTCTGATGAAGCATTGCTCAATAGCTTCAGGTTCGATGCCATAGGTGTGGCCATGGCTTTGTAGTCCATCATCCCAAACCTCTTCAGGATCTCTACTACATACTTTCCTTGTCCAAGGGAGATTCCATCCATACTCTGACACACCTCCATACCTAGAAAATAATGCATCATACCCAAGTCCTTCATTTCAAACTCGGCAGCAAGATTTCTCTTTGTATCAGCAATCAACCCATCCATACCTGTCACAAACAGATCATCTACATACATTAGGAGCATCACTGGGTTTCCATCTTCAACCTTGTAGTAAAGGTTGGAATCTACTTTACTCTTGGTAAAGCCCAAACTGGATATAAAGCTGTCAATTCTATCGTACCATGTATTGGGTGCCTATTTCAAACTGTACAGGGCTTTCTTTGATCTACATACATGAGACTCTCTATCATGTGTCTCAAAACCGAGTGGTTGTTCCACATACACTTCCTCTTCCACTACACCATTCAAGAAAGCAGTCTTGAAATCCATTTGGTGTATCTTCAATTTCATCACTGCAGCCAGAGCAAGTACTGATATGATGGAAGTGTATCTGGCTACAGGTGCAAAGGTTTCTTCATAATCTATTCCTTCTTTCTGGGAGAAACCCCGAGCAACAAATATTGCTTTATATTTTTCAATGCTACCGTCTGCAGCATGCTTGATCTTGTAGATCCATTTGGAAGTTATAACTGACTTCCCTTTTGGTCTTGGGACAACATTACAAACATCATTCTTCATGATCGATTGATACTCTTCAATCATAGCATCCTTCCATTCTTTTAGTTCTACCTCTTCATCATAATCGGAAGGTTCTTTATCAATGAAATCACATAGTAATGCTACATACCCGAAGCAAGATCTGGTCCTCTTTCTTTCTCTGTGATTCTCTTCTGGGGCCCCATATCTTTCCACACCTTGGATAAATTCTTGTACCCAAGTAGGTTTCCTCTTATTAGGATTATTTTCTGTAGGTGGATCTACAGGTCTTTGTGGTTCTTCAACTTCTCAATCTTCTTCTTGAGTTTCTTCATTCATGGTTGTATCATGAATTTTGGGTGCTTCTGCTTCTTCAGGTTCTTCAACAGGTCTCTTTCTGGATTTGTTGTAAGTTGTGTCTCCATAAAATGTCACATCCCTGCTGATGTCAATCTTCTTGAATCCTAGGAAATATATTCTGTAAGCCTCTCAGCTTTCAGAGTATCCCACAAATATACCCTTCTTTCCTGAAGGATCTAATTTAGTCCTCTTCTCTTTTGGAATATGTATGTACACTAGACAGTCGAATATTCTGAGATGGTAGAATTCTGGTTTCTTACCAGAGAAGACTTCTTCAGGAGTCTTTTTCTCAAGTAATATATGTGGAGTACGGTTCTGTACATACACCGCTGTTCTGGAAGCTTCGACCCAAAGATGCATAGGAAGATATTGATCATGAAGCATTGCTCTAGTAGCTTCCATGATATTTCTATTCTTCCTTTACGCAATCCCATTCTGTTGTGGATTATAAGGAGTGGACAACTCCCTCTTAATCCCCGAGTCTTTGCATAGCTCTTTGAATTCATTCGAGGTGAATTCTCTGCCATTATCTAATCAAAAGGTCTTGATCTTCTTTTCAGTGTGGTTCTTGATCAAGGATTTGAATTCCTTGAACTTGTTGAATACTTCATCTTTGTTCTTCATGAAGTAAATCCATGTCTTCCTAGAAAATTCATCAATAAAAGAAACATAATATACATACTCACTTAGTGAGCTTGATGACATAGGACCGCATACATCGGAGTGGATGATTTCCAAGATTCCTTTTGCTTTTCTTTCGCTACTTGGAAATTTATTCTTTGTATTCTTTCCTTTTGCACAGCCTTTGTAGATCGCATCATGTTTTACTTTTATTTTTGGAAGACCTTCAACAACTTTGCTTGCAAGAGGTAGTGCTCTGTAATGCACATCTGTAAGCCTTCTATGCCAAAGTTCATTTGGCTCTACTGTGTCATGGACCAAGGCTTGTTCTGGATGTCCCTTCAATTTTTACAATCCTCCTCCTTGTTTCCCAATCACCACTACATCATCGATAGTCTTTCCTTTTGGCCACATGATGACTTGACCATCTATGAACGAAACTCTCATTCCTTTTACATCTAATGCAGATATGGAGAGGAGGTTTTTCTTGAGTCCTGGTACAAACAATACTTCCTTTATTGTCATAGACTTTCCATAGTATAGCTTATAGGAGGATTCCCCACCACCTTTTATTGGATATTGGTAGTCATCTCCAAGCTTCACCTTGTGAGGTGATTCATGTTCTGATAGTCTCACAAAGGATTCCTTGAATCCTGTCATATGTTTGGAAGCCCCACTATCTATAAGCTATTGGGAACCCAATATGCAAGTGAATTACAACTAACATACAGCGTGTACAATATTTATTGTCAACCCAGGGAAGTCTTGTATTTCAAGGATAACATGCACAATATATGCTTAAACACTAAATTACTGTTATGGAACAATCCTATCCTCTATTCGGCTATGCTCATCCCAAGAATCTACTTAATCTAGTTACCTTCTAAGGAATGCAATCACAATTACCTTCTGTTGTTCTTGATCTAAGAACGGAAAGATGAAAGCCACATCTAGATTACAGTTGCAGAAAAAGGGAAATTTTGTTTCAAACCACTTAATGATTAACCCAACTATCTTAATCTGATTATTCTAGAAATCCAAAGACATAAATTGAACATTAGTCTAGAGATTTAAAATACAGAAATTGAGTTCAGCTATTCTATGAATTCGAAGTACAGGAATGAAATTCTACAATCATAAAAATAAGAGACAAGCTGCAAGGATTCATGGAAACAACAACTAAAATATCTAAGGATGAACAGAGCTGTTACAGTTACCACACAATTTGCATGAGGAATAATTACCTACTCAGTCGACTATCACACCATGCCACTACAAGTATCCAAGAGATGCAATGACAACACACTGTAAATCCACAACTTGTTACAGCTTTCTACGAAGAAATAAAATTAACATAACATCACACAACAAAATAATTGAAATGCCTAATTTAACTCAGCGATCCCTGTGGAAGGAGGCCCTAGCCTTCACACAGAGATGCTGGATGAGCACACGTAAAAACCTTTAGATATGAAGTAACTCCTTGTATTAAAAGACAGATTGATTACACAATTCCTCCTCATAGCTAATACAATGAATTGATTATATGTTCAACAACCCCTGGTTCGAAACAGTTCTCCATATTTATACAATGTAAATCATAACATCCTATCCCTATTACGGGGCAGCCATGAAGATCTCTAATCTTCAGGCACCCTAAATGACAACAGCTGTTACAAACATGGTGGGATGAAAAATAGGAAATATAGGGAAACTATTAATCGCCCCAAGAGTGACGATATCTTCAGATCACAGCTATACATGAGCAGTTGTGCACTGTTGACCTCCAAGTCTGACACATTCTGTTACAGCTCTCTTTGTACAGCTTTGCCTGGGATAACACACTTGGACCACACTCCTTGGGTAATGGTAGGATGGATGGTGATCATCTTGAGTGATGAATTCCCATCCTTTTTGTAGCATGTTCAGCCCGATATTCCTGTAGTCCATATATCTCAAAATACCTTTAGAAACCATCATATGTTAGCGCATTGAGAGATATGAAGCCTTAATTATCACAATCATAAGTATTAATAAAATAAAACAATGACCAATCATACCTTGGTGGTTTGAAGAGTAGAGTGGGGGTAAAACATTTATTTGGCATGCTCAATGGGGTAGGATAGGACAAAAAGAGGTAATTAAGGGTGGTCAAAAGGGGCCATTTCTAGGCCCAACATAAGCCAATCATTGCTTCCATGTGTGATGTTTCCCATGAGAGCAGAAATCAAGACATATTATTCTTCACTAGATGAGTCTTCACTTTCATATCTGGTTCTTTTCTTTGATGGCTCATCATCCTCTACAGCATGAGCATGATGTCTTCTCTTGTTTCTCTTTTTCTTATTATGTCTTTTAGGACACTCTCTTGCAAAGTTTCCTACTTCATCACATGTATAACATCTGATTCTAGACAAATATTTTCTAGTGTTATCCTTGTGAGAGTGCTTACCTCTTGGGTGATGAGATATTCTTTTGGTTTTCTTGGAGTGTACCATGAGAGCTTTATATTCACTTTCCATCATCTCTTATCGAGATTCTATCCGAGCTTCTTCTTGAGAGCATTCTTCCCATAGTCTGCTGAACTTGACTAAATTCTTTCTTGCACATATCCTTGAATAAAGGAGTCCCATGATCTAGGGAGACCATTCAAGGTGGTCATTACAATATCTGCATTTTCCACTACTTCATCTACTGCTTCCAGTTGTTCCTTTATCTAAGAAACTCTTGTGAAGTAACACTGGATGGTCTCCACATTCTGAATCTTCACATTCTTCAACTAGTTCCTCAAAGTCATCTTCTGGTTTATGTTCTTCCCTTCAAACAGTTTGGTTAGGGCATCAAACATAGATTTAGGTGTCTTTAGGGAGGAAAACTATGGTATGAGGTGATCCTTGATAGAACCAGCAATGATCCTCTTTTCCATAACCAACTTCTTCTTATATAATGCCTTTTCCTCATCTCCCTCTAGAACTGGAACCTCCTCATTGATATAGGAGTCCAACTCATTTTCTTCCAGGACCAGGGAGATCTTATACTTCCAAGCTCAGAAGTTATCAGATCCCTCAAGATTTTCATCAAGCTTGGTATGATGAGACATATTTAACTGAGAACCTCAAATGGAAATACAAAATATTTAGATCTTACTAGGTCAAGATGTCGGATATGGATTTGGAGCTGAAATCCTGCAGAGCTGGTTTAGGAGGAAATTAGGTTTTTGCTTTTCTAGAGTTTTGTCCAACCAAATGCTTTGAATTTGATCCCTAACCTCCATTTAAGGGAGAAGATCAATCGAGGCTTGGGCTCACTGAAAAATTCCTCTTCTGTGAAAAGCCCTAATTTTTGGCAGCAGTGTCGGGTCCAAAACTGAAAAACCTCTGAACTGGATTCTGCTTCGACAGAAAGATGCACCCTAGGGAGGAGAGTTATTCCAACCTTCTTTTGCTGAAAATCTATGGAGATAGATCCACAAAGTAGGAATCCCTATTTCACGTAGTTGCACAGTGTCTTCTTCTCAGGTTAGCTCTGATACCATGTTAGTTTTTAATCAATTAAGCTAGAATTATGTTAGGATCTTTAACTGAGAGAACAACAAGTATAGCAATCAAACAAAAGAGATAATGAACACAGTGTTTTTCCTTAGGGAAACCATAAATGGAGAAAACCCCGCAACTTCCTCACAGATAGAATAAACACCAAAAGTAAAACCCCAAAATAGTAAGATGATCTCCTGACAGCAGTAACCTCTTTCTTCCTTGCCCCAGTGTCTTTCTCTTCCTCAGCTATGCACTACAACTGAGTGTGGATGAGTGTGTGTTAAATAGATAGGCGAAATCTCTATTTATACTAATCCCCAACATGACTAAAACCCTACTAGGGCTGACCTCTCTAGGAGAGTCTAATAACCCTAGTGCCCTGGAACTGCGGGGACTTTAACCCTATTGACTCTCTATTTATACTAATTCCCGACATGACTAGAACCCTACTAGGGCCGACCTCTCTAGGGGAGTCTAATAACCCAAGTACCCTATAACTACGGGGACTTTAACCCTTATACAATAGGAGGGTTACCCACAATAACTTGGCATGACTTTTTTACATTATAGATCCTCCCGATCAGAACATCGGGGCATGACATGACTTAATGGTATTACAAATAGATCCTGGAATAAACATCGGGTTACAATACATAAGAAATACACGTGAATACATTCGAAAGTTACAATTACATCAACAACTTTTTCATACAATTAGAGCTTATCACCTTCCTTGGTTTTCCTATAATACCATTTAACTCGAATTCTTTTCCTTCCCCGTGAAAATTTCATGAATTTTTTTCAAAATTAAAATCCATTGTTCCTAATGATTGTAACCATTGGACACCTAAGAAAACATCAACACCACCCATTTGGATAGAAATTATTGGACTATTCAATACATATTCCTCCATATCCATATTGATATTATAACATTTCCCTGAGCAATTTATAGTTCCTCCATATGCAATCATTACTTGAAACTCTGGTGCTAGATATACAAAGAAATTAAGAACTCTATCTAATTTACGGTGAATGAAATTATGAGTTCTACAGGAATCAATAAACACTATTACCTTCTCCTTTTTGATGTATCCTTTGATCTTGAGAATTTGAGGAGTGATAATTCCATCCAATGCATGGAAAGGTATGGTGGATTAATTTCTTCTAAAGTAGCCTCTTCTATTTCTTCTGGAGTCACCTCTTCTTGAGATGCTTCCTCTTCTTTTGGTTCTTCGTCTTCACATTAATCTATGTAGAATAATTTATTCTCACTGCACTTATGTCCCTTACTATTTTTGTTGTCACAATTAAAGAATTATCCTTTTTCTCTCTTCCATATATTTGTTTGGGTGTCAACCTTTGTAGTGGTTTAGAAGAAGGAACATTATTTTCTCTATATGCGATGGAGAAGGCATTTCTAGTAGTCAGTTCCATTTTTTTACTTTCAACCTTCCTTGCGATCATGAAATCCTTCTCTAGGGATGATGGTTCAAAGAGACACACCTCATGTTGAATGTTATCTTTCAAGGTTCCAATAAAGAGATATAGAAAATTATATTCTGAAATATTCTTCACTATGAGACTTAGCTGTTGAAATTACTTGATGTTCTCTATAACTGGACCTTTTTGCTTTAGATTTACCAATTAATTAAATAAGGTGTTTATATTTATATCCCCATAATGTGCAATCAATTATTATGTGAATATATACCAAGATATAATAGAGTCATTTTTATGATCACAAAGCCATTGGTACCATACAAATTAATTAGGTTTTGAATATAAGGATGCAATAGTTACCTTTTGCAAAGTGGGCACCTCGTGTAGATCAAAGAATTTCTCCATATGAAAAATCCATGGAGCCTTGCCATCAAACATTCTCATGTCAATATTAGGGATAAAATAGTTCCTTGGACTTGAATTTAACCCATGATGTTGTAGTGTGCTGGAACATAATTCCCATCTAGACATTGGTTTTTAATCTTTGCGTAAGGTTCCAGGTGTTTAGTGTAAGTTGTTGCATGTGAAAATGGTTCTAGTTCATAATATAGTGTCTTGTATCCTAGTTTGTCCACATTTGACCCACTTAGACTAGTGGTTATGCCATAAAAGCTTGTTTTTCCACTTACCCACTCATTTCCTTGTTCTATGGAGTCAATGTGCTCCTCTATGTTACATTTATGGTGTAGCTATTGGATTTCGTTGTTTTAAGGAGACTAGGTGCACACTCTTGACGATTTGGTCAATTTGTTCATTGATGGTACAAACCCAAGCCACTAAACCACCTATAGTGCCCTCATGATGGTTCCTTTCAAACTTGCCGACTAGCCTAGCCACTTGATGGTCCATCTAGGTTCATTTTACCTCATTATGGAAACTACTTGGAGTTACACTTGGCACAATGTCATAGATTGGGGGAATTAGTCTAGATAAGCCATCATTAATGTGAGCTACTCATATGGTTTGTTGGAACCATGGTATTTTGTATCCCATAGTACTTTCCAAAGATATTGCATGTAATGGTCCAAAACCAAGCCACTAAACCATGTCTGACACCCTCATGATTTCATCAATTTTCTCATTAATGGTCCAAAACCAAGCCACTAAACCATGTCTGGCACCCTCATGATGGATCCTTCCACACTTGTTGACTAACCTAACCACTTGATGGTCCATCTAGGTTCATTTTACCTCATTATGGAAAATACTTGGATTTAGAATTGGCACAATGTCATAGATTCGGGGAATTAGTCAAGAAAAGACAACATTAATGTGAGATATTCATATGGTTTGTTGGACCTGTTATAGATGATTTTACCATACTTGGTAAATCATGTCTTTATGGACTTCCATGTTCCTATGCAAACTCTTTGGACCCCCTTTTGTCAAAATAAACTTTGATGTTCCAAGAAATACCTTTAAAAATCCCTAGTTATTGTTATACACGGGTCACAAGCTTACATACCATGTGTACATGTAGCTTGTCACACTATGACCCACGTAGATCAGGAAATGTTCCCAAAAAGAATATATTTTCAATTTTTCCTCAATGAGTCATGAATAATTTGACTATTGGCCTTCCATATTCCTGGAAACACTCAGAATCGACCCTTCACTTCCTATTGAAGGGCTATATATTGAGCCTCTTGGAT
The DNA here is from genome assembly GCA_001517045.1 of Pseudotsuga menziesii. NCBI lineage: Eukaryota > Viridiplantae > Streptophyta > Pinopsida > Pinales > Pinaceae > Pseudotsuga > Pseudotsuga menziesii. The sequence goes on from LPNX010381483.1 coordinate 148,067, forward strand.
GAATTACATGAGGATAACTTATGAGAGAAAAGAGACTATAGTGGATTTATGCCCCATTCATACATGCTTGAGTTAGCATCCCTTTGTCCTTTTGAGCAACCATTAATGTTCTTCCAATATTTCCATTGTCTTGTGAGCTTGCCATTGATTTGGAGGATTGAAGTGGTGGAGGCCCAGGTGGAGGACTTGGACTCTCCATTACCACGAGGTGTCAACATAGTTTGTCACTTGTATCGATGTTTATAATTAACAGAAATATCCATTTCTCATCAATTGTATGTGTGTAACTATGAAGGTTCTTTATCCATGGATGTAGTTACTTCAATTTATACATATTGGTTTTCGATATGCTGCAGTATGCCTAACACTTAATATATATCGTGTTTGTCTATTTTGTTGTTTTTGAGAATGAAATGTAGATGCAAGTGTGGTTGAAAATCTCAATGGGTATCTACTACAACCATCCGGAATAAGGTATGCCTTCTATCCTTTAGTGTTAGCTTGGTTGGTCTCTATTGCATATGGAAATGGATTGATTTCTGGTATCATACACTCTGTTGTGGTCTACCCCAAGCCATATGAAGTTTTCTTCATAACATAATTGGCAACCATAATGGGAACTTACCTTACTTGTTGGGGTTTGGATGCAGGATGTGCTTGAATTGCTCTCTGTTTCCTTGTGTTTCTATGTTGTGTTCAGAATTTTGTTAGCCCATTGGTATCCTATTAAATTAATTTGGATCTTATATTTCATTTTTACTACCTTCCTCTTGTTGTACATGGGTCATAGAAGTATCAGTTGTGTATACACTTGAGCTGTAACACTTACAGTCACGTATACAGGCTGGTTTTCTGTGAACATTCATGTATACCCCTTTTTTTGAGTGTGAACTTGACGTTTGATAGATGGTGGGTGGGTTCTGAGAGTTTTTGAGTGTTCTTGGGTGCCTGTGATGTCTGTTACTGCTTCTGTTTTTTACCAGAGACCTTTTTTCTTTTCTTTTTAGCTAAAAGTTGTTCTTGTCATTCTTATCCTTTTTGTTTTGATATTAGTGCATTAGACATTTTTATCTCAGTGTCTTTCTTGGCATGTGTCTGATACTTGCTGTAGGGTCTAGGAGTTGTAGAGTCTTTTTATTGCATTTCCAGATCATTCATTATAAAAATACAAAAATATTTTATCTTTGGCATGTTTCTGCATTGTGCATTTGTATGAAAATAGTACTTGCATTATTTTTTCTTAGTTTAATAGTGATCAGTATTTCATATAGGAATGGTTGCATTGGAATTTGAAGAGAAATTTATGCATCTCATGTAGTGGCATGCCCCTTTTTCATATACGAAGACAAATTGCACTTGTAATCATTTGTTAGGTGTACATATTTACTTCATTGTTGAGTCATAATATCACTAGTTGCATGATCATTTCCTTTGAGTAATCACAACCCTTAAAATGAATGTTTGACTTAAAATTGATTGCACATTTTTATTTGATATAGGTGCACTAACAATCTTGTTGCCGCCTTTCACACACCTGGGTCACGTGGCAGAAATATTCAATCCACTCGGTGTGTCCTTGGGGGAAAGTTTCAAGTCAAGGCTATCACCTTGTTCTTGACTCCTCCATTTAGGCTCAACCCCTAATGAATCCAAGGGGGGTAGACCCTATTAAGTTACTAAGGCAAAATTATTTAGTATGGTGATGTTAAATTGAATGAGTTACTTAGGAGTTTGAAACTTAACCATAAACAACCATAGATGACAAGATACAAAATGAGCGCATGAAAGCACAATGCTGAGACACAATATATATATATATATATATATATATATATAAAGAAATAAAATAGCCAGTGCCTTAAAATGGAGTCAAAAGATAATCAATGTACTTGCATGTTCTTGGAGTGAATGTTTTGTTATTGCCTCTTGGTACGTTTTAAGTTAATGTGAAATATGAGTTGATTACAATTAGGTGAAGGGGTGGACTCCAGATATACCTAAGAGTACTTGGAGTATGTCCAAAACTAAACCTTCACAGCTACGCGCTAGGAATATGTGGGCTGAATGGAGTCTATGAGGATATTGTTCATAATGCACCCATAGGTGTAACAGAGATTGGCGCCCCGAGGTCACTTTTTAGGAGTTCCCGCTTCCTTTGGGTATTTTGCCACCGTAATGGTTTGATCGAGGTGTTGGATTTTCACCTGATGGTTTGTCAATTTGGGAGAGTGAATCCTAATTATTCTAGTCACTTGAGTGCTTTTGATGCATCTTGACTGATTCAACAAACCGCATCCAAGTGCAGAGCATACACACCAGAGTCTTGTCAATTTTAGTAAATTTTAGACAAGGTGTTCTTATTGAAAAGAACCCCCCCCAGGAACCTCTTTCGATCCAAGTGGATCTCAATCGGGGAATCAAGGAGGGGTTCATTTTAATATAGCTAATGAAATGTTTGATGAAAAATAAAACAAAGATACACAATGTTGGTTTTCTAATTAGTACTACTACACATCTCTTTCCCCTTTCGGGTCAATCGAGAAGTCGTGGGGTAAGAATTAAAATTACTTTGAAACCTCAGATATTGAATATGGAAATGATTTCAAATCAAATTATACTACCCTGCAGATTATAACTATGCTAGATTAAAAAAAGATAAACGAAAAGAAAAAAAAGACACGGACGCAAATCCCCCCAGGGGGGATGGTGAATAGGCTCGAAAGAGCCTATTCGAAAATATATTTTGTTTTTATTAGCAAAGATTTACAATATCATCAAATAGAAATTGATGCACTTTGGTTCTTGTTATGTGGGATCCAAAGGCTTACAACAAGCTTGTAACAAGCTAAAATCAAAACACGACGGTGGGGGAAGCTTCTGGGAAGCTCTGGTTCGTCCAAGAGTTGGAAAGTGGGCAGAGTCTCCTTCTCTTTTTTGTTAGACCTGCTAAAAAAAATCAAGAAATTAAAATCAAATGTGCCCAAACACACTTTAAAAGTGTTTTGGGTCACCACGTTAGTTACTGAAAAAAAACTTAGTAAAAAATTGTTAAAAGGGTCTAATCTATTTTGCAAAAAGGAACCAAGGAAAGCAAGATTTCCTTGGGATCTTGGCTTGCTGTTTGGGCAGCCAATGAGATATCCACTTTTCTTGCAAAATTTGAATATTTGAAGAATGAAAAAAGAAACTACCTTATGAGCAAGCTTTATATCTATGCTTTAGCTACTTGCAAAAAAGGAAATTCCTACACCTAGATCTATCTTTATGAAATGATATTCTTTATGAAATTATAGATCTAAGCAGCAAGAATATTATAAACTAGATATAAAAATATATATTCAATTCTTAGAACTAGATCTGGTCATAAGAGGAAGAGATAGGTAACCGGAAGATTGAATTTTTAAAGAAAGGAGAAAAAGAGGATAGAAGGTCGGCTCATTGCTTGAATGGAACAAGCTGAAAGGAGGCCCTTTTGTGGAGTGCTAAGGGACAGAGTCTTGAGCTTATTGGATAAGGAATGGCATCAATCTTGATCCACACCTTCATCCAATCAGGAACCTGCAACTAGATAACACAAGCCTGCACAACATCTTGTGAGATCTGGATATAGATGTATAAAGCAACAAAAATGAAAGATCATGCAAAAATAATCTTATTTAAGCATATAACTGAAATTCTTGAGCATACATCATATGGATAAACAAGAGCAAGCAATATAACTTTCCTAGTTTACACCCTTACTGGATTCAACCGAATCCTTGAAGCCAGAAAACGAAAGCAGCATAGAAATTGGAAAGAAATTGCAGTTACCACATTAGCAACATAACACTGAGAATCCACACAAACACATGCACTACACGGTATAGCCTCCAAAGCTTCTTTATTCACAAAATATAGCAGTATTACAATGGCAACAGCTCCTCAATCCAACTCTAACTAGCTTGGAATAGGTAGCTTGTGATTTTATTTATACAAAAACTAGGAGATCCAGCCCAGGGGGAGCACAAATCCCAAGGAGACAGATCACTGCAGCTGAGGGAGAGTCCATTAATGCTGATATGAAGCTGAACTTAGCCTACTTGTCAACCGGGGGAATGATTGAGCTGACACATCAACCCATAAACTGACACATCAGTCCATAGAGCTTCCAGGAGAGCCCACATATGTGGAGGAGAGAGACAGGGCACAATTCCCCGTAAAGGCTGCTGAAGATCAACTCTGGATCTGATTTGATCACCTCCTTCAGTCAAGGATTTGTCAGATCCAGTCAATCTGGTTCAGATTTGACTGATTTCAATCAAATCGGTTGAGAATCCCCTGATCTAGGATTCTGGATTTGCTCCATTATTCATCAATTTATTAATTAAAATAATCAATAATTGATTTTTTGGGGATTTCTGACCTGAGTGATAGAAAATCACTCAAAACTAGGAAATAGTTGGTCCATGGGTTTACATGGTTCTCTTAGCTTGAAAATGAGCACCTACATGACTGAAATTGATTATTTGGCCCACTTTTATTACAAAATCATTTTTTTCCATTTAATCTATTAAAAAATAGCCTAAGTTTTGGAAAAATTAAATTTTAATAAAAAACACTGAAAAAATCAAAAAATTGAAAAAATGAAAAAACCTAGGGGGACTTAGACATGTTCAGATGACTCGACCATGATGCCTAGCATGTTTATACATTGACAGATAGACTCTAATAACCTCAATAGGCCTAAATGCCAAGCCGACCACCCTAACTTTGGAGGTATGGAGTGAAAAACTCAGAAATTATCAGTTGTTTATTCAACAACCAATAATAACCAAGGGAAAAAACATCCTAGGCTGATCGGATTGAAAAATAAAGTCTAAGAGGCCGAGTCTTTTATAGACACTATCATGCTAGAACATTTATTACAATTCCCACATGGGGTATGAACATGTGATATAGTACAACAAGCACTTGCCAGAAATACTTCCAAAGGTCTTCTGAAATCCAAACAAGTTATCCTTGTCTGGTTCACTAGGCTCACTTGATAAAAAACCACTAAGTACAACTTAGGCGGTAACATCCTGGCTCCATCTAGGGACACATTCTCTGATTGATCTTCTATTCAAAGGAGAGGATGTGAGAACTCTGGAAACTCTAGGTCCTGCATAGCAATTAGAGTTTGTCAGTAACATGTATATATAAAAAAACAATTAGAAAGCAAACTAATGTACATAATTAGTCTATGATGTGAAAAAATGGAATATTTTACAAAACTAATGTACAAAGGAAAATTTTCAAACATGGTACAAAATAACTATAATACAACAATATGATACATAAAATATAGAAATACATGCAGGGCAAGGTTTAGAAATTGGCCCTGAAACCACCGATGCCAATAAAGGCATCAAACTGTCTTGGCGAAAAACATCTTGAGTAGGAAACCATTCATTGGCAAGCTCAACCTTTCTCCTTCTAGGTCATTTAGATAGAAGGAATTTGTTCCTGCTATTTCATCGATGATGTACGGCCCCAAACATAAGCTGTCGATCTTTCCATGTTTCCCAGATTTCTCCCGTCATTTGTCCCAACGAAAGACTGTGTCACCTAATTGAAAGGATCATGGTCGGGTAGATCTGTCAAAGGTTCTCTTGACCTTGTCTATTTTTTTGATACTTTGGTCAAGGAAATTTATTTGACTCTCATCTAACTCGATGAACTGGTTTATTCTGTTCTGAATGGCCTCCTGATCTGAGCTGAAGGTCTGGAGAAGCTGATATATTGGAATCTTTAAATGGACCGATAAGGTGACATCTAGGACATAGACTAGTTCGAAATGGATCCTCTCGGTTGAACTTTTCTTGGTGATTCTATTGGCCCATAAAGCTAATTTGATCTTGCTATCCCAAGCCTTCTTATTATCACCCACAATTTTCTTGATTATGGTCATTAAGTTCTTGTTACTTGATTCAGCTAGACCATTTCCTTGGGGATAATAATTGGATGAGTGGGATAGGACAATCCTATACTTGAAATAGAAAGATGACATCTCGGAGGAAACAAAGCATGGGCCATTATCCGTGATGATTCTGGCTAGCACACTGAATCTTGTGATAATCTTATCTTCTAAGAAATCCATGACTATAGCATCGGTTTCCTTCTTGGTGGGTATCACCTCTACCCACTTGGTAAAATAATCAGTGGCAGTAAGAATCCAAGAGTAACCATTTTTTGAGTTATCTTTGAACTTATTGATGAAATCAAGCCGCCACTGCTAGAAAGGGGCTTGGACTACTATCAGACTTAAAGGCAAGGATTTCATTTGTTGCTTTCCGGTGAATAACTAACACTAGGGGAAAACTCTGACAGTCTTGTGCACATCTAAAAATAGGTTTAGCCAATAGTAGCCTGCTCTAAGGATTTTATGGGCAGTTGTTCTTGCTGCAAAATGCCCACCACAAAATCCTAAACAGAACTCAACCATGAGTTTTTTGGACTCAAGTTCATCGACACATCTAAGTAATAAACCATCTAGGTTTCTCCAACCCAAACCATCTTTTGTTAAACAATACTTAGTTGATTTTAACCTTAATTCTCTTCTTTTATGGCCAAGTAAGTGATCGGGGCATGTAAGGTTGTGGAGGAAGAATATGATGTCGGTGTACCAAGGGTGCTTCTCTAATCTCTGAATCTCATCTGATACACTTTGTTCTGAATCACTGTTCTGGCAGATTATTCCTAAGGCCTTTTCATTTCCTTGGTTCAACATCTTTGCAACACCTTGTCCCTTGATTAATTTAGTAGGTTTTATCTCCAAATCATATTCTTGAATATTTGAAACCCACTAACCCCTGATTCCTAGACAATCCTATTGATACATGATATCCTTCACAGCTACAATGGGTACATAACCAATGATTTTGGGGTAACCTACATAAGTTCTGAAATGTTTAAGGGACTTGACAAGAGCATAGGCCTGTTTCTCCATGGTGGTATACTTCAACTCTGAATTTTGCAAGGATCTACTCATAAATTCTATAGGTTGCTATTGTCCCTCGTTATTCTTTTGAAACAAAACACAGGCAATGGTGTCTTCTCAGGCAAAGGAAAATATCTGGAATTCCTTGGAATAATCTGGACTGATCAAGAATAGGGACATGGATATGGCATTTTTGATAGACTTGAATGCAACTTTCCCTTCATCTGTCCACTCAAACTTAGCATCTTTCTTTAACAACTTTTGTAGAGGTTTCATTAATTCTACTAAATTTGGGATGAATCTTCTTATGAAATTGATCTGACCATTGAAATACTGGAGAGATTTTAGATTCTAAGGAAAGGGGACTTTATTAATGGCTTCAACTCTCTCAGGATCAACCTTGACACCATCCTTAGAAATGATATCTAAGATGACTTATGTGGTCAGATCTTTCTTTTGAAAAAACAGTTAAGTCATCTTGATATATTTGGATTATTTTTCCTATAAGTTCTTTGGAGGAAAAATCCATGGCTCTTTGGAAGGTGGCACCAGCATTCAATAAGCCAAAAGGCATTCTTAAAAATTTTTAGGTACCCCAAGGTGTGGTGAATGTAGTCTTATGTTGATCCTCCTTATTTACCAACACCTGGTTATAACTGGAAAAGCCATCCAACATGGACATCATTCTCGATCCTGTTACTCTTTGAAGCAATGTTTCCATGTCGGGTAATGGGTAATTATCTTTGAGGCATGATGTATTCAGATTTCTATAACCTATACATATTCTAATTGAACCATTCTTCTTCCTGACAACAACTAAGTTGGAACACCAAGATGAATGTCTTATAGGTGTTATGATCCCTGCTACTAACATCTTCTGAAGTTCCTTTTGCACAATGGGGGACAACTTAGGATTTATTCGCCTAAGTTTTTGTCGAAAAGGTTTGACCTCCTTAGCTTCTTCTATGAGGGGAATAGTGTGTTGAAACACATCTTCCTGATAGGCTTTAAGCTCATCATAACTAAAGGCCAACACATCTCTATACTCTTTGATTAATTTGATCAAATTGTTCCTTTCCTTTTCTGAAGTACCTTTTCCAATTTTTATTAACTTCGGGTCCTTGTCAGTTCCTATGTTTATTTCCATATAATTCCCAATTTTTATTTCTTCTTTTTGTTTTTTATGATGATCATGTCGATAAAAAATATTCTCAAAAGCTATAAGGCTACTCGGGATTTGATTCCTTACATTATCCTCACACTCCTAATACTCTTTACCCTCTTGCTGATAACTAATCTTGCAACCTTCAAACTCTTGTAGATTGTGGATGAATCTCAAGAGTTTCTCATCATCTTTAAACACCTTCCAGTGATCTATATTATCCAAAATTGAAGGTCTGAAATTAATTTCCATCTTTCCATTCCCACTAATCATTTCATCTGATGGCTGGAGGGTGGATGATGCTACTGCCAATTTATCTGCTAACCCATTCATTTCCCTATGGATCTTCTGAATGTTAAGTGCATCAAACCACTCCATAGTGTCCCATGTGGCATTCCTATACTTTCTTAGTCTTTCATTTTTTCATTGATACTGATTCTTAACCTGGAGGACAACTAAATCTGAATCACCCTTTAGGTTCAACATATTTATCCCCATATATTTAGCAGTTTTTAACCCTAGGAGCAATGCCTCATACTCGGCTACATTGTTTGATGCTTCAAACTCTAACCTGAAAGAAAAGTTGTAGACATTATTTGAAGGAGAGATGATCATGATGCCCGCACCTTTTCCAGCTTTGGAATAAGCCCTGTCAAAGTACATTTTCCAAACTTCATCTATCTTTTCATTTTTAATGTTTTCCTTAATAGGGTCCATGAAATTTGACAAAATAGCATAGTTTCCAAAGTTATCAGTGAAATGAACAAATTCATTTCTGGGCTTCTTAGGGTTTTCTACATGTCGTTTCCTTAGATTCTCTCTGTGGAGAATCACCCTAGTGTTTTTTGATGCAGGTATAGTAGCATATGTCCAATCCATTTGAATGTACCCATCAAGAGTTGCGGCCCATTTTCTGGATAGAAACATCCCCCAATTATCCGGAACATCTATCACTACCACATCCATCAACATGTCGATATCAGGATACTTGGCCAACTTAACTTGTAAATTTAATATTATCCCTACCACTTCAACTTCTCTTGCATCCATAGCACAAACATTGTGGTAGGGTCGGGTGACCCTTAGATTTAGCTGTTCCATTACTTTTCTTGTCATGAAATTTGATGAAGCACCTGAATCTAACATGCAGTTATGAAGGAGACGGTTATAAACTAAGAGGGAGACATAAAAATGAGGGTGTTATTCTCTTCTCAGATCAACACTGTTGAGGACTATAGGCATATCTATAGGTTCAATATATTCAGCTTGAAATATAGAATTATTATTAGGAAGAGGATCCTCTTTGACAATATTATGAGCTTTACTTTGACTATCCTCTAAGGCTTTCAACAACTTTTCTTTTTGACCAGGAATTTTAAGGACATCAGTTACATAAACATGAATCTTAGCACTACTTATCCATTCTCCCATATCAACATTTGATTTAGGGATAACAGGAGGATCTGGGAGAGGAGGAGCGATTACCTTTGGCTTGTACTGTTTAGACGGTGATGGCTTCTCCTTTCTTTGATACACTGCTCCCTTGAATCTAGCCTCCTTCATTTCCTTGATTTTTTCCAGAGAAGGCATTACACCATAAAAGTTGGAAAGGAGATCCTTCTCATAACTGTAATCCATGGCCTACTACCAATGCTGGATTGATAAAGGGTAGGTTTAGCCTACCGTGTACACATGATTAGACTCGCCTGATGTTGTTTCCTGATTACTGACCTCGGACATTCCATGTTCTATAAATTGGTTTGCAATATAACAAGTGCTTTCTTGGTGGAATTGATCACAAGGTCTACACCATGGAATGACTTCTTCTACCTGGTTAGTTGAGTCTAACTGGTTTGGACTCCTAGGTTCTTGCTGAGGAGATTTCTTCTGATACATCTGATTCTGTTTAGGCTGAAAGTTCCTGGGTCCATTATTTCTTTCCATTGTGACTATTCTGTTCTGAATACGATTCAGTTGTGCAGAATGATTTGCCATGATTTCGTTTTGAATAGTAACCAAGTCTTTTATCATGTTAGTTACCTTTTCCATGGGGTCTTTAGAGGTTTATTTTTCCTCTAACTCAATATATTTTCCCTTCTCTTTGTTGTATGAAGTGTTTCCCATAGTGTAACCTAGAATGTTGGATTTCCCTGAAGATTGCATATTCTTTTCTATTTTCTCGGCCAATTCTTGAGAATTTTTTAGATCGGCTGGTTCTTTGTCCCTTAACTGGTACCTAAAATTACCAATGAAAGCTTCGATGTAAGATATGAGGATAGAGGCATCATTTGGCTTGATTTCTTTAGGGAGGTCTACAACCACACGCCTGAACTTAGTATTAAATTCATCAATGGTTTCATTCTCCATCTTCTTTATGTTATGAAGGGTAGCAAGTAGATGTCTTGGTTCTTTCTTCCCCCCCCCCCGGTTTCTTCTTAAAACCCTCTAGGAATTCAATAAGAGTTTTATATGAATCATCACCAAGGTCGAAGTACCATTCCACAGCATCATCCTCTAAGGATAAAGCAAAGAGCTTCATTTTGACATCTTCATGGTTATGGGTAGCATCATTGCAATAACTGACAAGGTGCTTTTCAAACTTTCAGATGTGGGACTTGGCAGTGATGACATTATTTCCCTGGAATATGGGGAGCTTCTTGATAGCATCATTTGGAATGTCATGAGGATTACCTGCTATCTAAGAAAAGTCAAGGGGTTTGTAAAATTCTGTCACTTCTTGAGATTGGAAGGTATGACTCTCTACAAATATGTGATGGATATCTGAGAGGGATTGGTCTCCTAAATTTTCAAGGTTTCTACGAGAATTCTGCCTATTCAATATTTCCCTAATAAACCTTTTGGGATCAGGGAAGGATTGAATAATTTTCGGTGGTTTCTTCGGGTAGAAATTCTTGAAGGGGTTAGATAGTGGAGTCGCCAGATGGATCGATTTTTAATTTTTATGTTTTTTAAAGAGTAGATCAATCAAAAGTTTTTATCTTTTTAGTTGTTTAGAAAAAAGTTAAGCTAAGTCGTACTCGGGAATAAAAATATTTATCCTCGACAATGGCACCAAAAAGTGTTGTTGCCTTTCACACACCTGGGTCACGTGGCAGAAATATTCAAGCCACTCGGTGTGTCCTTGGGGGAAAGTCTCGAGTCAAGGCTATCACCTTGTTCTTGACTCCTCCATTTAGGATCAACTCCTAATGAAGCCAAGGGGGGTAGACCCTATTAAGTTACTAAAGAAAAATTATTTAGTATGGTGATGTTAAATTGAATGAGTTACTTAGGAGTTTGAAATTTAACCATAAACAACCATAGATGACAAGATACAAAATGAGTGCAAGAAAGCACAATGCTGAGACACAATATATATATATATATATATAGAAAGAAAGAAAATAGCGAGTGACTTAAAATGGAGTCAAAATATAATCAATGTACCTGCATGTGCTTGGAGTGAATGTTTTGCGATTTACTCTTGGTACGTTTTAAGTTAATGTGAAATATGAGTTGATTAAAATTAGGCGAAGGGGTGGACTCCAGATATACCTGAGAGTACTTGGAGTATGTCCAAAACTAAACCCTCATGGCTACCCGCAAGGAATATGTGGGCTGAATGGAGTCTCTGAGGCTATTTTTCATAATGCACCCACAGGTGTAATAGATATCGATGCCCCAAGGTCACTTTTCAGCAGTTTTCGCTTCCTTTGGGTATTTTGCCACCGTAATGGTTTGATTGAGGTGTTGGATTTTCACCTGATAGTTTGTCGATTTGGGAGAGTGAATCCCAATTATTCTATTCACTCTAGTGATTTTGATGCAGCTTGACTGATTGGATGAACCACAACCAAGTGCAGAGCATACACACCGAAGTCTTGTCAATTTTAGTAAATTTTAGACAAGGTGTTCTTATTAAAAAGAAAACACCCTAGGAACCTCTTTCGATCCAAGTGGATATCAATAATGGAATCAAGGACGGGTTAATTTTAATATAGCTAATGAAATAGTTGATGAAAAATAAAGCAAATATACACAATGTCGGTTTTATAATTAGTCCTACCACACATCTCTTTCCCCTTTCGGGTCAATCGAGAAGTCGTGGGGTAAGTATTAAAATTACCTTGAAACCTTAGATATGGAATATGGAAATGATTTCAAATCAAAGTATACTACCCTACAGATTAGAACTACGCTAGATTAAAAAAAGATAAATGAAAAGCAAAAAAAGACACGGACGCAAGTCCCCCTAGGCGGGATGGTGAATAGGATCAAAAGAGACTATTCGAAAAGATCTTTTGTTTTTATTAGTAGTGATTTACAATATCAGCAAATATAAATTTATGCACTTTGGTCCTTGTTATCTAGGATCCAAAGGCTTACAACATGCTTGTAACAAGCTAAAATCAAAACACGGCGGTGGGGGAAGCTTCTGGGAAGCTCTGGTTCGTCTAAGAGTTGGAAAATGGGTAGAGTATCCTTCTCTTTTTTATTAGACCTGATAAAAAAAGCAAGCAATTAGAATCAAATGTGCCCAAACACACTTTAAAATTGTTTTGGATCACCACGCTAGTTATCGAAAAAAAACTTAGTAAAAAATTGTTAAAAGGGGTTAATCTAGTTTTGCAAAAAGGAACCAAGGAAAGCAAGCTTTCCTTGGGATCTTGGCTTACTGTTTGGGAAGCCAATGAGATATTAATTTTTCTTGCAGAATTTAAATCTTTGAATAATGAAAAAAGAAACTACCTTATGAGCAATCTTTAGATCTATGCTTTAGCTACTTGCAAAAAAGGAAATTCCTACACCTAGATCTATCTTTATGAAATTATAGATCTAAGCAGAAAGACTCTCAGTAAACTAGATCTAACAATATATATTCAATTATTATAACTAGATCTGATCATAAGAGGAAGAGACAGGTAACCGAAAGATTGATTTTTTAAAGAAAGGAGAAAAAGAAGAGAGAAGGTTGGCTCATTGCTTGAATGGAACAAGCTTAAAGGAGGCCCTTTTGTGGAGCGCTGAGGGACAGAGTCTTGAGCTTATTGGATAAGGAATGGCATCAATCATGATCCACACCTTCATCCAATCAGGATCCTGCAACTAGATAACACAAGCCTGCACAACACCTCGTGAGATCTGGATATAGATGTATAAAGCAACAAAAATGAAAGATCATGCAAAAATATTCTTATTTAAGAATATAACTGAAATTCTTGAGCATACATCATATGGATAAACAAGAGAAAGCAATCTAACTTGCCTATTTTACACCCTTACTTGATTCAACCGAATCCTTGAAGCCAGAAAATGAAAGTAGCACAGAAATTGGAAAGAAATTGCAATTACCACATTAGCAGCATAACACTGAGAATCCACACAAACACATGCACTACATGGTATATCCTCCAAAGCTTATTTATTCACAAAATATAGCAGTATTACAATGGCAACATCTCCTCAATCCAGTTCTAACTAGCTTGGAAGAGGTAGCTTGTGCTTTTATTTATACAAAAACTAGGAGATCCAGCCCAGGGGGGGCACAAATCCCAAGGAGACAGATCATTGCAGCTGAGGGAGAGTCCATCAATGCTGATATGAAGCTGAACTGAGCCTACTTGTCAACCGAGGGGCTTATTGAGCTGACACATAAACCCATAAACCGACACATCAGTCCACAGAGCTTCTAGGAGAGCCCACACATGTGGAGGAGAGAGAGAGGGTGCAATTCCCCATAAAGGCTGCTGAAGATCAACTCTGGATCTGATTTGATCACCTCCTTCAATGAAGGATTTGTCAGATCTAGTTAATCTGGTTCAGATCTGACTGATTTCAATCAAATCGGCTGAGAATCCCCTTATCTAGGATTCTGGATTTGCTCCATTATTCATCAATTTATTAATTAAAATAATCAATAATTGATTTTTTGGGGATTTCTGACCTAAGTGATGGAAAATCACTCAAAGCTAGGAAATAGTGGGTCCATGGGTTTACATGGTGCTCTTAGCTTGAAAATGAGCACCTACATGACTGAAACTGATTATTTGGGCCACTTTTATTACAAAATCAATTTTTCCAATTAAATAATTAAAAAATAGCCTAAGTTTTGGAAAAATTAAATTTTAATAAAAAACACTGAAAAAATCAAAAAATCAAAAAATTGAAAAAACCTAGGGGGACTTAGACATGTTCATATGACTCAGCCATGATGCCTAGCATGTTTATACATTGACACATAGACTCTAATAACCTCAATAGGCCTAAATTCCAAGCCGACCACCCCAACTTTGGAGGTATGGAGTGAAAAACTCAGAAATTATCAGTCGTTTATTCAACAACCAATAATAACCAAGGGAAAAAACACCCTGGGCTGATCGGATTGACAAATAAAGTCTAAGAGACCTAGTCTTTTACATACACTATCATGCTAGAACATTTATTACAATTCCCCCATGGGTATGAACATGTGATATAGTACAACAAGCACTTTCCAGAAGTACTTCGAAAGGTCCTCTAAAGTCTGAACAAGTTATCCTTTTCCGGTTCACCAGGATCACTTGATAAAAAACCACTAAGTACAAATTAGGCAGTAACAAAGCTTAGGCTGTAGAGTCCTGGAATAGGGTGTCATGAGTAAATATTTCTAAGAGTACAAATCAAAACAATTGGGTGTCTGTCCATGGGAGAAGAGAAATCCCTTATATAATTAGTGTTCTCAGGAGGCTCCTCTTACAGAGGAGTTAAGCACGAGGTAGCATACATGTTTGTGTGTGGGTATCCCTTAACCACTCTCTGTGCAGCATGGAGATATTTCTCGGATCTTATTCATATTTGGGGGATTTTGAGGTACCTTTGGTGCTTTTGAGCTTCGGGATTTGTTACCCTTTCGATACGGTAGATCCCGCATGTGATTGTCCTCTTGAGAATTCATTATATTGGGGTTACCTTAGTTTCCTTTATTAGGTATCGTAGGGGGTACTTGCAGATTTTATTCTATGAGTGTCCTGGCCAAGTAGGGATCACACATCATAGTTGCTTTATGCATTGAAGTTGAGGGAAACTATATTTGCTTACACACCTCTACTTATAGTGTATGGGAGTCTTAGAAATCTCCAATGCAAGACATATATGCTAAAATCAGGCGCTTATTTATCCTCCATGTTGTCTTGTTTGCATATGGCTTAGATTTTCATAGGAGTGTGCTATTTGTGCACTAGCTTTATCTAGGGTTCGTACTTGGTTGAGTATTTTTTCTTTTGTAGAGTCATCATGGATCAAGTTTCGACACTCTGTCGATCTCAGCAATTAGCGGGGATTTCTCCTTATGGATATTCTCATCCTCCACGGAAAAGGATTAGACATTCTAGGTGAACTTATAGAGACTGTGATTCACACACCAGTCTCATCATGAGTAATACATATGAGATCCCAGAAATCCCCCCTTCTCCATCCTATGGAATGGGGAATGTGACATTTAGTAGACCTGGGACTCTATTGAAAATGATCCTCATGGGGTTGTTGCTTCCTACAACTCACAACCCCAACTGTCATATTTTGCAGCTTCCTATCAGAAGTCTTCCTCATGAAGGTCGAGTGGTGAGACTACCATGTTCCCTATAGAAGTGGTCCCTTTATATTTTGCATGCCAGACCTTACTGAAAATTTTATGTCATCCGTTGTTGATCCTAGTATAGGTACTCGTGTTAGGTTTGGGGGCACTTCCATCCCTTTCCATGTTGATAGGTTTGGTAGTGGTCATATTACACCTTCTACTCCATTTTTTGGAGGATTTTTATACCCTTCATCTGGGCATCATACTAGGATTCCTTTTCACAAATGGGACCCTAGAGATGTGAACATTGGAGGTACATCTTAGATTCCATCCTATGCTCCATCATCCACTGCACCTATTATGTCAATTGATTTTCTCATGATACATCCTCCTCATAACCCACATGGTCCTTTGGGATGGAGTGTTGCTTCTAGCCATGTTGTCCCCTCATTTATCAATATTTTTTTGTAAGGAGGTTATGTAACTCCTTATGTATATAGGGGTCAACCCTTTTATCACTTTGAAAATTGTGGTTATGTAGAACCCCAGTCTCAAGGTGTAACTACTTATAATATTCTCTTGCATCCTTTTTATGGGTCAATTAGGAGGATATTATTATATGAATATCCAAGGCCATGGTCTTTACAGCAATCATCCCTATATGAATCAACCTTGTATGGTAGCATGGAACCAGATGGCATAACCTAGGCTCCCTTTCTTAGCTACATTGAACTTACCTGACCTGTCGAAGTTGACCAATGATCTGGTTTCTCATGATCTGATGTGGCAATTGGTTCCTGTTAAGCATCCTTCAGACATTCCAAAGTTTGACAGTAAGAATGGTGAGGACCTTGGAGAGCATGTTGTTACACTGAAATCTTGTCATGTTGAGCCATGTGTCAACCCTTTGCCTAATCCCCAAATTGCCCTCTGCTAAAATTGATTTCCTTTGAGGTTGTTTTTACCTTTTTTCCCTCTTTAGGAAGGTTGGCTCTCTTTCCCTTCATGTTAGAAACATTGAAGGATCTCTTTCTCCTAAAGAAAGGTGCACCAACACTCTTTCCCTTCATGCTAGAAGAACTGGAGGTACTCTTTCCTTTCCTGCTAAGTGAGCCGATGGTGTTTTGAGGTCAAAAAATGAAGCTTTGAGACTCTTCTTGAAGGTGGATGAGATGGAGGATTATCCCTATCATCTAGGTGAGGTGGCATTCAGTTCGTAACCTATGGGGAAGATCCCTTAGACCCCTCCTCCCAATCCTCAACCTACTCTATCCCTTTATCCCTATAAAATGAAGACTTCATGGAGTGGGTGATAGGAGGCCAAAGAAAGCATCCTTATGTTGTTGGATTGAGAAAGCTCGTTAAAAAATGAAGCAAATTCCCTGAGAATTCTTTCTACTGATCTTCGAGCTCGTTAAAAACAGTAATATTGTGTTGAGCTTACTTTATTGCTTTTTCGTGCTCTAGTTTTAAACATGAAAAAGGTTCTGAGCGCCTTTTATACCTTTGGTGTGCTCGTTAAAAACTTAGCAAAGAGGTATCAAGTATACTTTTACTATTTTTCAAACTTGTTAAAATTGGATTATGAAACAAGAACCCTAATAGAGTCCCATTTAAGCTCTTTTTGGACCCTTAAAATGTGAAAAGATCGTCGAGTGAACTTGTCTTCTTCACACTCGTAAAAGGACCCGAAGAGTCATCCTCTTGGTGATATTTTACCCCTTTTTTGGACCAGGGGGCACTACTTACGAAAAAGGTATACTCTTTCCAATCATGATTGGAAGAGTTCTCCTAGGCAACATTTATACTTTTTTGGGCCTCGAGGAATTTATTTACGAAAAATTCCATTTTGGATTCTTCGTACTCATTTCAAACTCTCTAAACATGAAACGACGAATGAGTTTGCTTTCATCGGAATCATAAAATCAAATGATGAAGGTTCCTTTTCTGGTAGTGAAACTCTCCTTTCTCAGGTTCATAAAACATATGAGAATGGACTCATCGCTTGATGAGCTACAACGAGTGTTTGTTACCCTATTTGAACTCGTTAAAATGAAAAGAGTCAATCATCCTTCATGATGGGTAAATTAAGGAAAGAGTTTGTATTTTTTTATGGCATTACATAGTTAATCTTGAACATGGCACTCATTTGCATATGCATTTCAGTACTTGGATAGTCAGTTTGTCTTCGAGTCTTGCTGATTCCATGAGTCTTCTTACATCACTTGAGTTTTCCAAGAATACTCCCGTCATCAGTTGCATTGGGGGATGGCTATCAGTCTCGTCGAAGTCAATACTACCAAGTCATGCGATGCCCATGTTGAAGAGAAGTTTTTTCATATGTTCACTATCTACAGTTAGTTTACCTTCTATCATGTTGGTCATTTCTGAGTTAGTCTTGTACATCACCCTGTTGTCCAGTTTACTCCAAAACATCTATGATCGTGTTTTGTGTTGATGATGAGGGATTCATCATGGCCCTCCTTCGATAAGTCTATTCCTGTTGAACTCAACACCTTATCTAGGGATTGGACTTAGAAACCAAGTCAAGTACCTTGGACCTGCGTGCCTTAATGGCATGTTACCTCACTTTAAACATGAGTTCACATCATTGGATATTGATTGAAATATCTCATCGAGTGTTCTAATCCAAGTCCTTTATTCACATTCGATGGTATGTACTGAGATACCTTGGGCATCATTGACATCAATGGTGATTTCCCTCACGCTTGTTAATAGTTTACATCAATGACTAGTAATCAAGTGGTTTCAACCATGTTCTACATCAAGACATTGTAATCACATGGTTAGATTCGTATAATTGTGGGTTCGGCTTGAAGACCCTAGGTTATCTGATGTTTTTCCAAGGTTGTGATGGAGCTGGTTTTGAGTCATATTACACGGATCCACTTTGTATTGATCATGGTTGTGTTATCATCTCATCATGTATCTATTCTTGTGTCTAGTATCCATGATTATGTTCAGTCGATCTCTACTACCATGGATCTGCATTGTATTGGTTAGAAGCCATGTTATGAGTCATATGAGTTTGAGTCAGTTGTACTACAGCAGCTTCTAGCACAAATACTCTCCTTTGATTTCTTCACTTCGCAAAGAATTCACTTATTGCATTCCTCTAACTTCATGATTTGGGGGGCATTCTGTTACACCAAAATCTCATCATGTTGAGCCATGTGTCAACCCTTTGCCTAATCCCCAAATTTCCCTCTGCTAAAGTTGATTGATATTAAGGTTGTTTCTTCCTTTTTTTTTGTCTTTAGGAAGGTAGATGCTCTTTCCCTTCATGTTAGAATCATCGAAGGCACTCTTTCTCCTAAATAAAGGTGCACCGAACCTCTTTCCCTTCATGCTAGAAGCGTCGACGGTGCTCTTTCCCTTTCTGGTAAGTGCGTTGATGGTGTTACGAGGACAAAAAATGAATCTTCGAGACTCTTTTTGAAGGTGGATGAGGTAGAGGATTATCCATATCATCTAGGTGAGGTGGAATTCGGTTCCTAACCTATGGGGAAGATCCCTTAGACCCATCCTCCTAATACTCAACCTACTCTATCCCTTTAGCCTTATAAATTAAACCCTCTCTCCATTGCGAAGGGAGGAAGGACTATGGTACTATTATGCTGGTGGAATTTCTAGGTGATCCCTATTAGCCTTTGGGAGGATATTATCTTGATTTTGGAGGCTTGGCTTAGATTTTCGGATGGAAGGTTGTAGAGTTAAGGCTAGGTTGTGACATTCCTTCTTTATGTAATTTTATGTATCTCCTTGATTACATTAATACAAATATCTTTCCATAAATGTTATTGTGTTGATAATGTTTACAGATTTCTTCCTTAAATGTTAGCTTAGATCAATTCATGTTTAGATACACATGTATTGTTTGCTTGTTTCTACTTGATTTATAGGGTTTTGCAGCTGAATATTTGAAGGCTCTAGAGCTTGGATCAACAAAGAGAGAAGAGGATTTGCATACTTCAGCTAAGTGATATATTTGTTAACTTGCATTTCTATTTGATATAGGAAAGTAGGATGTATTATGTATTTGATTTGTTCTAGATACACTTGGAATAGGGAGATCTGTCTTCAGTCCACTTGAGTAGATTTATCCAGTAACACATGTTACCACTTTCCACCTATGGTGCTCTTCGAATTCTTTGAATCACAACTCGGTTCTCTTGCGACTGTTTAAATGCACCCTCATGGGACCTACGATGAAATGGTATATAGAGTTTCATGGGGGACATATTGGAAATTTAATGATATATCCATGAACCTTTTGAAAAACTTTCAACTACCAATGCATTACGATGTCGGTACCGAACTCATGTCGACATTTCAGCAAGACAAAGCGACACATATTTCTGATCACATTCAAGAGTGGCGTAGATGGAAGAGGTTGACTAACGCCAACATTCCACACTAGTTTCTATTGGAATGGTTCCTCAAGTAATTATTTCCTTATATCGTGAAGGATGTTTTGACGTCCAAAGTTATGAATGAGGAACATGCTATTTTTTTAGCTCAGCAATTAGACTTGATTTACGCTCAGTCTAGGTTCTTGTATGAGATTATCCCTAATTCTCCATGATCAAATTTTTAGCCTAAGGTTAAACCTGGGATACATGCTGATGGCATTGTCGTCTCCATGAGTACTATAGTCGTAGACTAGGTTATGAATCAAATGAGGAATTTTTCTATTAACCATCCTACGGCCAGACAAGCTACCGCTTCGTCCAAACCCACCCAAATGGGGGATGTACTCTTAGTACATTCATCGGACCAGAGGGGTAACCAACAGCCTAGATGGAATAAGAAGAAGGGAAGAAAAAATAGGAGATTTGGGAATAGGAAGGAGAACTCTAATGATGAAAAAAATATAGTGATGTTGGGGGGGACAATAAGTCTAAATGGAAGGTTAAGTTTCCTTGCAATATTTGTGGGGGAGATCATCTCACTTACTTGTGCCCCTGCATCAATGAAGCCTTGAATTTCCTTACACAGAGCCCATTTGTGTTAATGGATCCTTTACCGCATAACCAAAATATGGCTTCAAGGAACGTGGACTCTAGAAATGCTTCTGGTGGGAATCAGAACCCTTTGAATGACAAAGGTGGCAACAGTTGCATTAACATGATGTTTGTTGCTAATGTCATGACCCACGAGAAATATTACAGTTTGTAACAACCCAACTTGGGTAAATATCCTGCACCTCCTGAGAAACCTTTGCATATTGACAAACCTGAAGAAATTCCTTGCATTCCTAAGGGAGTCTTCAAGCACTCGGGCCACAATCCTAATGCTTGAGCTTCCCAACACTATTCTATTTTCTAGGATTTGGGTTAGACTCCTTGTGCAATGTCATCTCTTGAAGTCCTTTAGACTTTTCCTTCCCAGAGAATATTTGTATGGTCTTACCTCGAGATGGTTGATTCCAATCCTTCCACTATTGTTAGATTTGATAATCATGAGGTCCAGCCTTTCTTTCCTTACCATGTGGCTTTCTTAGTCCATGTGGAGTGTATAATGACCAAGACAATCAAACACACGGTAGTTGATGAAGGCGCTGCAGCCTCCGTGATGTCTCTGTCTTGCTAGAAAGTTCTTGTTTCACCCATGTTGTCGAAATACAGAACCATGTTGACTGCATTTGATGCAAGATATTTTCGACTGCATGGTATACTTCCTTCTCTTCAGGTCTATTTGGGAGGGAAGACCATGTCAATAGAGGTTGAGGTTGTTGATGCACCCCTAGAATACAACCTTTATTGGGATAGAATTGGATCTATTCTATGAAATCAATCGTGTCTTCCATATTTCTTATTATTTTCTTCCCTTTTGAGGATCGCATTGTCACGATTGACCAGATGTCGTTTGATGTTTATAGTTTTGTTTCATTTTCGGGATCCACCGTCCCATCCATTGACAATTCTCAGCAAGAAATTGAGAATGTTGGTGTTGCAATGTATCCATAATTGATGGGATCCTTTGATATTGCAACACCAATTTTAACCATTATTTCCACTCTTTGTAATGCTTCATCATCTTCGAGTTTGGTACCTTTTCGAACTTTTTATTTAGAGGACCCTTGGACTCTTCCTTCTCTTAGTACTTTAGATGAGGACCATAGACCTACTAATATGGAGATGTCATTATCTACAATGGATATTTCTTATCAAGCTACTCTTGATCCTGTTGTAGACCCCAGTCCTTCCTCTTCATGGACAGAGGAGGACGAAACCTTTGCACTACCTGCTTGGGTAGTTACATCGTCATGCTAACATGACTACCTCAAAGATGTTTTTGCTTCAGATGAAGTAGTTCTTGAGGCCATGAATGGTTTGGAATGACCTCGGTAGGAGTTTCACCATCACTCTTATTTCCTCCTAGAGCTTGAACAGATTGAGTGCTACAAATTTAGGTCGACCCTTAGTGAGAAGGTTGGTAGCCCTATGATCCCATTAGGAAATCATGGTATATATGCTGAAGGGAACATCGCAAACTTGTCACCTATGATCCCTATCAACATTTCTCAAAATCCTAGTAAGATAGAGAACGTTTACATTAGGGAAAATTATTCTCCTGATGAGATTAAGGAATATACTGATATTTTCAAAGAGTTTCGTGATGTTTTCAGTTGGTCATATGATGAAATTCCAGGACTAGACCCTCAAATTATTGAGCATGGAATCAAAACTTATCCTAATGATAGACCTTTTCGACATCATTTACACTTGATGAACCCCCATAAGGTGCCTTCCATTAATCCTGAGATAGAGAAGCTACTCAAGGATGGTTTTATATATCCAGTTCCCTTGACTAAATGGGTATCCAATCCCATTCTGGTAGATAAGAAGTAGGGAACTATTCAGGTGTGTACTAACTTTAGAGACCTAAATAAGGCATGTCCTAAATATAAATTCCCCATGCCATTCATAGATCACATCTTGGATGAGTGTGCAGGAGGCAAGTTATTTTCGTTCATGGACAGTTTTTTAGTATACAACCAGATCTAAATCAAGCCTGAGGACCAACATAATACAACTTTTATTTGTCCTTGGGTTACTTTTTCATACCGGAAAATTCCTTTCGGCCTTAAAAACGTCGGAGCTACATTTCAGCAGGTGATGACCTTTCTTTTGATGAACTAAAGCATATTATCAAAGTTTATCTCGATGATCTAGCTGCTCACTCTCAGTTGAGAGTGGATCAAATTGACCATTTGCTCTTTGTTTTCGAAAGATTCTGCCATCAACAAATCTGGTTGAATCCTCAGAAGTGCATCTTTTTTGTGAAAGTGGGTCGGTTATTGGGATTCATTGTTTCTAAGGAGTGGATTAGGGTC
Organism: Pseudotsuga menziesii; assembly: GCA_001517045.1. NCBI lineage: Eukaryota > Viridiplantae > Streptophyta > Pinopsida > Pinales > Pinaceae > Pseudotsuga > Pseudotsuga menziesii. The sequence continues at coordinate 171,102 of LPNX010381483.1, forward strand.
GATCCTATTAAGGTTGAGGAAATACTTTGGTTTTCTCCACCACACACAATTAGACACATTCGAAGTATCCAAGGGATGGCTAATTTCTTACAGAGATTTGTTGTCAACTTTTCCAATTTGACCAAGGGTTTTAGGTACCTTATGAAGAAGGATACTCTACTCATATTGGATGAGCGATCCTAGAAGTCCTTCATTTCTCTTAATAAAACCTTAGCATCGACCCTCGTGCTTAGTCCACCCAAATATAGCCGTGACATTTTATTATATGTGGTTGCGTCTCAAGATATGATTGGGATGGTTTCGGTTCAAGAGGACAATGAGATCCAAGAGTACGTTGTCTACTATCTTAGCCAGAACCTTATTTATGCCAAACTTTGATACAGTCACATTGAGAATTTATATTTAGAAACTGTTCATGCAGTCTAACGATTGATACATTACATACTCCTTCGCCAGACTATGCTAGTGGATCATATCAATCCATTTCATTTTGTCCTAAACAGACGAATAATAGGGGGAAAGTATAATAAGTGGATTATGATCTTTCAAGAATTCAATCTCGAGTTTGTTTCGAAAAAATCGAAGAAATCACTAGTCTTTGCAGAGCTCATGTCAGATCTTTGTAGTTTGGAGGAAGATGAATTTCACAAATATTATTTTTTCAATGAACATATCTTCTTTATCTTGACTACAGACCCTTGGTATGGTGACATAATCAAATATTTACATAATTTGAAGGTCCCTCCTCTCCTCTTATGAGATGAGAGAAATGTTTACAACATGTTGCTAAGAATTACCTCATTATTGGTGACACCCTGTATCGTCATGGGGTGGATTCCTTTTTATGTTGATGTTTGACTCATGAGGAACTTGAGATGGTGTTGAATGACTTCCACGATGGGGCATATGGTGGTCATTTATCTAGGATTCCTAGAACCAAAAAAATCCTTAGAGCAAGTTACGATTGGCAGTCGACATTTAAATATTACGTTAATGTGGTTAAGGGGTTCCACCATTGCCAGGTGTTTTCATGGAATATGCACTCACATCCAGCCTCATTAAACATTATTATTATCGTTGGTCCCTTAACCAAGTGGGGTTAGACTTTATGGAATGCAGCCCAGCTTCAGCTAGGGGGAACCATCACATCATTTTGGTTGTGTATTACTTCATGAAAATGGGAAGAGGCTATTCCTACTATTAAATTCGATGGTGAGACGATCGCTCATTTCGTATTCAATTAGATCATCAGTCAATTTGGTATCCCGAGAGAGATTGTCATTGACAATCATAGGCACTTTCAAAATAGGATGATAGATGAACTATATTCAAAGTTAGGGTATAAGAAAGAGTATTCATATTCTTATTATCCTTAAGCAAATGGATAGGTAGAATATGTAAACAAATCACTTAAGTCCATTCTACAAAGAACTGTTGCACAAAGAAATATTAATTGGAACATTATGTTGTACCCTTCTTTGTGTGCACACCAAACTAGTTTTAAGACTGCCACCGGTTTTTCTCCATATCAGTTAGTACATGGGGTGGAGTCAATATCTTCGATTGAATTTGAAATTCCCTCTTTGAAACTAGTCGTAGAGCTCTTACCAGAGACTTCTAAGTTGGAAGAACGTCTAGTCCAATTGGAGCACCTTGATGAGGAGCGTCGAGATGCTTTAGTGGCTCTTGAAATTAGTGTAGTCTAGTGATGCAACACTTGGACTTTAGTGTAGGTGACTTGGCTCTTCTATATGACCAAGCTAGTGAACCATCAGGGGCGGGTAAGTTCAACCCCATGTGGCATGCACCTTACATGATTAAACGAGTCTTAGAGAAGGCCACATATGAGCTAGAGGATTATGAAGGGACAACCTTGGAGAAGCCTAGAAATGAGCTCTATCTTAAAAAATACTATGCCTAATTCTCATCCAAGGCAAATGCTTTTATATTGTTGTATAGTTGCATAGTTTAATTTTGGACCTCTTGTAGTGATCTGGTTTGTTGGCATGATTCCCTTTGTTGTGGTATATTTTGATGGATTCTTCGGTATATGCAGGATACATTGACAATGCCAGCCTACATACCTAGAACTTAGCTTTAGCTACTTGGGTCATTTATACATCTGAGGGTCAGGTAGTTCCTTTAGTAGGTGTGTGTCTCCGACCATATTCGAATAGCGTTGTTGAATATAGTGCCATGATTGAGATCCTACGCAATTCCATATCTAATGGTATCCTATCTCTTGATGTACACCTTGACTCGCAGTCAGTTGTATCACAGTTAAATGATGTGTATCATATCAAGGATCTGAATTTATTGTGAAGGTTCTTATGGGTAAGATCGTTAGAACAAGAATTTGAACACATAACATACATTCATATTCCTAGGACCTACAATAATGTTGGTGATTCTTATGAAAATTATGTATTAGACTAGAATTTGTTATATCAATAATGAAGCATACACATCACATTCACATTTTAAACACACATGTAAATATAATAAGTTGATCACTATAATTTTTTCATTTCCAAAATATAGTCCAAAATGGTGTCATAGTACAAAATATCATAATACAAAATTGGGGCTTTAAGTCATCAAAAAATACTATACATCTGGTACAAAATTTCTATCTAGGACTCTATTTCTGTGGACCAAGGTGATGGTCATGGAAAAAAAAAACGACATTTTCCAACCATTGAAATAATTAAACCCATGCATGGGGCACTCCCACCACATGTCTCTTCTTTTCCTTGGGAAAGTCCTAGACTTGCACCATAGGCACCCTGTGTGTCATCCTGATGAAGTTGGTACGTATGCTTTGGATTATACGCTCTGAATATGCACCTAGTATGTCATCACCTCGTCCCCTCTGAAAATGCCGAGACCATCCATTTGGTCATCTAGGACCCATAACTGCATATGCATGATCAATGTCAGTATGTGATACAACCAAAAACATGTTTTTGATTCCATTATATCAAAAATACAAAAAAATCAAATATTTCAAAAAAAAAAAATTGGGATTGTTACCTATATCACCATATGTGGCACCCAGTGGTAATGGGATGTATGGATCTCTATGGAAGTTGATCCCTACATAGGGATAGTCATCCACGTCCATGATTTGTCACTGCCACCCGTGGTAGAATTCTAGTGGAAATGGAGTGGGTTTCCTACGTCCCCCTAACCACTACATCAAATCTTCCCAACGGGTTTGGGATGGATCTCGTAGACCATGTGTAGGAACATAAACACTTGGGATAAGTCTCGGTACCCTCTCTAAGAACAAAATGTCGAGTATGCTGGAGAACCCAAAGTTCCTTGTCTTTCCCAACTTACAATCAGTCAACTATTGTTTCATATTGTTCAACAGTGATGTGCTTGAATTATATATTGTGGGTCTCATACAGTCTACTGCATATAACAAAGAGGCCTCAAGGCATGATGCAATGATGCCAATCCTGCTATCTCAACTAATACCAGTACTATAACCTTAAGACGAAGGCTCTAGATGGAGTTCACAGGGACCTGGAATCTGATAGTTTTTGGTATCCAGAAGACAATACACAACTATATACTCATCTATGGTGAGCCCACCTCCCACCCCACGAGCCCTCAAGTTGACTACCTTGCCTTGGAGGGATAGTCCAGTAATGAAATTTATGTCTTCTACTTTGAGTCTCAAGGGCATTCCATCTAGGTGAAAAGACTCTGTATTTGGATCCCAATAATCAACGAGCATTTCTAGAATCCTTGGTTGGGATATCAAGCTCCCAATTTTCCAAAACTTGTATAATCCACATCCCCTTAAATATTTTTGAGCATTTGCATCATGCTGGAATTCCCTATCCACATCCCCATGTTCACATTCCCTGCATTCTAGCACCATCCTACCAAAAAAACATGTATCTTTATGAGAGTTTTCCTTTAAATTGGAAATACACGACCTTTTTTGGTGACAATCGTACGTATACGCAAGGAGGCTTTTCTTTGCCCGCGTATACATGGCCTTATACGTGACCCAATATCTTATGACTCGCATGGGCTGGGATATCCATTTTTAGGTGGCTCCAAACAAAAAATTACACCATGAAAAATTGAAGTAAATTCATTGAAAATATAGGGAATAAGATGAAGATCTACTTGGCTCTGACAGTTTGTGATTTCGTTGCTCCTAGCTCCTGGAATTGAAAATTGAATTTTGTTGTCCAAACTGGCTCCAAATGCAATGTGTATGGTAAAAAACAAATGGTATAGTGAAAATATGAATTTTTTATTACTATTTATAAAATTTCTTTTGAAATTTTTACCCACTAGCCTATAGTTTGGACCTTTATTAACCCTTTTGAACTATTTTTCCCTAATAATGTTGTGTAGGGACTTATTTTGAATGCAATTTTGCTGAGGTCTTGACTTGTTCGTGTCTATAACAGGTATAATTTCAAGCTCACATATAGGATAGGATCACTTTTCGTATGCATCATATGATTTTCCTATGACCATGTCATCTTAACTATAGGTACAATCCCACTTCGTAATGTTACATAACCTCACATTTCTGCTCAAAGTGGCATTACGTAAGTGGTAGAGAATTCCTATTCATGGGTGCCCTAGTTAGATCCCTCTTTGACATTTGGTACCCATGCTGAGATTCTTCACTTAGGTCTGGGAGTCCCTTATAGTCATGCCATGTCTTTGAGCAAGACCATCATATTCTTTCTTAAACTTTATGTTGGCCATCTCCCATATGGACTTCTACTTATATCAAGTTATAACTGTATTTCATGGATCCGCTTGCCATATTGAGCTTTATTCTATCTCCCTGCTTCAATTTTATGAGCCATATAGCCCAAGCTTGCCTCAATTCTAGACAAGCAGATCCTTTCATATATATTTTGTGGATTGATCATCCCATACCTAGAGGAGACATCCCCCCAAGTGTCCTTATCCTGCATGTGCTTCCTTGCCTTAAGCATAGGTATGTTCCACTGCTTGGAACTAGTTTTCTTTCCCATGACACTCGTTTCCTCCTAGTTTTGTACTATAAGAAATTTTATTCTTTTTCAAGATTTCCAATATGAAAAAGACAAAAAATAAATTAAAAAAACATAAAAATCCATACGGTAAATGATATTACTTTTGGTAGTTGTCGTGTTGTGTTGCCTTCGAACAGAGCACTGTACATTCCATCCATTGGTTGGGTTATTTATGACTTTAGGAGTTGTACTCGTTACTCTAAGTTTTCTCCACCCATTGGTTATGATTCCAGTCCCTATGGAGCTTTTTGCTATGCCTCATGCATAACAGAGTTTTCCTAGTTTTCATGTTGAGTCTATGCTTCCTATGTGTCTCCATCTGACTTATGCTCTTATTCGCAGGAAGTCTTAGCCTGATTCAGCCATTTCTTAGTTATCTTGCCTTTGCATGTCAGCCATTCCTGATATAGTTACTAGTTCACACACATCTTGTTCATTCAAGTTATTCCAAGTTATCCATCATTGCTAAGTACCTCGTTTTGGTTGATGGGGGATGCCTTAATGCCCTCCTTCCAGCAGATTCCATTCCATCAACTTTAGATCATTTATTCCAGAATAGGATTCTAGAGTCCATTGAGTTCCTCGAGACTTACATTCATCAGTGGCAAGTTCTCTCACCATCGACAGTTTTGGGAATACATCAATGCCCCCTGATCGATGGATTCTTTCAAGTGTTCGACCTCAACACATATATTCAAACTTGTTTGATTGCACTCTGTACCGTGATTCCCATTATCATTATTGGCGGGATATCTCGTGCTTGTTAATGGTATACATCAATGACTAGTAATAAGATGATGGTCCATCATGTTAGACCTCAACACCTTTATTTATGTGATGGGACATGTAGCTATAGCGGTTTGTGTAGAAGACCTCTAAGCTTAGTGAAATTCCATATGCTATCTCCTTGATCATGCCAGAATTCATGATATGTTAGCTCTAATGCCTAGATTCCAGTTTTCTATCATATGTCTTCATTAAGTATGGAGATATTATTTCACGGTATATTGTACATGACGATGACCACACGTGGAATATGTCTATTATGCCTATTAATGGCCATTATACTATGTTCGGGTACATAAGGTACTCCCAAAATGCCGAACACCTTGAGCAAATACTTCACACAAATAGATCATAAATCAACACACCAATGTTTGTCATGTGGTTAAAAACATGGAGAGGGAAACAGTCCACATCCCCAGCCAAATACTTACTTAGAGAAATTTATCATTCAAAAGAAATAAATTTACATGAACTTCTCATAATCGATCAACTAGCCAAGGACCCTCCATTCTCTTTAAATAGAGATCATGGAACAATCGGGTGTTTAAGCCATGGATCAATGGTAGGTATGATCTAAGAGAAGTTGAACCGTCGGATCACTCTATGTATAGAACATATCATGATCGTTGGATTAGAATATTTACAAATGCATACTAAGGAAACACACTTTTACCTAATGGACATATTACACAACTTGATCTTAACTAACTCCTAACTGTCTAAATATCCTAACATTCCCTCTTAAGAACAACTTGGGATAGGATTGAAGGATTTACAAAAATGACACTATTAGGAGAAGGAAGTAGGCATTAGAGCCTATCCCCCTCTTAAGGACACATTCCTGAACTCCTAACTTAGATCAAAGTTTAGAAAACTTCTCTTCTGTAAGAGACTTGGTGAAGATGTCTACAACTTGATCATCTATACGGAAATAGAGCATTTCAAGAACACAATCATGAACAAGATTTCTAATGAAGTGCATGTGTAGCTCAATGTGTTTGTTGCATTGATGTAGAACTGGATCTTTGGCAAGCTTAATGGAACTTTGATTGTCGCACCAAAGTGGAGTAGGATGCTGTTGGTCGAATCCAAACTATGAAAGGATCTGCCAAAGCCATAAATCTTCCTGACTGGCATTAATTGCAGCTCGATATTCTGCTTCTGCTGAAGAAATAGCAAGAGCTTGTTGTTTCTTACAAGCTCAAGTGACAGGTCCAAATCACAGAATGAAAACATAACCTGCAGTAGAATTTCGATCATCAGGATCAACAGACCAATCTAAATCAATGAAACCAACCAACAAAGGTTTCCCCCATGTACTGTAATGAATCCCAAACTAAGTTGTATCTCGAATATATCGAAGTAATCTTTTTGCTGCTTTCCAGCGACTTTCATGAGGATTTTGCATATAACGGGAAACATAACCAATGGAAAAGGAAAGGTTAGGATGGGAATGAGTCAAGTATAAAAAAACTACCAACAAGCTGATGATATAAGGTGGCATCTACTTCAGGGGAAGTACAAGTGGAAAAAAGTTTGACTCTAGACTGGAAGGGAGAAGGGGCTGGTTTACAATCGTCGCGCAGCTCCTCTAGCTGTGAGATGTTTCTTTCCACCACCATGCGTTCCTTCTCTATGATGCGCACTTTCCCTGACTTGCGATATTTCCAGCCTTACCGCATCGCTGCGCACCGTGCGACATGCAGCTCCTGCTCAACGCGAAGTCCTCAACCTGCGGTATCGCGCACCGCAGCTTCTCTGCCGATGCGATATCACCTCTCTGTGATATCCTACATCCGCGGTTTAGCGCACTTAGCGTTGCTCGCGTCGACATGCAAGACTTAACATACAAAGCTATTCAATACTGCAACTAGTAGTTGTTTACGCAAACATAAATGAAACACATACAACATGCCAAAGGCTTTTAACTTATGATTATCCTTCTGTGCTGTGGTGAACTGGTTAATACATTCATCCATTAAACTGCAACGAAGTCCATAAAATCACTACGCAATGCATAAGTAAACATAACACATAAATCAGTCGCATAACATAGATTTTAACGTGGTTCACCTCTAGGATGGAAGTTACATCCACAGAACTGTGTTTTCTATTATAGCTCAAGGGGAAGGTAAAACACAGTTTTGCTGCACCGCATATGCAGCTCAAGATCTTCTCTCTTAGATCTCTCTTCTTTCTATATTGCTCTCTTACAATATAATCTTCCCTCTCAGTTGATCCCTGTGGATCGTTACATGCATGCTTTATAATCCAGCTACTGGTTTCAGTAAGATTGCTACCGCTAAGACCAGAACCAGAGCTCGGCTTTTACAACAATCTACTTATCCTTATTGCCTATTTCATTCACGACTGTCTAACTGTCTATCCAACCAACTAGCTAACTGACTGACTAGCTAACCCTTTACAATACAAAATATATTCTTATATAGGCAGCCCGAAGGTCATGCCATTACAACACTGTGGGCCTATCCCAACAGTAACCCAAACCCTAATTAGTGACAGTCGGTCCTCTCTGTCCTTGAGGTAGCCGCTTCCCGTCACACCACAGCTCTCTGCAGTCTTCCATGCTTCCCGGCACTGACCATGGGTACTATGCACCGCTTCTCTATTTTTTGTCTTTCGCCTTCAATGCTTGAGTCTCGTTGCTCCTTCTTCTTTATGAGGGTCGCTGAGCCCTCCTGTCTTCTGCCGCTGCCTTCAATGCAGTGGGTGAGCTCTCCCTTCTCGACCGCTCAGGTACCATTGCCTTTCTTTTACTTTCGCATCTCACAAAGTCACGGTTTTCGGCTCTGCTCTCCAGATGGAAATGTGCTACGGCGTCGTAGCTCTGCCTTAACTTCTTTCCTCCAAAGCTTATCATTCCGCCAAAACTAGCAGCTTCTTCTGTAGCTGCGGGACCCTGCTCCAACACCATGCTTCTTCCGGTGTTATACCTTGTAAAAATTTAGTGGGTGTGTGATTAACTATGTAATTTGCATAATTTATGGTGTCATCCCAATATTGAAGACTTAGTCCCTTAGATTGAATCATACAACTAGACATTTCTTTTAAAGTGTTGTTCTTTTGTTCAGCTACACCATTTTGTTGTGGTGTATATGGAACAATGTGTTGTTGTTGGATTTCTTGTTTAGTGCACAAAGTAGTGAACTTGTTGTTAACATGTTCTCCTCCATTGTTAGATCTTAACTTATTAATTTGATGACTAGATTGTTTTTCAACAAGGGCCTTGTAGGCCAAGAGCATGTTAAATACTTCACTCTTAAGTTTTAGGAAGTAAGCCAGAGTGCGTCTGGAGTAGTTATCAATGAAAGTTAAGAAATATTTGAAACCAGAAAAGGAAGCATATGGAAGAGGGCCACACAAGTCACTATGCACAAGCTCCAAGGGAACCGAGGCGTGCCAATAGGCACATTTGTAAAAACTGTCCCGATGATCTTTTTCGAGTACACAACTGGAACAAACACCATCCTTGCAAGATACCATTGGGAGACCAGTCATTATGCTGTCTTTACATAGTTGTTGCAATGAGCAATAATTTAAGTGACCAAATCGCTCATGCCAAAATTTGCTCAAGTTATCACTATGAGCAACAAAAACTGAAGGAAAAGGTGATGACCCAAAGTTGTTAAATTCGTACAACCTGGTAATATCATCAACAATTCTAGTAGCAAGGACATTTTGAGGATTTTTAAAATCCTTGATTACAACTTGGTGAGGTGTAAACATCACAGTTTTACCTTCACACAAATGAGTAACTTGATAGACTGATAACAAATTGCAGGAATTTTTTGGAACACGTAGTACATCACTGAAATGACCATTTTCTACTAGAACTATTCTAGATCCTACAACACTTAGATATCTATCATCACCAACAAATATTTGCTTGGTGTTACATTCATGCATAGTAGAAAAGATGGCTTGATCCTTAGCCATATGATAAAATGCTCCAAAATCAATGAGCCATTCTATTGAAGTAGAAGAAGAAGATGCAGTATAAGAGTAATCAGAAGCACAAAGTGCATGTCTATGAGAGGTAGATTCTAGAGACGAATCTAGAATGATGTGGTGCTTCTTCATTGTTGCTTCCAAGGCTTCCATCTTCTTGAAACACTTATATTCATCATGATTATATTTCCCACAAAAATTTCAATGATGCTCATTCTTCTTTTCTTTTTGCTTGGATCCCTTTGTCATTTTTTAAAGAAGGATCTGACTGAGAGGGTTTGGGACCCTTACTTTTTGGCTTATTATTGCAAAAATTATGTTTCTTGGGAGGCTTAGACTTTTCTTTCTGTTGGGACAATAAGGTTTTCCCAGATGTATCTGCATTGTTAATTATTCCAAGATGAATGAGCTTATATTGCTCTCTAATTAAGGAATCACAAAAGGATTCAAGACTAGGCTCTTGATAACTATCTGTAGTCAAGGACTCTTTCATGGAGTAGAATGTAGATACAAAAACAGAATATGCAGGTCCAAGTTTGGAAAGAATATGATAAATACATTGTTTGCTTTCTTTATTAATATTGCATTCTGCACATAAGAGTCTAATATTTTATACTTAGATAAATAGTCTTGAATGCATGAAAAATAATTTGTATTCAAGGAAATCAACTCATTCTTAAGTTGATGACCCCGAATTTCATTGTGTTTACGAAACACAGATTCCAACTTTTCCCAAGCTTGATCAAGTTCATCAATTCTAGATATGTGGAATCACAAATCAGTAGAGATTGACATCCCAATCAATCCATGAGCTTCATCACATCTATTTTCCCATTTAATTTTCTTATCATCATCAATGGGTTCTGTTTCTTTCCCTGAGGTTATCCTGAAAAGTCCCCTACTTCGTAGAACATCCTCCATACGAGATTTCCATTAGAAATAGTTAGAACTTGTAAGTATAATATCACAAGGGGTGGCCATACTGTAAATTAATGGCTAAAAAAACAATAACTAACTATCTGGATACAAAGAGCTTCACTACTACATTTCGACCAAAAATCCGACGGCCGTCATGTCAGATTTTCGACACTTTCCTGTCGCATGTACGACACTTTGATTTTTTTTTAAGCGTCGGAAACTTGTCGTCGGTTATCCGACACTTAAGTAACCGTCGGTTAAGCGACACTTCAGTAACCGTCGGTTAAATTTAAAGCGTCGGTTAAGCGACAGAATATTTTCGACGGTAGTGAAATGTTTTTGAGAAAATAACCTTCATGCCGTCGGTTAAGCGACAGAAGGTCCGTCGGATAAGCGACGGTTAGTCAATTTTTAAAAAATTATTGCAAAAAAGATGGAGGATCCGTCGCTTAAGCGACGGTTATAGAGAGCAATCGTCGGATAAGCGACATCAAGAACTGTCGCTTAAGCGACGGTAGGGAATTTTTTTTTTTTTTAAACATTTCAAAATTGGTACAGCGCACACTAGGTGGAAAATTGAATGTGGATCTCAATTGGTACAGGACGCACACCAGGTGGAAAATTGAATGTGGATCTCAATTGGTACAGGATGCGCACCAGGTGGAAAATTGAATGTGGATCTCAATTGGTACAGGACGCACACCAGGTGGAAAATTGAAAAGCCCATGTGCAGTAGCACCAATCCACTCTCCAAGATCTTTAGCATTTGCAAGTGAAGTGGAAAGCGCAATAATACGGATACGATTTTCAATTTGGCTTGAAATATACCTCATTCTAGATACAATTACCTCCAGGATTGGACCACCCTCTCCTCCAATTAAATGAAGTTCATCCACAATGAAAAGGCTGACTTGCTGAACCAGTTTGCGCTGTTTCCATCTCCGAGACAAAGCATCCCATTTCTTTGGTGTGCTTATTATTATCTGGCCCTTTTCAATAAACATCAACAGCATAGACTATTTCAACAGAAATCCTTCTAAATGGTACACTAGAATGGCCTTCCTCTATTAAAAATTAAAAGTTATGAATCAACTGAACATTCACAACTAAAAAATTGCAAAATAAATGAAATCTTATTTTCTAATTGCATACCATTCAGCACAGATCTTATGCACATGTATAACATCTGATGGCATTTCTTCTTGCTCTGTTACAGAGATTCCATTGCTATAATGCATCATCTGCCCTGCAGTCTGGAAGATGCATTGTTACTTAGCAGTTTGGAAAACCCAACAGTTTCAAATCTATCAGCACTGACAACAAAATGCAATATAGCATCACCTCTGAGTTGCCAGAAGTTCGACAAAAAGCACAGAAAAATTTATCCTTTGATGTACTAGGTTCAGTTCTACAGCAATTTCCAGGGTTCTGTGAGCGCATCATCAAAATTCCAACCTGTGTAGTTGGTCCAATACTACCACCATTTTTAATAGTTTGGACATCATGTTGATGCTTTGGTGTTAGGTTGATAGTAGAGTCTGTCATGGCACCATTTTGAACAGTTTTGTGAAGATCCACAGGATATTGGTGTTTCTGGTCTGTTAATTCAGTGCCAATTTGGGACTTCACTTCAGCAGAATTGTATGTAGCATATTTATCAGTAGGTAAGCCAAACATGGCATTAAATATATCAGTTGCTGTGAAAACTGACTCCTTGTCTGCATCATTGGGATTGATCTTGCCTCTTTCACAACCAACAATAGAATCACTTACAGGAGCAATCATTCCTTTAGTTAGAATCTGGTCACTTTTTTGTTTGGAGTTCCTTTGTGTTTCCCTTTTACAAGCTCTCTTTGCACCCTTTATTCCTCCTGTAGATTTGGGCTTCATCCTTCTATGTACCTTTCTTCCATTCCAAGCATTTCCACTTTTCTTGGTAAGCCCATCTTCTTCTAAATATGTCTTCTCCAAAACATCTTCAGGTTCAATAATTGCAGTGGTTATATTTTCCTTGTAAGCTGTATTTGAAGCATGCCTAGTTTCCAAGATATGTGCATC
>LPNX010381495.1:5025-86436 GCA_001517045.1 Pseudotsuga menziesii
AAACAAGTTGCCCTAAACCACATGGTTTCCAAAAACCATGGGCAAGCACTTCACCACTAAAAAACTATAAATAAGTGGTGAAGTCCCCTCATTTCATATCCACATTCATAAGCATCCCGCCTCTGCTGAAATCATTCTCGAAACCCTAGCTTACCATCAAGCTATTTTCATCATTGAGAACCTTTTTGGCCCATCTTCCACCACCGGAGAAGGAAAAGAAGCAGCTTGGAGCTCGAAGCCACCGACATCGGACCAGCGCAACGGACTCCACCAACCTCCTCATTGGAGGTAATATTAATCAAAATCACCATTATACATTTATTTACGGTTTTGCTTATTGTTCTTTACTTTTACTGCTTTAGTTTAGTTTTTATTTCAGTCTCTTTTTATTTACATTATTGAACTGCTACTAAGGATTCCAGATTCCTTAGTAGGTGCTCATCAGCACAAGCTAGGGTGAAAACCCTAGCCACACTTGTTTACATTATAGAAACTCTCGATCGAAACATCGGGGCATGACATGACTCAATTACATTACAAAAACTTCCTGGAATAAACATCGAGGTACAATACATAAGAAATACAAGTGAATACATTCTGAAGTTACAATTACATCAACACTCCCTCTTAACTAGGAAGGTATTCTCTCGACACAATTTATCAGCACAAGTCTTCTTCTATGTATCATCTGGATCATCATCGAGTCCTTGTCATCTTTAAGTCATCTTCATCTTCAAGTCATATTTCTCTGGATATGGATCATCATCACTAGATCTAGATCATCACTCGATCTGGATCATCTCTTGTTCTGGAACATCTCTGTTGGATCATCATCACGAGTGCTATCTCTTGATTCTTCTCATCACAGGAAGTTCTACAGAGCCAGACCTTTTTCATGTTGGTTGTAGGCCTATCCTCCATGTAGGCCTTTTCCAACACTTATATCTGACCCTAAGTCAGAATGGCCCGTCCAGCACTTATATCTGATCATGTAGGAACCAATCCTATAATCACAGCAAAAATGCATGCCCAACACTCACATCTGACCATCTAGGAACACATCCCACAACCCTATCAGAAAGGCCCAGCACTCACATTTGAAAAACCAATGTCATAAAGGCCCATCCCTTACATTTTACCATGCAAGGAACCAATCCTCCATGCCAAAAGGGCTCTGCACTTAGATCTGATCATTGTAGGAACCAATCCTACAATCGCCTCAAAATGGCTCTGCACTTACATCTGATCATTGTAGGAACCAATCCTCCAATCGCCTTAGAATGGCTCTGCACTCACATTTGATCATGTAGGAACCAATCCTGCAGTCAAGTTAGAATGGCCCTCAGTCCCAGACTGAGCTTTACTGGTAACTGACTAGGTGCCTCCATTCCAAGAATGGCATTCAACACTTATATCTGATCATGTAGGAACCAATCCTACAATCACATCAGAATGGCTCAGCACTCATATCTGACATGCGAGGAACCAATCCTCTTGTCATGACAGAATGGATCAACCATTACATATGACCATGGAAGGAACCAATCCTCTCACCATGTCAGAATGGCTCACGGAATCATCACTTCTATTTGGAGGAAACCTCGATATGGAGAACACCAAGATTCTCCTTGAAGTACTCAAACTTCACTCTAGCTAATGGCTTCATCAACACATCAGCTATCTGTTCATCGATCGCAACATACTGGAGCTTCACTGCTCCTCTCTACACCATATCCCTGATATAGTGATACTTGATCTCGATATGCTTTGACTTTTCATGGAACACCGGGTTCTCAGACAACTTCACACAACTCTGGTTGTCGCAATGTATACAAGTAGCATCCAACTGGAGATCAAATAAATCAGACAGCAGCTTCCTCATCCATACTGCCTCACAACTAGCTGAATAAGCTACAACATACTCTGCTTCAGCTGTACTCAGTGACACACAGGATTGATTCCTGCTAAACCAAGAGATCACACCTAATCCCATACTGAAGCAACACCTTGAAGTGCTCTTCCTATTCATGGTACTGTCTGCCCAATCTGAATCAACATAACCCTCCAGGTTAATCTTATGATTTTCCTCATACTTGAGCCCATAATCAACTATACCCCTTAGGTACCTTAGAATATGCTTTGCAACAATCAAGTGAACATGTCTCGGATCTATCAGGAACTGGCTCAAGTTGTTCACAACAAAGCAAATATCTGGTCTTGTGTTTGTCAGGTACATCAAGGACCCAATCATCTGACAATAAATCATAGCATCAATCGCTTCTAATGAAGCATCAATCAATAGCTTCAGGTTCAATGCCATAGGTGTGGTCATGGCCTTGCAGTCCTGTTGCTACCGTAACAGTTCTCCCCGAATTTATTTTACTTAAATTTCTAGGCCCCTCCTCATTATTTTTGTATGGCTTGATCGTTGAACTTTTGAGCTCCTTGAGCGTGTTTTCTGTCGCTTCTCTGAAGGTGGATGTCAATAGTCTATGTGTGCTTTGTTCATCTTTGGTTTGAGTCGTGAATATGTGGTCTAAGAGAAGTAAATTCGCTGTTCTTCGGCGCATCCTGTGTGAAGAAAAATGACTTTGGTTACGCCTGATCCTTAGCACTGCTCAAATACTTGAGTTTCCCAGTAAGCGAGCCTCTTTTACTGCTGGATTGGGGGCTGCAAAGTTTCAACCCTTCCGCCGTTGCGGCTCCGAGAATTTTCTTTCGTCCGATCTCCTAAACCGTCCAACGCCCGATGTATGTTAACTATAAATCGCGGTTCCATAGCTTCTGCTTGCCCGCCGTTGCGGCTGGGGGGAGATAGTCAGTTTTCGATTCGAGTCTCTTCCGACGTCCGACTTAGTTGCCCGTCCATTCCGCATGTCCTCTAGCTTTCCTCCTCCGCCGTTGCGGCTGCTAAAGTCTTCCGGCTTTCGAAGCTAAAACCTTCCGACATTCGACTTATGACACCTTCCACCCGCGTTTCGCTTGGCTGCGACTTGAACTTCACTCGACCTTGCGGCTGGCTATTTCCCCGGGTTCCCGAACTCGCTTCTCTCTGACTGCCGATTTGTTTTTTTTCACCGGCGACCATAGAATATTGCCAGGACCGCATGTGGTTCGCTCGGTCATTTCCTTGTGGATTGGTTAATTGATGATATCAGTTATTTAATTCATGCTCTTAATTTGAATACAGGCAGTTACCAGGCGACCGGTCAATCTGCCGCGACGGGAAGAAAGACTAACCCATTTGGGCAGAGGTATAACCGAAAAGAAGCAGATGGAGGGCAAAGTCCGGAGCTGTAAAGACGTGATCCCAGTAACGGATCAGTTATCAAGTTGTCATAATCACATGATGACAAAAGATCAGAATGTGAAGAGTTTGAGAAACCGAAAGGCCATGCGTTTGGGAAACAAAACGCTCCGTAATTATAGTTTAAATAGAGGAACGAGGCACAGAGAAAGGGATTTTTCCCTGGAAAAATTTGTATTTGTTTACTTGTAAGATGAACTACTTCGTTTTGCATAGGAACTGCAATTTTTGCCTATCGGAGAGAGTGAAAAGAGAAATGTATCAATGCAAACTAAATGAATAATGTTGAAGAGGAACTATTTCATTTTCAGCTGTGTTTCATTTACTGTAAGAGTATTCGATATTCTGAACCTATGTTCTTGCTAAATGTTCTTCAGTAATTTCTAGATATTTTTCGCTGTGAGTAATAGATGTTGTTACAAAATGATCGGCTACCTGGTTATTTGAATATCTGTAAGTGTTCATGTGCTTTAGAAGAAGTATCAGCTACCTGTGATTCTTCTTTATGTATGTGAAAATGTATTGCTCACCCAAAATGATAACCTTGCTCCCTAGGGATAGTGTAGATAGTTAGCTTATTTTCTTTTGTATCTGGTTTGGTTGCTCGCGAGCGCAAGACGAGAGGTAAGAACCTGCACATCACTTTGTGACCGTTCCCTACAGCTTGATCACCCTGCATTTAGTTAGGCACTTGCATATCATTTCTTTAAGTCAAAATGCAAAAACTCGGTGGGTCGGGCCGCAACCGGTAAAGCCTTAGTTTTGTTCCTTGACCTACGGTAGCCGGACCGCATACCGGGCGGATTCCCTATTTCAAACAGTCAACGGGCTAGTTGGGAACATTGATTGGGGAGAATCCCTTACTGTTGCCGCCTGCGAATTTCCAGGCCTCAACAAGTCCATCATCCCAAACCTCTTCAAGATCTCTACTGCATACTTCCCTTGTCTGAGGGAGATTCCATCCGCATTTTGCCACACCTCCATTCCTAGAAAAGAGTGCATAATACCTAAGTCCTTCATTTCGAACTCGGTAGCAAGCTTCCTCTTCGTATCAACAATCAACCCATCCATACCTGTTACAAACATATCATCTACATACAGTAGGAGTATCACTGGGTTACCATCTTCAACCTTGTAGTAAAGGTTGGAATCTACTTTACTTTTGGTAAAGCCCAAACTTGATAGAAAGCCATCAATTTTTCTGTACCATGTCCTGGGTGCTTTTTTCAAACCATACAGGGCTTTCTTCAATCTACACACATGAGACTCCCTTTCATGTGTCTCAAAACTGAGTGACTGCTCTACATACACTTCCTCTTCCACTACACCATTCAAGAAAGCAGTCTTGACATCCATTTGGTGTATCTTCCATTTCATTACTACAACCAGAGCAAGAACTGATCTGATGGAAGTGTA
Organism: Pseudotsuga menziesii; assembly: GCA_001517045.1. NCBI lineage: Eukaryota > Viridiplantae > Streptophyta > Pinopsida > Pinales > Pinaceae > Pseudotsuga > Pseudotsuga menziesii. The sequence goes on from LPNX010381495.1 coordinate 9,749, forward strand.
TCTGGCTACAGGTGCAAAGGTTTCTTCATAATCTATTCCTTCTTTTTGTGAGAAGCCATGAGCCATGACTCTTGATTTATATTTCTCTATGCTGCGATATGCAACATGCTTGATCTTGTAGATCCTTTTGGAAGTTACAACAGACTTCTCTTCTGGTCTTGGGACAACATCCCAAACATCATTCTTCATGATCGATTGATACTCTTTGATCATATCAGCCTTCCATTCTTTTCTTTCTGCAGCTTCTTCATAGTTGGAAGGTTCTTTATTGATAAAGTCACATAATAAAGCTACATACCAGGAGCAGGACCTGGTCCTCTTTCTTTCTCTGTGATTCTCTTCTAGAGCCCCATATCTTTCCACACCTTGGATAGCTTCTCGTACCCAAGCAGGTTTCCTCTTGTGAGGATTCTTCTCCTGAGGTGGATCTACAGGTTCTTGAGGTTCCTCAAATTCTTGATCTTCTTCTTGAGTTTCTTCATTCATGGTTGTGTCATGAATTCTGGGTGCTTCTGTTCTTTAGGATTTTTAGTAGGTCTCTTTCTGGATTTATTGTAAGATAAGTCTTCATCAATTGTTACATCCCTGCTGATGTCGATCTTCTTGAATCCTGAGAAGTATAGTCTGTAAGCCTTCAAGCTTTCAAAGTATCCCACAAATATACCCTTCTTTCCTAAAGGATCTAACTTTGTCCTATTCTCTTTTGGAATGTGTATGTACACTGGACAGCCGAATATTCTAAGATGGATGACTTCTAATTTCTTGTCAAAAAAGACTTCTTCAGGTGTCTTGTTCTCGAGTACTCTGTGTGAAGCACGGTTCTGTACATACACCATTGTTCTAGAATCTTTTTCCCATAGATGCATGGGAAGATCTTGATCATGAAGCATTTCTCTTGCAACTTCCATGATCATTCTATTCTTCCTTTCTGCAACCCCATTTTGCTGTGGATTATATGGAGTGGATAACTCCCTCTTAATCCCCGAATCTCTGCATAACGCTTTGAATTCATTTGATGTGAATTCTCCGCCATTATTTGATTGAAAGGTCTTGATCTTCTTTTCAATGTGGTTCTTGATCAAGGCTTTGAATTCCTTGAACTTTCTGAAAACTTCATCTTTGTTCTTCATAAAGAATATTCATGTCTTCCTAGAAAAATCATCAATAAAAGAAACATAGTATACATACCCGCTTAAAGAACTGGATGATATTGGACCGCATACATCAGAGTGAATGATTTCCAAAATTCCTTTTGCTTTTCTTTCGCTACTTGGAAATGTCTTCTTTGTGTTCTTTCCTTTCGCACATCCTTTGCAGACTCCTTCATGTTTTTCTTGAATTTCTGGAAGACCTTCAACAACTTTTCTTGCAAGTGGTAGTGCTCTGTAGTGCACATGTGCAAGCCTTCTATGCCAAAGTTCATTTGGCTCTACTGTTTCATGGACCAAAGCTTGTTCTGGATGGCCCGTCAATTTGTATAATCCTCCTTCTTGTTCTCCAATTACTATTGCATCGTCAATAGTCTTTCCTCTTGGCCACATGAGGACTTGGCCATCTACAAATGAAACCCTCATGCCTTTTGCATCCAGTGCCGATATGGAGAGAATATTCTTCTTTAGTCCTAGTAAAAACAAGACATCCTTCATTTTCATAGACTTTCCAGAGTCTAGCTTGTAGGAGGATTCACCACTACCTTTTATGGGATATTGGCATTCATCTCCAAGTTTCACCTTATGGGGTGAATTATGTTCGGATAGTTTCTCAAAGGATTCCTTGAATCTTGTCATGTGTTTGGAAGCCCCACTGTCAATAAGCCAATCTTTTTTTCCGTGAGTGACAGTTCCCATGAGAGTGGAGATCAGAACATATTCTTCATCACTTGAAGAGTCTTCACTTTCTTGTTTTAATTTCTTCCTGGGAGGATCATCGTCCTTAGCAGTGTGAGAATGATGTCATGTTTTGGAGTTATTCTTCTTCTTGGATCCACTCTTATTCATGGGACAATTTCTAGCAAAGTGTCCTCTTTCATCACATGTATAACATCTGATTTTGGATGGATCCCTTTTTACAAAATTATCTTTCTAATGAGAATGCTTACCTTGGTGATGATGATTTTCCCTTCTACCTTTCTTGGAGTGTACTCTAAGAGTTTGATCTTCACATCCCATATTTTCTTCTCGAGCTGCTATTCGAGCTTCTTCTTGTGAAAATTCTTCCCATAGTCTACTAAACTTGATTAGCTTCTTCCTAGCACAGATTCCTTGGATGAAAGAATTCCATGACCTAGGGAGACCATTCAAGGTTGTCATCACAATTTCTGCATTCTCCACTTCTTCATCTACTGCTTCAAGTTTTTCTTTGATCTCGGAGACCCTTGTGAAGTATGACTGGATGGTTTCCTCATTCTGGATCTTTCCATTCTTCAACTGGTTCCTTAGAGTCATCGTTCGGTTTATGTTCTTCCCTTCAAACAGTTTGGTTAGGGCATCAAACATAGATTTAGGTGTCTTGAGGGAGGACACCTATGGTATTAGGTGATCCTTGATTGAATCAACAATAATCCTTTTTTCCATAACCAAATTCTTCTTATGTAAGGCCTTAGCCTCATCTTCCTCTAGAACTGGAACCTCCTCATTGATGTAGGAGTCCAACTCATTTTCTTCCATGACCAGGGAGATCCTATACTTCCAAGCTCGAAAGTTATCATCTCCCTCAATATTTTCATCAAGCTTGGTATGATGAGACATCTTAACTAAGAACCTCAAATGGAAATTCAAAAGATTTATATCTTACCAGGTCAAGATGTCAGATCTAGATTTGGAGCTGAATTTCTACAATGTTGGTTCAGGAGCAGATTAGGGTTTGAATTTCCTAGAGTTCTGTCCAACCAAATGCTTTGATCTTGATCTCTAAAATTCGATTTTGAGGAGGACATCAATCCAGACCTGGGCTCACTCAAAAATTCCGCTTTTGTGGAAAGGCCTAATTTTTGGCAGTAGTGTCAGGTCCAAAACTGAAAAAGCTCAGAATCAGATTATTTTTCAACAAAAATATGTGCCCTAGAGAGGAGAGTCAGCCCAACCTTACCTTTCTGAAAATATATGAAGAGAGATCCAAAAAGTAGGAATCCCTAGTTCCTGCAACTGCACAATGTCTTCTTCTCAGGTTAGCTCTGATACCATGTTAGATTTTTAACATTTAAGCTAGCATTATATTAGGATATTTAACTAAGAGAATAACAAGCACAACAATCAAACACAAAAGACAATGAATACAATGTTTTTCCTCAGGGAAACCATAAATGGAAAAAACCCCACAACTTCCTTAGAGATAGAATCAACACCAAAAGTAAAACCCAAAAACAGTAAGATGATCTCCCGACAATAGTAGCCTCTTTCTTTCTAGCCCCGGCAACTTCTTCTCCCTCAGCTATGCACTACAACTGAGTGTGAGTGAGTGTGTGATAAATAGAGAGACTCTCTCTCTATTTATACTAATTCCTGACTTGACAATGACTCACTAGGTGATTATAACAACCCTAGGGCCCCAAAACTGCGGGGACTTTAACCCTTGAACAATAGGAGGGTTACCCACATTGACTTGACATGACCTGTTTACATTATAGAAACTTCCGATCGGAACATCGGGGCATGACATGACTCAATTACATTGTAAACACTTCCCTAAATAAACATCGGAGTATAATACATAAGAAATACAAGTGAATACATTCAGAAGTTACAATTACATCAACATACAACATTCATCCATATCTCACGGAAAATTTCTAGATGCCTTCCATCTCTACCAGGACAACATTGAGATTGTACACTAATCCAATATGTCGGCAAAGAGGTTTTATTCTAGATAAGTAGCAATGGAGAGTTGTATAGAACCATGATCTACTTACCCATCTCATGCATATTAGTAGTATACTGTCATTAATGCAAGCATTCTATCATGCATAATACATCAACTGAATATAAACAAATGCATAACAAAAAACAATATAATGAAATGACAATTGAATACTTATCTTTATTTGTTTCATGGGTAGACTCCTTCTTGAGCCTTCAGCTTCATCATCTCCTTCATTCATCATTTCTTATACAAACGCTAATATGGATAAGAGTTTCTTCAAGAGTTGATTCCTTCGTATTCCTCATCGCTTGAGGGATATTCTTTGGATGGTGAGAGCTTGATCTTCAGTTGCTCCCATCTTCTTTTCTTATTATCAGTTGAGCTTCTTCTTGTGTGTGCTCTTCCCAGAGTCTACCGAAAGTAATCACTTCCTTCTAGAACACATTCCTTGAATGAATGAATCCCATGATCTTGGGATGCAATTCAAGGTGGTTATCACAAATTCTACATTATCCACTTCTTCTTCTACTGCTACAAGTTGTTCTTTGATTTGAGAGACCCTCGTAAAGTATGACTGTATGGTTTTTGCATTCTGGATCTTCACATTCTTCAACTATTTTCTCAAAGTCATATTTTGATTTATGTTATTTCCTTCAAATAGCTTGGTCAAGGAATTAAACATCTCTTTCGGCGTCTTTAGGGAAGACACTTGTGGTATAGGGTGATCCATTATTGAATTAGCAATGATTTTCTTGGCCTTGACCAAGTTCTTCTTGTGTAAGGCCTATAGCCTCATCTCCCTCTAGAACTGGACCCTCTCTACTTATGTAGGTGTCCAATTCATTTTATTCAGAGAGATCATATACTTCCATGCTTGGAATTTTTCAACTTCACCAATCTTATCATCAAGCTGATGTGATAGATCACTTTGAAATGTGAACCTCAAATGAAAATAGAAAAATATTAGATCTTACCAATTTGACGTGTCCGTCCTGGTTCCAGAGCTGGCTGATCTAGGGTTTGTCAGAGAAACCCTAATTTTAAAAACTTGGAATCTTTTAGATTTTATTGGATAGAAAGATATACCTCTTCAAGGAGAGATATCCAATGTACTCCTTTTCTAAAAACAGTGGAGTGAAGCTCTTGGAACAGGAAGCCCTAGTTTACAAATTTCTTCTGCAAAAATTCCTAATATTGTTTCTGTGGTATCACCAAAATTACTGTTCCTCTGTGTATGAAATTTCGTACTAAGGTATCCTCATATTTCCTTGTTCTAAAACCATAGGTTTCATCAGAATTGTTTTCATCAATTGGGACTTATTATCGTTTTCCCAAGGTGACATGTTTCAGGATTGTTCAGCATAGTGAAGTTGTATGGACTTCCATGTGTCATTTTTTCATATTCAGGGTCTAAAACTTCTACCATAGAAATTAAAACTCGTGCCCTTTCTAGAACATCTTGTGAAATTTAATTTGGACCTTGGTAGCCCAAGATATAGAAATTCTCCCTAGGTGTCCTTTTTAGGGATGAATCCTGGAAGAGGATGAAACCCTAACTTGGAGGAATCATATCTCCTAGAATATAGTGAATATGAGGCTGAAACTTGGACACGGTGCATATCAGGAATTTATATTCACCCTATGAAATTTTAGGATTCTTATACTTCTAAAAGCCCTATATATAGAGAAAGTACCAAAACTTATCAGTTTTAGTATTTAGGTTTTTTCCCGCCCAGGGTCAAACTAGGGTTTGAATTTCCTGGAGTTTCACCCAACCAAAAATCTTGTTAGCTGGAATATTTCACCTCTTGTGGACAACAAGGTGTTCCACTAGTCTGAATGGTTCAGATCCGGAACAAATAGAGGACAGAGGTTGAAGACTCTCCCTAGACCCCATAGATACCTGGAATGTAATGCTTCGATCGTTACCCTGTGTACCTGCAATAAGCTTCAACACGCAAACATATCGAAACCACTAGAATATAATCTACTAATCTATGTTAGTGACTAAGGAATCTAACAAAATACATGTGAAATCAAACAGCAACAATATATGTGGGACAGAAATCAACTTTCATTAAAGAAATATGAAGAAGTTTACAACCAAGCCTTAGTGTTGACATGCATCTCCATGAAACCAAGCATTATCATCCCCATAAGCTCTGACTTTAGCTCTCTCTATGCTCTCCAATGATATGGACTAAGTGATCAATCCAATAGCATAACAATACCTTAAGAGTTATCCCCCTCAACCATGGCCACAATCTTGTATTTATAAGGCTAAATGGATAGGGATGGTTGAGAGATAAGTGGGTGAGGTGGCCTCTAAGATCCTAGGATGAGGGATCTCAAGCTCAACTAACACACAACAGTAGGGATAAGGGAGGACATGAGACTTATCATCTAGAAGCCTCAAGAAAATTCTCTTTTTCCATTTTTACCCAGGGTACCGCGTTTCTCCTTCAAAATCAGAGTGGTTCTGGTAATAACCGCTTATGGACCAAGGGCCATAAGCGGTGGCACTGCTTGTGGGCAACAGGGGATGGGTGGTGCAAACAAGGGTACCACTTATACATAACAAGGTAAGAGAAATGTTGGGAATTTGTATGAAATATTGACATTTAGTATGGGTTTTCACTCCAGAAGATGGGATTCAGGGCAAGTAGGTATGTCAAATATCTTATCACATGATGGTGACAGGATTTTGGTATAACAGGATGCCCCCCAAAGCATGAGTCTTAGAGGGATATGGTAAACGAGAGCTTTGAGAGAAAAAGTTGTCATCATGAGATGAAAATGTCAGCTTGATCAGAGCAAGTTGTCAAGTAGGCATCTGTAGTACATCAGTATGTTGACTCATAGACACAAGTAACCAAAATCATGGCTGCAGACCAATACAAGGCAGATCCATGAGAGGAATAAACAAGCATGGATACTAGAATACAGCGTATATCCATGTGATAGAGGACTCAAACTTGGACATAGCTACCAGAAATACAACGTAGATCTATGTCATACAGACACAAATTTGAGCATAGCCATGACCATACAAATGTGGATCCATGCTAGATATACAAAACTCCATCGCAACCTTGAGAAAAGCAATGAGCGCTTTAAACTAACACCCAGGGTCTTCATCTTGTCTTCCACAAAGTACAATTCTATCCATGTGATTACAATGATTTGAAGTCGAACATGGTAGAAACCACTTGATTACCGGCCAATGATGTGAACCGTTAACAAGTGCGAGGGAGATCACCCTTAATGTCAATGATTCCCAAGGTACTCTAGTACAATCTATTGAGTGTGAATATTTGTCCTGATGTTGAACACCCATTCAATTCTCTCGATCAAAGGTCAATGATGTGAACCTATGTCAAGAGTGAGAGAATATATCATTAAGGAATACAAATCTCAAGGTACTAAATATTGTTTCTAAGACTATTTCTCGGATAATGAGTTGATGTCGACGGGAATAGTCTCGTCGAAGGAGGGCCATGATGAGTCCCACATCGACGACATGAAACTTGGAACATAGTTCTGGAATGACATGGATGTAGTAACCATATGGATGACTCAAAGATACTGACACAAAGATTGTGCAGACTGTAGAGGTAAAACTTCTTCAAATCCCCTTTGAACATCGGGCAGCACAACAAAAAGACCTGGAAGCATGACTGAATGAGACAGACACACAATGCGACAGTGGACAATGCATTCTGTTGAAAGACTCAAAGGAGTGACATGACTCGTGAAAGTGGATCGTCACGGAGATCAACTGAATACCCAATTTACTGACATGATTGTGCAAATAAGTGCCATGTTCAAAGGTAATGACAAACAACTGCCATTATTTTCAAAATGATTCCCTTCCCATTTCCCCCATCATGATTGATGAGTGCCTCTTTTCGGTTTTACGAGTTCAAAGAGGGTAACAAACACTTGATATAGCTTGTCAGAAGATAAGTCCAGACTCATATGTTTTATGAACTTGAGAGAGGAGGGGTTCGTTCCCAAAGCAAGTCTTTCAATGTTTAATTTTAACAAGTCCATCGAAAGAAAACTCGGTATTGTTCATGTTTAGAGAGTCTGAACGAATATGGAAGAAAACTCCAAAGGGTCCTTTTTCGTATGATTTAGTCTCTAAGGCCCGAAAAAAGTATAAAATCATACCTTAGAGAACTTTTCCAGTCATGATTGGCTAGAGTGTTCCTTTTTTGTAAATAGTCCTATCTGAACCGAGAAAGAGATAACCTACTACCAGACGGAAGACCCTTCAAATACTTTAACGAGCGTGAAGAAGACAAGATCGCTCAATGATATTTTCGTATTTAGGGATCCCGAAAAGAATTTAAAGAGAACTCGATGAGGTTTCTCTACACAATGTTATATTTTACGAGCCTGGAAAGAATCAGAAACGAACTCGACGACCTTTTTGTATTTAAGGAGCCTGAAAAAGAGGTGAAAAGAGGAATCCATTAGAATTTTTCATGTTTAAATCCAAAGCACGAAAAAGTAATAAACTAAGCTCAGACCAAATTTCATGTTTTAACTAGAGCACGAAAAATGAAAAGTAAGCTCAACAGCATCTTATTGTTTTTAACGAGCTCAAAAATCAGTTGAAAGAATGCTCAAAGATTGGTTTCATTTTTACACAAGCTCGAAACCAATGAGTAAACTATGCTTGAAAAATCCCATTAACATGGTATACAGAGATTGGAATCTTTCCCCCAGCATGATTGCTATTGAAGCTTACCCCTAGCATGGTTGCTAGCAGCTCGACATGCCCCCAATCTTCATTTCATTTGACGATTCTTCTTCCATACCCAACCTAAAAACCTGGTAATTAATGTGAAAATTTTCACCAGGGGGGTAGGAAGAACGAGAATCGGGTAGGTGAAAATAAGGTTCAAGTTCTAACACTAAAGTGAAGACTCAAATAAAGGGAAGGAGATCGGCTTCATTTTTACACAAGCTTGAATCGGAAGGTAACTATGCTTGGAACATGATTTCATTTTTATGCAAGCTTGAAACCAAAAGGTAAACGATGCTTAAGGAGATCCATTTCATTTTTTAACGAGCTTGACATAGAATGGTAACTTTGCTCACATGCATCCATTTCATTTTTTAACGAGCTTGACACAGAATGGGAACTATGCTCACAGGCATCCGTTTCATTTTTTAACGAGCTTGACACAGAATGGGAACTTTGCTCAAAGGCATCCATTTCATTTTTTAACAAGCTTGACATAGAATGGGAACTATGCTTGAGGAGTGGTTTTATTTTTTAACAAGCTTGAAACCAAAATGTAAACTATGCTCACAAACATGCTCATACCAAACATGATATCCATAGGTTGGTAGGTTTCCCCCATTTCATAAAAGCTAGTGACTTAGCTCCATTATGATATCCATAGACTAGAGCCATGCCCCCCATTTTACCTATGATGGGAAGAATATAACTAGAAGAAGGGGAAGGAACCACAAGAACATGCGGCACATTCAGGGTAGTCTAATTACTAGGAGTAATGTGACGGTCAAGTGTAACAAAGGAAAGCTGATCAATGGTCACAATATTCCCATCATGGGGAAAATGTATAACTGATGAAACTATCATGGTCGCTTAATATGCAAAAAGGTTCCATATCAAATCTAAAGGAGCCATGGCCACAAATGAACAAGGTGGATCCATGCTCAACAATCGATCATAGCTACAAAAATACAAGGTGGATCTATGTCTCAGCAAAATGTCAGATAAAGTATAACAAGGTCGTGCGCAACTCGGGCAATAGAAAAATGATGATGCTACTATCGACCCAAGGTCTTCAATCCAAACCGCCCAAAAAAGGTACGAATCCTAACCATGCGAATAAAGGAGTTGAAGTCGAACATGGAGGAAACCATTTGATTACCGGTCAATAATGAGAACCGTTAAGAAACGCGAGGGAAACCACCATTAATGAAAATGGTCCCCAAGGTACGTAGTACATTATAACAAGTGTGATTACAAGGACTTGAAGTCGAACACTTGAAGAATCCATCAAGTGTGAGACATTAAGGTATTCCCACTACCCAATAGTGAGGGAAATTTCCATTAATGACAACAATCCCCAAGGTACTGTCATAAAACTCTAAATCTCATTCCCAGAGAAAGATGTGTTGCAGTTGATAGGAAGAGATCCATTGGAAGGAAGGAATTAAGGCATCCTTCATCATCCAACATGAGGTAATTCAAAGACTAATTGGATCGGGAATTGGTACTTAATTTCATGACAAGGAACACTGAAGACATAATGTAATGAACTGATACCAAGGAATGGCCGACACAAAAGGTCAAGGAAACTGCAGAATGGATGACAAAGGTTTAATCCTTGAACAGTGAGCATGACACAAAAGTGACTTAGGCAGATTTTGACACAAAAAGACCAACGAAACAAATCTGCAATGTAGGAGACATTGACAGATTCCCCATATAATTGGAAAAGAGACCAACTGGAGGAGTAAGAAAAACTGAATCGGGTTAAGGTCAAAATACTAGGACCCAACTGTTGATAGGCTCAAAACTGGTGCTTTGTTCAAGGAAACAAGACTTGCTACCATGATGTAAAAAACATGTGAATGAACTTCCCTTCCCCTCTTTCTTGTAAAGGTTTAACGAGTCCAAGAAAGAAAACTCTGGACCATCTTCATTTTTGGCAAGCTTGAAGAAAAGAAATAAGAATGCTTGATAAAGCACTAATTCATGGATTTTACAAGCCCGAACTAGTACATGCTCGACGGTGTTTTCATAGTTTAGAGATTCTGAAAACTCCAAAGAAGACTCTAGGGGGGTGTTTTTTTGTACAATTTAGTCCCTTGAGGCCGAAAAAGTATAAAACATACCAAAGAAGAACTCTCTTAACTTCCGAAGAAGAAAAGGCACATCTTTTTCGTATTTAGTCAGGAATTTCTGCAAAAGGTTAAATTACCACCTACCCAACGCTCCTTCAAAAGCAGCATATAGCCTGAGTTTTACGAGTGTGAAGGAAGGAAATATCACTCAGAAAGATCCATTTGATTACGAGAAATGGGGCTTACAACAATAAACTTGATGCTTTGTTCTTTAGGGTTTAAGGATCATGACAAAGACATAAAGTACACTTGGAATCTTTTTCATGTTTTGGTCCAGAGCACGAAAAAGAGAAAACTAAGCTCATACCGGGGGTTCCTTTTCGGTAAGTTTAGTCCCTCAGGTCCGGAAAAGAGATAAACCTATGCCTGAGAATAATCTTCTCAATTCCGAAGAAAAGAGAGGGTTCATTTCTCGTATTATTCCACATGGTCCGAGAAAGAGATAACCTACCACCAATGTGGATACCCATTCACATATTCTTAACGAGCCTGAATGGACAAGTTTACTCGGCAGTCAAATCTATTTTGAGGAGTCAGACTTGGGCCTAAATAAACTCAAAATATTTCCCGTGAAGTTTTAATGAGTCCGAAAAAGTCAACTTGCGGCCTCCTTACTGTTTTTAACGAGCTCAAAGGAGAGCAGAAAGAATGCTCTAAATGCGAGGAGACGAGTGTCATAGATAGGAAAAACTAGTTCCAAGAGCAAGGAACAAACCTATACATAATGCAAGGAAAGAGATCAAGATAAGGACACTCAGGGAATGTCTCCTCAAGGTGAAAGGTTTCAAGTTGCAAATGAAAAATGATACAAGGCTTAGTGATGATGAGAACAAAGATGAGGGCTTATACAACTAGCTGAAAGCATGGAAGCCGGCATCAAGCTCATAAGCGTGAGCAGGGCACATGCAAATGAAATTACAACTTGAACAACAAGGTGAGGCCAGTAAGAAGTTGTGAATCCAACTACAAATCTTGTCTCCAAGAAACAACAGCATCATGATCATATTCAGAAAAAACGATCTGATGCGGGTCACTTTGGAAGAAACACACGTGACTTTGCTATCTTCTACAAAAGGTAAATTCAAGGCAGAATCAACCGAAGAAGATTATATAGAACCAAGGCTCTAGGTTTTATAATCAGTAATATCAACCTCAGAAGGAAAGCAAAAATTAACAAGGGAGATAGAGTCTACAGGAACAAAATCAATATCACAGGAGTTGAAAAATTCATAAGAAAAATCAAACTCATCAGGATCACTGACTTGCTGTTCAAAGAAAGAGTCAAAATACTCAACAATACCAACATAAGAAGAAAGGTCAGGCTTACTAGGCAAATCAAGGTTAGACTTATTCACAACTGAATCAACATCCAACAGAAGATCAGACTGTATCAAAGACTCTAGGAAGACTTCATTCGAAGGAAGGAGATCATCCGAGATAGGACACATGTCTAAAATTTCAAATGGATTGACAAAGTGGAGATTAGGCCCCACAGTCTGTATAGGATGACTCACCTGGTCAACTACTGGGACCAAGTCCCAAGAAGATAAGCATGAAAACAGAGGCTGCTTCTCAGTAGCAATTGAACACAAAGGACATGAGGCCACCTAGTGCACCTGTGGCGGGGTAGTGTCTACAGAAACACTGGCAATCAATAAAGGAAAGACCTGGTCTCTAGTTGGGTCAGGAGACGGATAAATAAAATCCAACTGATCGATAGTGACAATTTCTTCGCCATGATTAAAGTACATCACACGAAAGAATGTTGACACCACATCTTGCATGGCATAGACATAATCACATCCAAGGAGCATATTGAAGTCCAAGGGGTCTTCTATCACCATGAAGTCAACTAAGACAGTCTTCCCACCCAAAGTAACAGGTGTTTGAGCAAGAATTCCCAAGGCTATACAAGTTCTTCTATCAAACGCCAGTAAATGACTAGCAGTCGAAACAAGGCTGGGAGATCCCATGCCTTGCAAAGCACGAGCAGAAAAAATACTAACTAAGGCTCCTTCATCAACAATACAATGAGAAATCATATACGATTCAACTTTGACCTTTATCTGGAAAGGTGCATCGGAAGGAAGGCGCAGCTCAACTAGGCTATCCCAATCAAAGGAAGCAATCTGAGAGCTTGGTGGGGGTTGATCCAAAACGAGTTCAGTGCCCCCTTGTTTAGTAAGTTCTGAATTGGCAATGAAGAAAATGTGACTAGTAGACACTTCACTCTCCAAAGGAAGAGTGGGATTGATCAACAATGGCATCAATTCAACCGCTTCGTGAAAGTCACTCTCCGACAGGAGAGTCGGATTGACCAAAGATGACATTGGTTCAATCACATAAGGATCACTCTCTGAAAGAAGAGTGGGATCGACCAAAGCTGAGATTGGTTCAACCACTTGATCAACCAAAGGTTGAGTAGGTTGTTGAGAAAATATAGGTTGTTCAGGAGAAGTAAAATCTTGAGTCTTGGACCACACTCTTCGCACCTCTGCGATAGCAGGGCACTGGTGAGTAAGATGATCTCCCTCGCATAGCTTAAAAGGGAACTTAAGTTTACACTTTAAACGACCAGTTTTCTCAACGGTTTCAACATGACTAGCAATGGCTAACTGTTTGCTCTCAACATGACCTGCAGAGGATGAGAGTTTTCCCCCAGCATGAACTACAAAGGTTGGGTGACTGGGTCCAACCTGACTAAGAGAGGTTGGTTGTTGAAAAGCTTCAGAATTTTCAAAAATGCGATGACCATGAAGCCAAAATCTTCGCACCTCCACGATAGAAGGGAATTTATAAGTAAGGTGGTCTCCCTCACAAAGCTTACAAGGAAACGTGGGCTTGTGTTTTGAACGGGTAGTCTTTTCAACAGTGTCAACATGACTCGCAGTGGCTGACGGATTGTCTTCAGGATGAACCATAGAGGCTGAGAGACTTCCCCCAGCATGACTTGAAGAGGCTGAGAGACTGGATCCAACATGACCTGGAGAGGTTAGATGGGCACCACCAACATGAGCAACAGAGGTTGAATGGTTAGGATCAACATGCTTTTTAGCAGTTGAGTGTGTGCCCCCAGCATGAACCACAGAGGTTGGGTGGATGGATCCAACATGACGTGTAGAGGTTGGATGGGGAGGTTCAACTTGAACAATAGAGGTTGAACGGGTGCCCTCAGCATGAACCACATAGGCTGAGTGACTGGATCCGACATTACCTGGAAAGGTTGGAAGGATCCCACCAGCATGATCAACAGAGGCTGGATGGTGAAGATCAACTTGACTTGCAGAGGTTGAGTGCTTAGATCCAACATGACCTGCATAGGTTGGATGGGTGCCCCCAGCATGGACTACAGAGGCTGGGTGGTGAGGTTCAACTTGATTTGCAGAGGTTGAATGGGTGCCCCCTTGCTTATGTGCCTTCTTCCTATTCCTCCTTCTTTTACTCCTTTTAGACTGTCGGTTACTAGTATCAGTACTTTCACCGCATGAGGTAGAAGGAGGAGGAGAATCAACTACAGGTGAAGGGGAAGCAGTGTTTTGATGCCCTTAATATAAGGAGATTACTTGAGGAGCATCAGGAGCATTCAAGAAAGTTGGAGTGGAAAACAACCACACCAGTAGCCCTAGGGTGAATCCAGGTAGATTCAAGGTGGCCATCAAGGGAACACCAACATTCCCCGTGAGAGGAATAGTACAAGGAGTTCCCAGCATGGGGATCTCTTGGTTGGTGTTTGAAGGGGTGTTAGCCATAGTTTCAAACCAGGAGACAAAATTTGAGGTTGATAGGTAACCAAAATTACAAAGCACACACCTAAAGGCACACTAAGTACAGACAAACCACACAACACTCACTAAAAAATTCCTAAATCCAAATAGACAAACAGGTATAAGATATACTTTCCAAAAAAAATTTGATAGACAGTTACTTGGCGTCCCTTTAGATGTTCTTAGGCACAAGCGGAGGAATCACCCACCGCCCTCCCACACTTTCTACCAGGGTTACCTTCCAAGTCCATCCAAGGTCAACCAGAAATAGCCTTCCGGTGTACCTGTGTATGAACCCTATATTTCAAAGAGACTAAAGGATACCTTAACTATATTGATAGTCTGGGGGGATAGTCGCAAGCCTGATTCATACGCATTGGCAGGGTAGCAAAGCCCGAAACCCTATCTAAGACAGAATCCCCAGATGGGAAAAAACCTTGGTCTACGCTTTGACAAGGAATCAGAGGGTTATCTCCTCAGTCCAAGTCTCCACGCGGCCTCGTGCTTAAATCCTGTTTCAGAGGAGCTTCCCAGATACAATCAACGTAGAAAAGGGTTTACCTAGTGATTGGCCAACTACGTCTGAGATTTAAATACTTGTGGAGAGTTGAAACTCCCTAATCCACAAGTCTAGCCTGAGCTAGTTGGTGTATGACCCTATAAAATAAAACTTACTAATAATTTTTAAATTATATCGTTTATTTTAAGGGTTGTTTTTAGTCAAAGGGTAAATGGCGTGAAACTTATGTGGTGTTTTGACTCAAAGTTGAAACAAAATGACTAAGCAAAGAGATATGAAATTCAAAAAGAAAAAACTATTCTCGTCTTTTTCCTTTTTTCAAATAGAAACTTGAAAGCCACAAAAGAACAAATTCTTTTTATTTTTATTTTTTCAAAAACAATGATATGCCATGCAATCTAGACTAAAAACCTAATCTACATGCATATAAAGCAAACATGTGTTTTTGTCTTTTTCTTTTATAAATGCAAAAGAAAAAATAGCCTAAATGCAAGCAAATACTGTAAGCAAAGAAAATAGACAACTACTCTACACCCCACAAACAAACCCTAGGTTTCCCTAAAGTTAGATATCAACCTCTCTTGAAAAAGAAGGCTTACAAAGGTAAACAAGCCAACAACTTTGGAATGAAGAGACTGAGCAAAAATACTGACATAAACAAAGGTCAAGAAGTCCCAAGAATCAATCTAAACCTACAAACAGAGGCTGCTCAGTACCTTGTCCAACAAGGTCAAGCCAAAGAAGGAGGTGAGGGGGAAAGCAGCAAAAACAAGTATATGTTCTTTTTTATTTTTCTTTTATAAATGAAAAAGAAAAACTACCTACAAAGAAAAGTATGTAGATAATAAGAACAAAGCAAAAGGAACTTTGCTATACAATCACCAAACAAACTCTAGAATGTCCTAAAGTTAGTATAAACCCTACTTGGAATGAAGGCTTGCATAAAAAACAATTCAACTACTTTGGCATGGTGAAGTTAACCAACAAAACAAGAAGGAAACCAACACCAACAAGCTTCTGAACTCAGACAAAGATCACTAACATAGGCTGATAAGAAACATAAGACAAAAATCATACCAAGCAAAAGAGGTGGGGGGAAAGAGAAAAGAACAAACCCTAATGCTTTAAAAAGGATTACCACATAGATAAAGAACAACCAAAAGGGATGACACTAACTCCTTCGAGTCATGCACCTGCAGAGGACACCAAAATACCTACCAAACAGCCCACAAACAGAACAAAAACCACAAAAATGAGGAAAAACACTATTTTAGGGGCACACGCGGGTTGTACTACTGAAAGGTCGTGTGTCATACGCGGGTTGCAAATACAGCAAACTGCGTGTACAAGCACACGTGGGTTGTATAACTGACAAGTCACGTATCATACGCGGGTTGATAGTATATACAGTCGCGTGTACCAAACCAGACACGCGACTGTTCAGTCTGCAAGTCGCGTATGGGTGGAAAAAATCCCAAAAAAGGTCAAAAACTACCTTAGGAAGGCAGGGGAGGTGTTCTATCATACTTATAAAGTGTTCCTAAGTGGCAAGAAGGACCTGAAACAATGCAAAATACTAAAAAAAATAAAGAGAAATCCCAAACAGACAAGGCTATCCCCAGTGGAGTCGCCAGTTCCGTTGTAAAGGAAAGTGTCCTATGGCTAGGGTTTAATAGGCCATCAACGTACTGGGGTTGAAAGAGAGATGCACAATGTTCAGCAAGCATATATAAGCAAGTTTCAGAGATGAGAAAGGTCCACACCTTATTAACTGAAGGCTGGTCCAAGCTTTCTCTTCAATCCTCTTCTTGCTCCTCTCGCTCCAAGAGACCTGCAAAACGAATTATACCTTCCTCAAACCATTATGACCACATATAAAACAATGATATTCAAATAAACATGAACTAATGATCTGAATAACATCATCATATGATCATAAACAGAAATCTAATCACATATTGAACAATGATTTGGGGAAGAAGAAGGACATCACATCTTTATTAATCTTGAAAACAAGTACAAGTATACCTTCTCTTCAAGTTCGGCACCTCATGAAACCTTGATCCGGTTCTGCTGCTTCTCTTCTCCAAAGAACTCAGCCTCCAAGTTCTGCAACACAAGGGGATGACCGCCAGGGCAAAGGTGTGGGCAAAGAGAGCTCCAAATCCTCCAACATAACAATGCAAAAATTCAAGTCCCCTTCTCATGGACCTCCCTACCTCTATTTATATGCTTAAGGAAGAGTTAGGGGCGAAGACAAAGTAGTTACAACTGAAGAAGTCAGTTGCATAACTACCTAAACTACCCGAAATTCAAAAGACGTGTTTTTTGACATTTTAAGATGTGTACGCAGGTTGTTGAATACAACAGTCACATACACGAAAAGTACACGTGGGTTTATATTACAGAAAGCCGCATATACATAGCAACTCGCATACGTACGCGGGTATTACAGAGAGCAACTCGCGTACATACGCGGGTTTCCTTAAGGGCAAGTCGTGTATAGACAAAACACTCACTTTTAGGGTATTTATGGGAATTTTTAGACTTTGGTGTCTTCTGGAAAGTTTTAGCTTACAGAAATATCTTTCCAATGGTATAGAGATAAGGTAAAATGGAGTTACAAAACTCAAGATATAGGTCCTCCAATTTAGTTGTTTTTTCAGTGACTTTCATGAAGTGTCGTCATGGAAGTGTCAAAATGCGACAGAATCATGGGAAAGTGGTCACAGGTAGAGATGTGTCATTTTGAGATATAGAAAAGAGTGTGGAAACAATAGCCTTCATGGCATAAACATAATCACGTCCAAGGAGCTGATTGAAATCTAAAGGACCTTGGACCACCATAACATCGATACAAACACTTTTCCCTCCTAATGTAATAGGAAAGTAAGGAAGGGTCCCTAAAGGTGCGGTAGGTCTTCAATTAAAATCCAGTATCTGATCGGTGGATGGAACAAGCTGAGGAGAGCCTAAAGCTTGCCAAGCAGTTGAGGATATAATACTAACAGAAGCCCCTTCATCAACAATAGTGCGAAGTATCCGCCTAGCAGCAACATTCACAACTATCTGGAAAGGAACACTCGAATGAAGACAAGACTCTATTAGGTTACTCAAGTCAAAGGAAATAACCTCATTACTTGGAGAGGGTTATGTTGAAACAGAAAAATTTTCCCCTTGTCGAGAACAATCAGAATGAAGCATAAAAAATTCAGCAGTTTTTGGTTCATTCTCTACTGGAAGAGAAGAACAAGACGATGATTTGGTCAAAGAGACTACTTCAGTCTTAACACTCTCTGACGAAAGAGTGGGATTGGGTGGACATGACGTGTGACTCGACCACTTCAATTTCACTCTTCAATGAAAGAGTGGGATCAACCGAGGTTAGAACTGGATCAACCACTTTATCAACCAATGGGGGTTCAAGAGACAACTTACAATAACCTATTGGAAGTTGTTGATGAGAAACAATAATATCTTCCAACAACTTAGAATCTTCATCCATGAGAGGACAAAGGTAATTAAAGTGCATGTCCTGACAAAGCAAGCAAGGATTTCTAACTTTACCCTTTCGACTCTTAACCACGGAGTCATTGGTTGAGGGGGGATCATCAGTATGATGACCAGAGGCTGATGACATCGATTGCTGGGAAACCTTAGACCACTCTTCTAAAACTAGGGACAGGCCATGACAATCTTTCAGAAGGTGATCACCCTTGCAAAGCCTACAAGGGAATTTGGGTTTACACAGTATTTGGGTGTGCAGATCAACACTGTCTGCACAAGGAGGAGTGATTGGTTGAGACTTGGTTGTTTGTTTGTTTTTCTTCTTCTTAATCTTCCTTTTCTTCTTCTTCTTATCCACCTTACTACTAGTGATACAACTTTCAACAGGCAAAGAGGTAGAAATGGGAGAAGACACATCTGGTGAAGAAGGAGAGGGATCAACATGAGGTTGATGCTCTTGCGATGAAGGATTAGGATCAAACACAATTGGTGTACTTGGGATAACTGGACTAGAGAATAACCAAACGGGTAATCCAATAGTCAATCCAGGAAGGCTTAATGTAGCCATGAGAGGAGGACCAACATCCCCATATGGAGGGAACACAAAAGACATGCTTGGTAAAGGATTCTCTTGGTTGGCAGTCCCAGAAGGTGAAGCCATAACTATGAAATACAAATATCTCTCACTTCTAAATAATCCTAATTGTTTAGATAACAAGCGCTACTCAAACTAAAAGCAACAAGAAAACATGTGAAAGGAGTGGATAATAGCTAGGAACCTCATAGGACAGGCCAAAAAGGATAACTTAGATGGATAGGGTATCATAGTGGGGTCTCATGATATACACAAGGTATGTGGGAGCTCAAATCGGTAGTAGTGCTATCTAATGCACAACCTTTCACAAGGGGCCTTCCTATATACAATCGAGTACGTGAAGTACCTTTATATATACCTCAAGGGTACGTGAAAGGCCGCTCGATATACCGATGGTACGTGGAAGAACCGCACGAGTCCCAGGATTTAATGTTGAAAAATAATGATAGCTCCTATTCTTGATGACGCCCAGACACTTCTCTAACCTATCACACAAATTGCTAAAAAAATTTAAACCTAAGCTAGCGCTTAATTTTATCTTGTGTGCTTAGGTGGAACCATGGAGTGAAAACTTGAAATTAAAGAAGATGCACATTGATCTATATGATAATGCAAGTTTTCCTCTTCAATGAAATTCTACCTAAGAGAGGGAGAGAGAGGTTCAATTTATTTGAAAAATAGAGTAAATCCCATATAACAATGAAACAAATTGCTTATATGATCCGTTCCTAACTAAAACAAACAAAAGATTCTCTTTTGAACTGAAAAAGAAGTGAGACCTCTAATGAAAAGAAAGAAAAGATTGTTACAACTTTATATAAAAGTGTTCATATTTTTCAACTAAAGTGCAAATGAACTAATCGCAAAATCATACAATAACTTTCATATGTACTTTTCCACAACTTTATGAAAAAAGGAAAAAACATACAAAAATAATGTATAACAAATGAAGAAAAACTGAAATAAATATTTTCTTGTTCTATCAAAGAAGACATAAATCAGAGATCTGACAAAACCAAGTTATATTCAAAGCCAACTATGAAGCTTTAAAAGACCAACATCAATCAAAATTCTTGAGAATAACTATAGATTCATACTTTTTTGGCTCATTTTTTTTCTTGAAATCAACTCAAATTTTTACAAAAAAAAATGAGGAAAAAATGCTTTGGAATGATGCCTATCTAGCACCGTACTTCTCAGGTGTTGACAAAGCATTACTATCCCAGCACCGCTTCTCGTCAACAAGTTACAGGTGGTGGCACCACGTACTTCCCACTCTGTTCAGGCGGTGGCACCGCTCCTCGTACACATCATAGGCACGGTTCCCTGTAGATGACCAAAACACAAGAAGAACGATGGATCAAGTCAGAAAAATACTAGATCAGGGAAAATACTGTTGAATTGAGTATGAAAACATAGCATAAAAGATCGAAATAACTCAGATCTGAATAGATTTGGAAGTTTCAAACCCAAACGAAGCAAGTCAAAAATTAGATATGACTGAAGAGAGTTAATGAAGGAGGATCCTGGATTCAGACAAGAGTTGCAGACTGAGGAAGATCAAAACAACCGATATAACTATTCCCCAGTGGAGTCGCCAAATTTGTTAGCTGGAATATTTCACCTCCTACGGAAAAAAAGGTGTTCCACTAGTCTGAATGGTTCAAATCCAGAACAAATAGAGGACATAGGTTGAAGACTCTCCCTAGACGCCATAGATACCTAGAATGTAATGCTTCGATCGTTACCCTGTGTACCTGCAATAAGCTTCAACACACAAACATATCGAAACCACCAGAATATAATATACTAATCTATGTTAGTGACTAAGGAATCTAACAACATATATGTGAAATCAAACAACAAAAATATATGTGGGATAGAAATTAACTTGCATTAAAGAAATATGAAGAAGTTTACAACCAAGCCTTAGTGTTGACATGCATCTCCATGAAACCAAGCATTCTCATCCCCATAAGCTCCGACTCTATCTCTCTCTATGCTCTCCAATGTTATGGACCAAGTGATCAATCCAACAGCATAACAATACCTTAAGAGTTATCCTCCTCAACCATGGCCATAAGCTTGTATTTATAAGGCTAAATGGATAGGGATGGTTGAGAGATAAGTGGGTGAGGTGGCCTCTAATATCCTAGGATGAGGGATCTTGAGCTCAACTAACCCACAATAGTAGGGATAAGGGAGGACATGAGGCTTATCATCTAGAAGCCTCAAGAAGCTTCTATTTTTCTCTTTTTACCCAAGGTACCGCATTTCTCCTTCAAAATCAGAGCGGTTCTGGTAATAACCACTTATGGACCAAGGGCCATAAGTGGTGGCACCGCTTGTGGGAAATAGGGGATGGGCGGTGCAAACAAAGGTACCGCTTCTGGATAACAAGGTAAGAGTGGTGCTGAGAATTTGTATGAAAGATTGACATTTAGTATGGGTTTCCACTCCAGAAGCTGGGATTCAAGGCAAGTAGGTATGTCAAATGTCTTATCACATGATGGTGATAGGATTTTGGTATAACAAATCTTGACCCAGGTATCTAAACTTCTATTTTGATGAGGAGAGCAATCCTATGTCGGGCTCACTCAAAAATTCCTCTTCTACAAGAATCCCTAATTTCCCGCACCAAAAACTAAAAATGTTCGGAATCAAATTCCGCTTCGACAGAAAGATGCGCCCTTCAATGGAGAGTCAGCCTAGAATACTTTTACTGATGGATTATGGAGAGAGACCCAAAAAGTAAGAATCCCTAGCCTCTATAGCTGCACAATGTCTTCTTCTCAGGTTAGCTCTGATATCATGTTATATTTTTATCATTCAAGCTAGCATTATATTAGGATATTTAACTGAGAGAATAACAAGCACAACAATCAAACACAAAAGACAATAGACACAAATATTTTCCTCGAGGAAACCATAAAGGAGAAAACCCCACAAATTCATCAGACATAGAATCAACACCAAAAGTAAAACCCAAAAACATAAAGATGATCTTTTGATAGCAGTAGTCTCTCTCTTTGATCCCAACTTCTTCTCTCTCACTCATGCGCCCCAGTGAGTGAGTGTGTGTGCAATAAATAGAGAGTCTCACTCTCTATTTATATTATTTTGTTCACTTAACCTTTAACTCTATTATGTAAGCTCGAGTAATCCTAAATAAGTTATGTAGGCTTGAGTAACCACAACTGGGGTACTAATGACCCGACTTACATTAACTCACTTAGGGCCGACTTATCTAGGAGAGTCTAATAACCCTAGTTCCCCACAACTATGGGGAATTTAACCCTTGATCAATAGGAGGGTTACCCACAATGAATTTACATGAATTTTTTACATTATTGAATCTCCCGATAGGAACATCGGGGCATGACATGACTCAAATACATTACAGACACTTCCCGGAATAAACATCGGTGTACAATACATAAGATATACGGATGAACACATTCCGAAGTTACAAATACATCAACAGTTTGGAACTTATATATAATACAATAGGGAAAAACCATGAGGCCTTGGAGGCCATGTGGATGCATACAAGTGTTGGCTCAAGATTTGGCCCTCAAATCCCCCTAGGTGTACCAATGAGCCTCCTAATAATCCCAAACGGCCATGAATCCTTGTGTGAACATGTGAAAGGCATGCTGGAACATTAATGAAGGTATGACATGAGTGCGTGAGCACATGGGTGAGTGGGAGTGGCTCTATGAGATCAATAAATGACCAAGAGAGTCTAAAAACCACCAAAACCAAGCACTGGCACCTAAAGTTTAACCAAATCCATGAAATTGGGGAAGGGCAGTGCATGCTAGTTTACTGTCATCAATTTGGGCACCTCAGTTTTCAGAATGATCAACCTGGAGTGACTCAACTATGCACAATGATCAACCAGGAGAGCCTCAACTATCATAAATGCCAATTTCCCCAAGTCTAAACCATAGAAAACACTACATAGAAGAAAATTAATGTGCCTAAGGTCTAAGACAATGGTACTAAGGTGGATTATTACTCTAACAGTTGCACTAGGTTCCTAGACCATGAACCATGTATATTTTGATGTTTATTATTATTGTTGTTATTGTTATTATTATTAGCACAACATGAAAATAACATTGTTGGGGGGTCTTGGAATTTCATATGAGAAGGGGTTGGGGTTAGGAGTTGCAAATTCCCCCAAAATTACTCTATCCTTCCTAATTTTATTAAATTTGGACCATGTGGGTCCTAAACCCCATAATTAATGTCTTGCATGCATATGCATGTAGTATCTGCACCCTAGATAAGAATATTCCTCATCTAGTTGTTAATGGGCCCCATTTCCATTTCACTCATGAGACATATGCCTATTTGTATAATGATGGTCAAATAATGCACTTAAATTTGAGTCATTGTTATTCAATCAAGTTAATTTGAGTTAAAATCATTGAAATTGAGTTAACAATCAGTTACACTAGTGAAACTGACAATCAATTAGAGTTAGTTTGGTAATTGAAGCTTGCCTTCAATTAATTAGTGTCAAAGGTCAATTATCTTTAGTTAATTTTTGAGTTAATTTAATTTATTTAAATGAATTTCAATTATTTTGAGTCCTTGTTTTAGTTACACTAGTGAAACTAGTGTAACTAGTTGTCAACTAGGTAAGTAAAGTTTGCCTTTAATTAATTAAGTAGGCAAACATAGGAATTGGATTCAATTCTTGTTAAGTTGAGAATTTTGGATAAATTAGAGTTTAACTAAATATATGGGAGTAAATTTGGGAAATTTTTAGTTCCAAGGAGGAATTTGACTCATCCTCATGCAAGAGGGTGAGTTGAGCAGTTAAGAGTTAATTAAGGGATTTTGGAGCTAATTTTAAGGAATTCGAATTAGTCAATCATGGGAAATGTCTCTACCGGTGTTTTAGAGTCAGACTAAGTGAATTCAAGTGGATTAGAGAAGACTTGAAAGAGTTAGTGAGTGTTTGTTAGGAAGCCCCAATGATGTGAGAGTCCTTCCTCAATGATCTTGAGTCAAACTCTTGGATGCAATTTGAATTAGGAAAAAATGATTTGAATTTATTAGGAGGTTGATCATTCATTATTTGTGTTGGTATAGGAGTAGTGTAGAGCAGGGCTCTGGTTGGATTGTAAAATCCATAGAGATATTTTTCCATTTTACTTGCACAATTTTGCAATGAATTTTGCTTGCGGATCTAGGAGGATTTGGTGAACATTCTATTCGTCTTGGAGACCAATTCTTCATGTGTCTCGAATTCTCTAATAGGCATCCAAAGGGTGTATATGGTATTATTTTTTGTGTGATTTGAATTCCCTAGTAGGTATTTGAATTTTGGTGTCAGGAAAGTTGTTTCTTATTTGTTTCAAGTGCTCAAGTGGATATTCGAGTCTGTGCTTTGATTCGGGAGGTGTCTAGGCCCAGTTTCTCTCTAGTTTTGAATGCTCTAGTAGAGATTTGAACTAATATTTGACCTAGGAGGTTGGAAGTGTTGTTTCATTATCCTACAGGAGAGGAGGGAAATTCTTTGTAAATATCATCCTATTTTCTCTAGATCCTGAGGGAGAGGGGGATAATCTTGCATGGGTATCTAGGCCCAACTGCTCTCTAGTTTCGAATGCTCTAGTAGAGATTCGAACTGATATTTGACCTAGGAGCTAGAAAGTGTTGTTATATTATCCAATAGGAGAGGAGGAAATTTTTGTGTCGATATCTCATTTCTGGTTCCACTCATCTCATAGAAGAGGGGGACAATTTTGGCAAGTGAGTTGTATTTTGTGGAAAGTAGTGCTTTGGGAGAGGGAGACAATCCTGAGATCGACCACTACTTGCCTTTTTGGGAGAGGGAGACAATCCTAAGACCAACCACTACTTTCCTTTTTGGGAGAGGGGGACAATCCCAAGAAAGGAAGTGCATCATCCATTAGTGTCATTTCTAGAAGATACCTTCTAGTGTGAGATTCCAGGACCCTTTCTTGAGGATGAAATTTTGGCAGGAAAACATACGCCAAATAGACATCTACCGCTAG
Source organism: Pseudotsuga menziesii (assembly GCA_001517045.1). NCBI lineage: Eukaryota > Viridiplantae > Streptophyta > Pinopsida > Pinales > Pinaceae > Pseudotsuga > Pseudotsuga menziesii. The sequence goes on from LPNX010381495.1 coordinate 34,922, forward strand.
GAGGAAAATTGCCATGTTTCTGTCAATTGCATAGATAAAGATAAGTAATTATAACCTTATTATATGTTATGTATGATTATTATGATATATCATGAAGGCTTCTTATGCACACTTATTATTAAATTAAATTATATATTTATCATGTACTAACTCTATTGTTGGATTGACAATAACAAGTTACTCAATTTGAAGGATTGGGTCGAGGGTTTTTTTTCGTGCTGCTAGGGTTTCCAAAAAGGATACCATGAGTGTTGATGGAGGTAGTGCACCACCGCCTGCCTCTCCTGAATACGTTGAAGCTTTTAGGTGGCTTGTTTCTAGACAGAGCTTAAACTTTCCTCCACTCCTCCTCCAAATTTTGTGAAGAAGTTGGACAAGATCCCAACCATTGATCTCCCACCACATCAGCCCATGCAAATCGTTGACTCTTTGGAAAATAAATCATTAGTAGGTAATTTTACTAGGATTTGGTCGTCTCCCAAAACAAAAAATAACTGGATCCAGAAACATTGACGACCATTGATCTCCAACAATGTTACCTGCTATGTTGTAGGACGTGGATCTTTTCTCTTTGAATTCATCTCCCGGGAGGACCGTGATATGATCTTCTGCAATGGGAGTTACTTCATGGGCCCGAAAGCACTCTATCTAAATCAATGGATGCTCAATTTTTACCCTGTAGTAGATGTCCCCAAAGCAGTTATGGTTTGGGTCCTCCTGCCAAATCTGTCGATCCACTGCTGGACTCCATCTTCCTTGAAAACTATCAGCAACGAGCTTGGAAAATACATAGGAAAATCAAATCCAAAATACTAGTACTCTTGTTCCATAATATGTGTTTAATTAGATCTATAATCTGGCCTACCAAAAGCTATTAAGTTAACAGTGGGAGACTAGAAGCATTTCCATAAATTGGATTATGAATAGTTGTCGTTCAAATGCAGACACTGCCATGACTACGGTCACGTCCATAAGAACTATCCAAAAATTCCTCAAACATAGGAAGAAAAGGAAGTTGAAGAAGGGCGGAAGAAATCCAAATGATCAAAGGAAAATACAAAACCCTCATAGAGAAGAGTGGAGAGAAACCCTAATCCCCCAATGCCCAGGAAGGAAGAAACATCCTAGAAATCTCAAACAGACATAGGCAATAGATTTGTTTCTCTGGAAGGTTCTTTGGAAGAAGAAAACCCAGTTGAAGAATCATTAATGGGGGGAGAATATTTGGGAAGGGCCTCCTCACCAAAAATTTCAAGAGAAGAAGGAAAGAGTTAACCCGAGAAAAACCTAGGTAATCACATTCCATAGGAATCTATAGCACATCACAAAACACAAGATCCAGAAAGAGAGGAGGATACATCGGAAGAAGAGGAAGGAGAAATCATCGAATTCCAAGTATCGTAAAAAAAGGAAAGAAGAGGAAGGAAATCATACAAGGAACATAGATAGGAAGCCACTTATAGAGATCAATTGCGAGGATCTCAAGTAACAATCAATGGAATGATGAATTCAAGAATCATAAGGAAAAAAGGTCAGGCCTCCAAAGGGGATTCCCATCCCAAAAGGTAAGTAATGAAGGTTTCCTGCTGGAATTGTAGGGGATTAGGGAGAAAAAAAAAGTATAAGCATTGAAATATTTAATTCACATCTCCACTCTCGAATTCTTACTGGTCTAGGAGACCAAAATGGAGGAACTCATGTTCCTCCAAGCTAGTCAATTCTTTTGGAAAAATGGTGAAGGTGTAGTAGTGAGTGCCAAAGGGGCCTCTGGAGGGATAGGCACTTTATGGAACTCATTCAAATTTGATCTAGTCCATTCCTCCTCCTGCATAGATTGGATTTTTACAAGTCTCCATCACAAAGAATCGGGACATCTGGTAAGTATCCTAAATTTTTATGTACTAGTTGTATTTTCAGAAGAAAAAAACATTAATAAATAAATATTGTTGGCAAAGTGTCCAAGAACTCCTGAGCTCCCTTCAACCTGAGAATATTATCCTAGTTTGGGATCTAAATATCACCCTTCACATTAAAGAGAAAAAATGGGGGTCAATTATTAGAGACCCATTTCGAGAAGTAGTAGATGACATCATTTCTGACTCTGATATAGAAGACATTAAACCAGTCCAAGGTCTTTTTACATGGTCAAATAGAAGAATTGGACCAGGACACATAGCAACAAGACTTGACAAGTTTCTGGTACAACATTCTCTTCTCTTGCTTGGATTTACGGCCAAATCTTCCATTCTTTCCTTCGGTATGTCTGATCATAAGCCAATCCTCTTGGAACTCTCCATGGAGAATATTCTTGGTCCCATACCTTTCCGATTCAGTCCATCATGGATCAAGCAGGAAGGTTTACGGGACATAGTTCAATCAGTATGCAAGGACAAGGTCTCGGGATCCCCCTTTTTTGTCTGGGAGGGAAAACTCAAAGTCTCCCTCAAAGTTTGGGCTAAGTCTTTCAATACCACTTCCAAGCAAAGAATCGAAGCAAAACATCTTTTAGAGCAACATCGGCTATGGTTGGAATATCAGCCATTGGATGTGGAAAGTTTAGAAAATAAATCATCCCTCCAACGAAACCTCCATACAACCTGTAGAATGGAGGAGGAGTATTGGATACAGAAATATAGATGTCTATGGCTAAAATATGGAGATAAAAATACTAGTTTCTTTCACAAGAAATTTGAGGGTCATAAGAATTACAAAGTAGTTAAGGAAATCCATAAGCAAGACCAAGTAATCCAAGATTTCGAAGGAATCAAGAAGGTGGCACATGATCATTTCAGGAATATCTAAATCGAAGAAAGACTCCCAGGGGATTACCAAACCTCCGAGTTCTAAACCTGATTCCTTCCAAGATTAATCAGGCAACAAAACGGGCCCTTATAGCTCTTGTTTCAAAAAAATAAATTAAGAAAGCTCTAGCTAGCATGGAGCCTGATAAAGCCCTGGGTCCGGATGGTTTTACAACTAGATTTATCAAGTCATGTTGGAAGATGTTGGGTCCCGAAATTCTCTCACTTGAGCCCTGAATATTCACATGTATGATTAATTATTATTTAATCTCATTAATGCTCATGATTGCTATAATCAAGACTTTTCTTCTTGAACTATGCTAACACCTTGTGATTTTACAAAGATAGTTCAAGCTGTGAGAGAATACAGGTGTTGTAGTTCGAGTGGTCTAAACAGGAGATGAACGTTCATTTCCATCTATGACCTACCAGTCCTGTCTCTACATGTGGGGTACAACCAAGCATCATCATTCCACGTGAGCTGCAACAACGCGTCACTGCTTAAAGTTGGTTGCAATCGTCAGGGAATCTCTTAAATTGGTTCTGTTATTCATTACTGGATCGAGCAATAGAATTTCCTATATTCTCTAATTTTATTTAATTCCACCCACAGGTATAACAACTCATGTAACAGGGCAGCCTGAAGATCGTAGATCTTCATGGCTTCCCGATATTAGTGGGTGAGGGTTACGTTTGTTGATGTATAAGTATTGGGAAACATTCGGAGCGAGGGGTTGGTTGATATCATATTTTAATATGTAATCTATGTCGGAGAAGTATTCTTCAGACCAGTATTCCATTCCACCATTTTAATATAAGGAGCAGTATTCTTCATACCTCTTCGTTTTGACTTGTGTTAGTTTCAGCGTCTCCATTCGAAGGCTGGGCCCGTCTTCCCGCAAAGATCGCCGATTTAATTAGATGTTTTGATTATTTTTTTGTGTGGTGTGGAATTTACATTAGATGCATCATTTTCTAGTAGCTACAATAGTAATGGTCAATCATTGGGTTTCCTTGAATAGTCAGTGTTTTCATTTCCTTTAAGCTGCAACAGTGTGGTGTGACAATCGTCTGTGTAGGTTAATTTCCTTTATGCATGTGTGTGATACATGTAACAGTTACGCTCTTCCTCGGTTCATTTCAATTACTTGTCTTTCTTAGGTTTTCTAATTCTGTTAGATTATACCTTAGAGTTGTTTGTTTTAATTCATGTTATTTCCCATTCCTAGATTAAGGTTGGATTAAACTAGTCATGATGGATCTGCATATAGTCTGGTAAATTAGGATTTAAATTCTTGCAAATTTAAGTCTAGATATTTATTTCATGAATCGTTCATTGCTGGATTGAAGTTGTAGGAAGGTGATTTCAATTCTAAATTCATAGATAGGTAGTTTAGATCAGTTTAATTATGGGAGGAGTTTGACTAAACAGATAGGTAGGACAATTTATTTTGTTCATCAACTACTTAGTGTTTAAGCACAGACAATGTGAATTATATTTTAAATAAAAATAATTCCTTGGGTTGACAATTTATATTGAGCATTCTGCATGATAGTTTTAATTAACTAGCATATAGAGTGACCAAAATTTTGGCATCGTTGCCAGGGAGAACACAGGAGGAGTTGTGACACCCTCAGATGTCTCTGCGGATGAAGATAGAGTTAGCACTGTGGGAGAAGGTGATCGAGAGGTGATTTATCACATTAATGGGAAGACGATGACAAAGGAGGAGTGGACACAGTTTCATTAGAAGTGGAATGATCAGAAGAGGAAAAGACAAGAGAGAGCATAGGAAAATATGAATAATGGACGTGAACCTAAAGATCATGAAGAAGTGATGGGGGAGAACCATCATAATGACAGTGATCCCCAGCATGAGGGGAAATTTTCTACACTCTAGTTCCCCATTCGATAGCCATCTGGACAAGCCCCCATGAAAAACATATCACCAGCAGTATTACCTCGTTTTCATGGAAAGGCCACAGAGGATCTAGATGAGTTACTCTTCGAGTTTGACATCCTCAGTCGCAGCTACGACTACACTTCCAGTGAGAAGAAGTTAAAACTTCTCCCTGCTACTTTGAAGGATAATGCATTGTGTTGGTTCATGATCCTGGTTGGTGAGACTGTAACCACCTGGGATCAAATGAAATAGGTGTTCCTTGAAAAATACGAGGAGTAGTGTAACACTAAAGATGAAAGAGAAGAATTTTTCAAGATGGTGCAAAAGGATGAAGACAGTCTGTAAGATTTCATTGGGAGGCTTCTATACAATGTGCAGAGGGCTGGACAAACTACTATGGGGCTATATGTGCTCAAGATAATCCTACTTCGTGGGATTAGAGAATACCTCCTAGGCATGTTGAACCTGCTAGGAAAGGGGGATATCTCGAAGGAGGCCTTTGAAAATATTGTTGAATTATGTAGAAGGTATTCCAAAGGATCCTCTAGGACCAACAAATGGGACAAATTGGAACAATATGTCTTTTGACATAACACAAAGTTCATCCAATGGAGGAGCCACCTGAGTAGAAATAGGAAACCTTCTCAAGAAATTCAAGAGAGAGATGATGAGCTCCATCTCCTCATAAATACATGTCCTGAGGGAAAAGTAGAAGCAAGCAGTAGAAGATATAACACTCGGTGTATTCTACCCCAAATGTAGGAAGAAGCACCCCCTGAAGGAGTGTCCACTTGACAAGGTGGAAGTGTGTCAAATCTGTGAATTTAACCATGATATGAAGGAGTGCCCCTCACTACCTCAAGTGAAGTCATTTCTATAGGCATCAACTCCAGATGTGGAACCAACCTACTTCATTTCCCAGAAGAAGCCTTGAGAACCTTGAAACCAAGGTATGAATCCAGAATCATTTCTTTTTTTGAATAATATGAATAATTGGAATAATATGCATCACATGAATACACAATTCCCTTCACCTTATTACAACCATCAATGGCATTCTTCTCAACCTCCTATGTAGAATTTCAACTCCTGGGACCCTTGTATACAACCACCAAACCAACTGAATTCTTGGTCTCCTGGGTGGAGGAACTCCCATCCGGGAAACTAGTTTCCTCATAACCAACCTCCTCAACAATTTCCACATCAACAGTTTCCTCACCAACAATACCCTCAACCATACCAATAGTATTATCAGTCGTAGCTACAACTCCATAACAATGCTGCACCTAATATGCCTATACGACCGTAACTACCTACTGAACCTAACCCGAACCCAAACAATAAAGTAGTCCTCTAGTTTGAGACTATCAACATGCCCAATTACTCCATTACTACAGTTCCCTATAATGACATACGCTTGCGATCAAGGAGATTAGTGGAGGCTTTATTCATTGAGAATGTTCCATCCTCTGTGTCTGAAGAAAGGATGAATTAACAGTACTCATCCAACACAACAATCCACATTATTGAGGATGCTGAAAGTACCACCGAGACACCAGCTGAAACACAAAGAGAAACATCTATTGAAACAAAACCTACACAACTGATTAGAGAACCACCATACCCTAAAAGACTGACACTACAGAAAGCAGTGGAACAACCCCAGTTTAACCTCTTAAGAGAGTTGAAAAATCTATATGTCAAATTCCACTGTTGCAGGCCCTCCATGATGTGCCTATCTACACCAAAACAGTCTAGGACCTGTGTGTAAGAAAAGAAGGTAGAAAACCCAGGGATCCTCCCACTGTCCATGTCATAGGGAAACTATCTGAACTGATAATGGGAAAAACTCTCATGGCTAAATATGATGATCCTGGGAACCCCATTGTCACAGTGCAAATTGGGAACACCCAAATACCAAATGTGTTGGTATATCTAGGCACAGCTATTAATGTTATGACCATAGAAACTGTACAAAAACTTGGGCTCGCCAATATTCAGCCAACCCCTACCATTTTAGAACTGCCTGACCAATCCATTATCAAACCCGATGGAATATTGGATGACCTCATCATCTCAGTTGACTCATGGGAATACCCTATTGACTTCTTGGTTTTATAACCTAAGTCACAACTAGGGGGACACCCAGTGATCTTGGGAAGACCCTAGTTAGCCACAGTAGATGCTTGCATCAGCTGTCATTCAGGGCCTATGACCATCTTAGATGGGACCGAAACAAAAAACCTTACCTTGTATCCTCCAGCTCGACCTAGTATAGAATCTGAAATTCCATTATGGATGGAGCTAGAGCAAGAGGAGGGCATTCAACCACTATTAACAGTAGGGAAGGCCTTGACCTTCAATGATGAAACAGAATATGATGCCATTAATAGTTTCATCAGTGAGCCCACTTCTATTAAAAAAAAATTATCAGATCCTGAACAGTACTCTAGGTGAAGTAAAGCAAGAAAATATCACAGAGGAGACATTAGTCAGTGACACCCACATAATTCCAGTGATGAAAAAATAAAAAAGTGTTCCAGTTGAGATAGAGCTGGGAAAAACACTAAACATCAATCCCAATCTCACTCCTGATGAACAGGAATGCTTGATCACTCTCTTGAAAAAGCATAAGGGGGAATTTGCTTGGTAGTACATGGATATGAAGGGTATCCCTTCTAATCTATGCACCTACCACATCTACATCAAGAGTGACTCCCGTCCTATGTGACAACCACAACGAAGGATGAAACCCAATATTAGGGACATAGTGAAAGAGGAAATTCAAAAATCTTCAAAGAAGGGTTTATATACCTGATCTTAGACAGGGAGTGGGTTTCTGCACTCATGATAGTACCCAAGAAGAATGGAAAATGGAGAGTCTGCGTATATTATATAGAGTTAAACAAAGAAACGTTGAAAGACCACTTTCCTCTACCTTTCATTGATTGGGTACTTGATACCCTGTCTAGGAAGAAGTTATTCTCCTTTCTGGATGGGTTCGGCGAGTACAATCAAATCCATATTTCTCCTAAGGACCAAGACAATACCACTTTCAGCTGTCCCTGGGGTACCTTTGCATACAGGGTACTCCCCTTAGGTTTATGCAACACACCTGCCACCTTTCAAAGAGCTATGATTGGCATCTTTTCAGAGATGGTTAATGACAGTATGGATATTTTCATGGATGAATTTACCCCTTATGGCAGTGATTTTGAGGAGGCACTGAAAAACTTAGAGAAGGTTTTAACACGTTGTGAGCAAACCCAGCTATCTTTGAGCACTGAAAAGTGCCATATGATGATGAACGAGGGTGTAGTGCTGGGGCAGTTTATCTCTACTGATGGTATCCAGGTAGATCCATCCAAAATTAGGGTAATTGAAAATATACCCACTCCTAGAACACAGCAAGAGGTACGTATATTTTTAGGGCATACTAGTTATTATAGAAGATTCATAGAAAAATTTTCCAAACTAGCTTCTCCTTTATTTTCCTTATTGATGAAGGATGTATAGTTCATTTGGAATGATGCATGCCAGACAACGTTCAGTGAACTTAAGAAGAGGTTGTCTACAACTCCTATCTTAAGGGGGCCCAACTGGGCTTTGCCTTTTCACATTTCTTCAGATGCCTCTGACACTGCCATTGGAGCAATGTTGGGATAGCAGGATGGTTAAGCACCATATGCAACTTACTACATCAGTAAAAACTTGGCCCCTACTGAACTCAATTACACTGTTACAGAGAAAGAATTTTTATCTATTGTCTAATACATTAACAAATTCAGGCACTACATCACTAGATACCCCACCTTTGTACACACTAACCACTCATCCATCAAGTATTTAATGAAAAAAACTGTTACAAATTCTAGGATAACTAGATGGTTGTTACTGTTACAGAAATTTGATATTACCATTATTGACAGACCTGGGAAAGAAAATGTTGTTGCTGATTTTTATCTCATTTTACTAATAGTGATGATAGCTTACCATTTGAAGATTCTTTCCCAGATGAACTTTGTTTGCAGTTTCAGCTCATTCCCCTTGGTATGCAGATGTTTCTAACTACTTGGCTGCAGGAAAGCTTCTGGCCCATTTTTCAAAGAGAGAGAAAAGGAAAATTATTCAACAAAGTTCCAGGTACTGCTGGATAGATGCTCATATTTTCTACACAGGTCCTGATCTTGAGATCAGAAGATGTGTAAGGGAGGATGAAGTCTTCCATATCTTTAAGTCCTGTCATGATGAGCCATGTGGGGGACATTTTGCAGATAAGAGGACAGGTCATAAGGTGTTAAGAATGGGATACTATTGGCCAACATTTTTCAAGGATGCGAAGAAGTATGTTCAGGCTTGTGATAGCTTTCAGAGAATGGGCCAACCTAACATATTGGATGAAATTCCTCTTCAACCACAGTTGGTGCTTGAACCTTTTGACAGGTGGGCCTTAGATTTTGTTGGGCCTATCAACCCTCCCTCGAAGTAGAAATCTTACATTTTAGTTTGCATCGACTACATGAAAAAATGGGTGGAGATTATGGATTTGGCGAAAGCCAATGACCAAGGTGTAATAGATTTCCTGTACAAGGAAATATTCACACATTTTGGAGTACCTAAGGAAATAATCACAAATAGAGGACCACAATTTGTGTCACACAAATTAGGAGCTTTGTTACAAAAGTACCATATTCAACATAGGATAACTTCAACTTACCATTCCCAGGACAATGGTCAAGTGGAAAATAGCAACAAATTAATTGAATTTATCCTTACTAAAACAGTTAATAATCCATTGTAGAGACTGGGCTGACAGGATTTCAGAAGCATTGTGGGCATATCACACTACTTGGTGCAATACTATAGTTTCTCCCCCTATGACTTGGTGTATGGTAAGAGCATTGTCTTCCCTATCGAATTAGAAATCAATACTTTGAAGACAACCATGGATGTAAACTTATATGTAACAGAATCCCAAATGAGTATATTGAATCAATTAAATGAACTCGATGAAAAACGTATAGCTGCGGTGGATCAAACAACATTGATTCAGCAACAGCGGTCCAAATGGCACGATCGGTTCATCAAGAAGAAAGTATTCTATGAAGGAGATGGGGCATTATTATATGATTCAAGATTTAAAAGGGACTTCAAAGGTAAGCTGGACACAAGATGGTTGGGTCCATATCAGATAGACAGAGTATTTGATAATGGTACAGTCCTCCTGGTCACTGTCGACGAAAACTGTACACCATTCTTTGCTAATGGTCAGAGGTTGCGACTGTACCACAAGCCAATATAAAGGGACGTGTTTATTACATAGGTTGCATCTGATCCAGGATACCAGTTAGCGCAAGGGAAGGAACCTTTCTTTGCCCCTGTCAATCTTTAGAAAGTCACTATGATTTCCACACAAAAAAAAATTGTACATAAATAAATTGATTTTTGTTTTTTTCATTTTGTTTTCCTTTACGCTTGATCGTTTTTCTTTGAATAATATATGCAGGAATTTACTTAAGGAGCAATGATCATGACTGGGCTTGACGATCATGAGCCCCTATTCCAATTTTATGTTTCAGAAAAATCTCCTTGAAGAAGAAAAAAATTTGAATGATGAACAGTTTCGCGTAGCTGCAACTCCATAAAAATTTTGCCTATTTTTCCCATTCCACGCAGCTGCAGCTCCGTAAAATTTTCCTATTTTCTCGTTCCACGTAGCTGTAACTCTATAAAATCTACCTATTTTTACCATTCTGCGCAGCTACAATTCCATAAAATTTTCCTATTTTTCCCGTTCCGCGCAGCTGCAACTCTGTAAAGTTTGCCCATTTTCCCTATTTCTCGTGGCTACGACTCTGCCAATTTTAGCATATTTCCCTATTTCTCACGGCTGCAAATCCACCAATTTTAGAAGATTTCCCTATTTCTTGCGGTTGTGGCTCCGCTAATTTTAGCAGGTTTCCCCTATTTCTCGCAGCTGCATCTCCGCCAATTTTATCATATTTTCCTGTATTCTGAGGCTGCGACTCCTCCAGATTCGTCTGGAGTTTCTGTCGCCCATGATTTTGTTGATTCCAACTCGTGTCACAACTTCAATTATGTTTCCGTCAATATTGAAAAGACAGCTTTTGCTTCACCGAAAGGAATATCAGGGAAGCACATGTGCAATCATGTTTAAATTTGGTGGCTGCATTGACACGCTGTATTACTTTGAGAAGTCATGGTTCATCGCATAATTACTAAGGTATGGTTCCGATTATTTACATGATTAAGCGTTAAGTAGATTTGACAAAATTAATCATGCTTAGCTTTTTATACCTGTCATTATACCCGTACTTTGTTAACTGTCAATATGCACGATCTAATGGGTACTCAAGCTTATCTTATGGTAGTCACCTTTTTCCTAATTTGGGGCCAAATCTTACCAATGATTCCCTGCTTATGACTGTCTTAACTTTCCTAATTTTCCCAACTCCCACCTCAATCATTCGTGCATGTCCCTGTGCTGCAACCTCCATTTCTAGGCATGTAATTTGTTGACATGATACCAGCATTCAGAAAGAGAGAAAACATGGGTATCCTAACCCAAGATGAACCTAAAAACACGCAGGAATTGTGAAGAAATGCTGAGGATTTTTCCATCTTTGAAGTTGCTGGTTGGACTGAGTCTTTCCAACGTCTAAATGGTTTTCATCGAGAAACAGCTCTATAGTTTGCTCTAAATCTCACAGAAACCCATTCAGAGGTCATGGGTTTACACATAGAAGTTACTGAGGAGATTGTAGCAGAGGTTATTGGGATTCCTCAAATTGGAAGGGCCTGGTTTGGAAGAACAACCTACAATGCTGCCGCACTATGGGATTTTCTGGTTGTTGGTGAACAAATCCATCAAGCAAATCCGAGGATAGTATTACATTCACTACCTCACCCTTGGAATCAAGTAGTAGTTTTTCTCAAGAATTATATCACATGTGAAGGTAGGTACCATACTTTTTATTATTCTGAGGTTCCCCTACTCTCTCATTTACACCATTGGGCTTTACTCAATGTTCCATTTTATCTATTTAAAGACCTACATCACATGGAGGGATTTGTAAGATCATCCCAACACCCATATTCTCCCCTCACCAATCACGGCCTAATCAAACTACTTATCTTAAGGGCCTTAGCTCAGAGGGACCAAACCTGAGAACAATTTACTGGTCAACCTCAAATAAACCAAGGACCTATACTTTTGGATGGTGTTCCAATAGAGGAGGAAGTTGAGGTGCCTACACTTTTGTGGGGTGTTCAAATAGAAGAAGAAGAGGAGGCACCTGCACAGTTGTGGGGAATGGAAGAAGAGTAGGAGGACCAGAGTCCCTCCAATTCAGTTGGCGGGGGGGAGATGAGACAGGATTAGATAACCATGAAGAAGAATTGGGTGAGGTTGTAGCAGCAACAAACCCTATAGAGGGGATAGAGAATTTGGGATATCCGACAGCAGATGTTGAAGCTAGAGAAGCATTGAATGTTGCGACAGTTAAAGCTGAGGCTGTAGGAGCTATGATGACAGAAGGAGATGTAGAGGTCCTCACCATTGAATCCTCTCCTGAATGGATGGGAACTTTTATTCAGGAGGAAACAGAGATGGCAGAGACTAGAGAAGATGTTGAAATAGGATACATTCCTTCTACATCAACTGCAAAATTGGAAGCCCCTCTACCACAGAGGAAGAGAAGAATATCAAAAGAGGAGGTATAGGAATCAAGGCTAGTAAGAAGAAGGAGAACCATATATGTCACAGCAGTAGAAGAAATGCGGGCAAGATGGAAAAACATCGAAGCAAATATTGAATTTCCCATCTTGAGACCTGTTGCCGCCTTTCACACACCTGGGTCACGTGGTAGAAATCTTCAAGCCACTCGGTGTGTCCTTGGGGGCAAGTCTCGAGTCAAGGCTATCACCTTGTTCTTGAATCCTCCGTTTAGGCTCAACTCCTAACGGAGCCAAGGGGGGTAGACCCTATTAAGTTACTAAGGAGAATTACTTAGTGTTGTGATGTTTAAACTGACTGAGTTATTTAGGAGTTTACAGTTTAACTATAGATAATCACAGATGGCAAGATGTAAAAGATGAACACACGAAAGCACAATACTGAGACACAATATATATATAAAGCAAGAAGTTAACCAGTGCCTTAGAATGGAATCAAAAATAGAATCAATATGCTTGCATGTGCTTGGAGTGAATGTTTTGCGATTGCCTCTTGGTATGTTTTAAGTTAAATGTGAAGTATGAGTTGATTAAATTAGGCAAAGGGGGGACTCCAGATATACCCGAGAGTACTTGGAGTATGTCCAAAACTAAACCTTCATGGCTACCCGCAAGGAATATGTGGGCTGACATGGAGTCTCTGGGGCTATTGTTCATAATGCACCCGTTAGGGTGTGATAGAGATCGTCGCCTCGAGGTCACTTTTTAGTAAGTTCCTGCTTCCTTTGGGTATTTTGCCACCATAAAGGTTTGATCTAGGTGTTGGATTTTCACCTGATGGTTTGTTAGTTGGGGAGAGTGAATCACAATTATACTAGTCACCCAAGTGATTTTGATACATCTTGACTAATCAAACGAACTGCAGCCAAGTGCAGAGCATACACACTGGAGTCTTGTCAATTTTAATAAGTTTTAAACTAAGTGTTCTTGTTTAAAAGGAAAACCCTCCAGGAACCTCTTTCGATCCAAGTGGATCTCAATTGGGGAATCGAGGAGGGGTTAATTTTAAAATTGCTGATAAATAAAAGATGAAAAATAAAACAAATACACAATTCTAGTTTTCTAATTAGTCCTACCACGAATCTATTTCCCCTTTCGGGTCATTCGAGAAATCGTGGGGTAAGTATTATGATTACTTTGAAATGTAAAATATGGAGTATGATATTAATAATGAACTAAATTATACTACCCTGCAGATTAGATCAATTCTAGTTTAAAAAAATAAATAAGCAGAAAGCGACGAAAAGGACATCGACACAAATCCCCCTAGGGGGGATGGGGAATGGGCTCGAAAGAGCCTATTCCAAAAATGATTTTATTTATTTAATGGTTACAATATCAGAGAAATTATATATCATAAACTTCTTGGTCCGTATACAGGCTAAAACCAATATTTTACAACTTTGGAAAAATTTTGAGTTTTTAGTGAAAAGGGAGACCCCTGGGGGGATTTGAACGCTCCTGAGGCCACTTCGGACATAAGATTCCTTTATTTTCTGTCAGACCTGCTCATAACACAGCGATCATGTTAGAATAAAAAATTCCCAAAAGCACTTTAAGAGTACCTTTGGATCAGCCTACCTTATCTCAAAAAAAATTGAAGTTAAAACTAGCTAAACAAGCGGAAAAGGAACCAAGGAAAGCAAGATTTCATTGGGATCTTGGCTTTCTGTTTGTGCAGCCAATTAAATATGCACTGATATTGCAGAATATTGAAATTTATAACAGCAAATGAAACTACCTTAACAGCAAGCTACGAATTTTCACTAAAAATGCTTGCGACAATATGGTAATTTTAGCTAGATCTCTTGAAATTGAACTTTATGTGCAAAACAAAACTAAGATCTAGAATTTGTAAGGGATATTACTAATTAGATATATGTGTATTTTTCTTAATGAGATATATCAGAGGAATAAAAAACCTTTAAAGTAACCATTTTGAGGAAAATTTTAAGATTTTTTAAAGGAGAGAAAGGGGAAGAAAGGTGCTTGTTGTTGAAGCAGATCTGCAGAGAAAACTTGGTAGTGAAGCACCGAGGGGCATGATCTTAGCAATATCTGCTGGAAATCAATGGAATCAAACCTGAACCATGGATCTTCTAGTCACGGCAAACTTGTAAGCTACAAAACAACTCCTGCAAACAGAACTATCAAATCTAAAGATACATATGAGAAGGGGATGATACAACATGCAAATAATCTTATTTAACATACAGGTATTAACTCATTCAAACATATGCAGCAAATAGAAGTAAGTAAGCTTACTTACAATGATCTATCCTTATGATCTCAACAACCAATAGGCAGACAATAGTTAAGTGCAAAAATTTGGAAAAATAGCAGTTTCACCTCGAATGCAGCATGGCAATGACAATCCACACATAAAAGGTACTCCACAATTGAGCCTCCAAAGCTTCTCTTTATTTCAACAAATGAATATCAGTACATAGTTACAATGGCAATCCCTTTAGTCCAACTCTAACTAGCTTGGAAGAGGGAGCCTCAAGCAGGATATATACAAATTACAGGCCATCCAGCCCAGGGGGGGTGCAATTCCTCATGGAATCAAGTGAAATTAACTGAGGGAGAGTCCATCAATGCATAACTGAAGCTATACTAAGCCTACTTGTCAACTGGGGGCTTGATTTAGCTGACACATCAACCCATACACCAACACATCGGCCCACAGAGCATCCAAGAGAGTCCACACATGTGGAGGAGAGAGAGAGGGCGCAATTCCCCATGAAGACAGCTGTAGATCAACTCTGGATCTGATTTGATCCCCTCCTTCAGTCAAGGATTTGTCAGATCTAGTCAATCTGCTCCATATCTGATTGATTTCAGTCAAATTGGTTGAGAATCCATTGATTTATTGACTTTGGATTTGCTCCATTATTCATCAATTTATTAATTAAAATAATCAATAATTGATTTTTGGGGCTTTCTAACCTGAGTGATGGAAGATCACTCAAAACTTAGGAAATAGTGGGTCCATGGGTTTACATGGTGCTCTTAGCTTGAAAATGAGCACCTACATGACTGAAACCGATTATTTGGCCCACTTTTATTACAAAATCAATTTTTCCAATTAAACTATTAAAAAATAGCCTAGGTTTTGGAAAAATTTAATTTTAATAAAAAACACTGAAAAAACTAAAAAATTGAAAAATTGAAAAACACCTAGGGGGACTTAGACATGTTCATATGACTCAAAAATTATGTCTAGAATGCTTATACATTGACACATAGACTCTAATAACCTCAATAGGCCTAAATGCCAAGCCGACCACCCCAAATTTGGAGGTATGGAGTGAAAAAATTAGAAATTATCAGTCGTTTATTCAACAACCAATAATAACCAAGGGAAAAAACACCCTGGGCTGATCGGATTGACAAATGAATTCTAAGAGACCGAGTCTTTTACAGATACTATCATGCTAGAACATTTATTACAATTCCCCCATGGGGTATGAACATGTGATATAGTACAACAAGCACTTCCCAGAAGTACTTCCAAAGGACTTTTTGAAGTCCGAACAAGTTAACCCTGTCCGGTTCACCAGGCTCACTTGATAAAATACCACTAAGTACAACTTAGGTGGTAACAAGACCTAGGACAAATGCTTCCCTACAAGAACCTGTTGTAGAGGAACCTCAAATTGAGGGAATTTTGTTTGAAAATGGTGTGTTGAAGAAGAGGTGCAAGTGCTCCGAAAGGAAGTGGAAATATGGAAGGAAACATGCAAGAAACAGGTGGAAAAGAGAATGCACACATTGGTATAAGCTGTAGATCAGGTCGAAGGATCACTTCCTATTGAGGAAGGTGAAGAATTGGAAAAAGTAGTTTTCACTGGGTGTGGAGAAATTTTTAATCAATCAGGATACAAAGTCATAGTGCATGCATTTCTGGTGCAAAAACCCACAGAGGTAGTTCGAGAAGAGAAAGAAACATCTACGGTGGAATTGAGGGGTGAATATGAACTAGAAGTGGAAATGATCCCCGATATAGAGGTAAGGAAACATGAGCTATTACAGTATTAGCCATAGGGTGTTGTTACACAAGAACCAACAACCCTGGAAATTTTTGTTGAGGCTGCTACTCAAATGGAAGTGAGTTATCCAGAGGTCGAGACAATCCCTGACCTGAACTTAGGAGTTTTTACTATGACCCCAATACAATCTCAAGACACAGAACTAGTGTATGGAGAACTTTAGCAACGGGAAAATGTTGAAGTTGATCAGGATGTTGTCGCATAAGAACCAACATCCTCAGAAAACCTTGTTGAGACTCCCATTCATCTAGGGACAATTAAAATTGAGGTGGACATAATCCTCAATTTGGAACTAGGAGAAGACGAACAGATGCAGTCCCAACCATCAAGGGACACTGAAGCATTCGGGGACTAGTCTCATCTATCCAGGGACACTGAAATACTCGAGGACCAATCTCATATTTCATGGGACATGGAAGTAACTCAATAGAAAACCAAGCAGCCAGAGGGACTGGAAGAGAAGGAAGTTGTTACAAAAGAACCAACATCTCTGCAGCTCTCTATTGAAGCAACAACCGAGAATTAAGAAGATGCATCCAAGACTCAAGAAGATGTTGAGATTGTAACCTAGGAAGATGTTGTTACACAAGAACCAACATCTTCACAAATGGTTGTTGAAGTTTAAAAAAAGGGGTTTCAGGAAGAAGGTGTTGTTACACAAGAACCAACATCCTCAGAATTGATGGCAAAAGTACCCTTGTAGGAAGAAGTTGTTGGACCACTAGTAGAAGAGGAAGTTGTTTCACTTCTGATTCAGAACAATCAGGCTGAAACATTGGGTGATAAGGTATGGATGCAATCTTCCAAGGTCTTTACTAATTTAGATTCTAATGAGGAGAAGGACGCAGGAGAGGGAAGGATTCAAGGTCTAATAGAAGAACTCTCACTGCTGAAAATAGAAGTAAATAAATGGAAAAGTGAGGTGGATAGATATCAGAAAGGAATGATCCCCCTTGTTCAACATAGAAATACTATCAGATAATTGAGGGAAATATGGGCAGAAGAGTTAATGTACCAGAGGTGTCATTGAGAAGAAGTACAAAAAGGGTTGAAGGATTTGAAGAAATTCAAGTCCATGTAGAAGGAAAAATATCAATTGTACTCTCTTTCCCGGGAATTGATGAGCTTCAGATCTCCATCTCCCTCTTATCCTATATTTTTGTATGAACAATTTACTTGGTTTAAATTGAAGGCATTAAAGGAAGGGAGACCTTATCAGGTGTCATCCTCTACCCAATTTCTGAAAATTTTTATAAAGAGTAGCTTCACTGAGCAGAATTTGTTGTGTGAACTTTATTTGCAAGAAATGGCTTGCCCCCTGGACCATCATTCAAATCATGTTCCTTACTTAGGAGATGTCCAGCTGAGGGCCTTTGCTTATTTTGTCAGAAATCATGTGCAGCGGGAGGATTCCTTACAGACAATTTCTCAGAATGAGGACAACTCTAATCTTTGGATTTAGCATGAACCTCAATCCCCTCACCTTCTTCATACTCATCAATAAAATAGGCTTAAATCCCCCATCCACACTCAACATCTGGTCGAACTTCAAGAGCAGGTCATCTCCACTTTTGTTAGCCATATTTCTAGGAAGCAACATTTGTCTTTGGAAGGCAGTAAGCTTAGGTGGCAGGATTCTCCTTCATCAATAAAGAAAAGGAACCCTTATTTCTTTAATAATTTTAAACATACGCTCCTTAAGGTTGAGGGGTACATTGACTGTATGAGGAAGTGTGGACTTAACTGGTTGGGACTTCAATTCAAATTCCCACTTATTTGGTGGCCAGCAAGGCTGTATAGGGATGAATTTTCATTGACAAAGACAGAGGAGAAGTAGTGCTGGAAATATTGGGTTTCCCATAATGGATATCTAGATGGGAGGGAACCACCTGAACCCTCCTACAAATTTTCATCTCTCCATGAATGAGGTACAGTTCCATCCTCTGATTCAGACTAGTGTAGGTTGTTGCACAAGGACATGAAACATAGCAATTGGGGGGAGATGTTGGGTACCTAAAATGCCCCTTTTTAACCACATCCATTATACCTTGTTTGTCTCGTCTTACTCCATTCTATGCACCAAACAAACGTTCTTTCCTCACTTGAGCCCTGAATCTTCACAGGTATGATTAATTATTGTTTCATCTTATTAATGCTCATGATTGCTATAATCAGGACTTTGCTTCTTGAATTATGCTAACACATTGTGATTTTACAAATATAGTTCAAGCTGTGAGAGAATACAGGTGTAGTAGTCCAAGTTTTCTAAAGAGGAGATGAATGTTCATTTCCAGCTATGGCCTACTAGTCTTGTCTCTACACACTGGGTACAACCAAGGGTCATCATTCCACGCGAGCTGCAATAGGCGTGGCTACAACAAACTCAGTTGCAACAGTGCGCCGCTGCTTAAAGTTAGTTGCAATCATTGGGACATCTCTTAAATTGGTTATGTTATTCATTACTGGCTCAAGCAACAAAATTTCCTATATTCTCAGCTTTTATTTAATTCCACCCACAGCTGTAACAGGGCATCCTGGCGATCATAGATCTTCATGGATGCCTGATATTAGTGGGTGAGTGTTATGATTGTTGATTTATAAGTATTGGGACACATTCAGAGCCAAGGGTTGGTTGATATCATATTTTAGTGTGTAATATGTGTCGGAGACTGTACTTTGATTCCACCATTTTAATATAAGGAGCAAGATTCTTTATACCTCTATGTTTTAACTTGTGTTAGTTCCAACGTCTCTATTCGAATTCTAGGCCAGCCGTCCCACATAGATCACCAAGTTAATTAGATGTTTTGATTATTTTGTTGTGTGGTGTGGAAGTTACATTAGATGCATCCTTTTCCAGTAGCTACAACAGTAATGTTCAATTGCAGTGTTTCCTTGAATAGTCGGTATTTTCATTTCCTTTAAGCTACAACAATGTGGTGTGACAGTCGACTGTGTAGGTTAATTTCCTTTATGCATGTGTGTGATAGTTGTAAAAGTTAAGCTCTTCCTCGGTTCCTTTCAATTAATTGTCTTTCTCGGGTTTGCTAATTCAGTTAGATTATAGCTTAGAGTTGTTTGGTTCAATTCTTGTTATTTCCCATTCCTAGATTAAGTTTGGATTAAACTAGCCATGATGGATCTGTATATAGTATGGTAAATTAGGATTTAACTTCTTGCAAAATTAAGTCTAGATATTTATTTCATGAATTGTTCATTGCTGGATTGAAGTTGTAGGAAGGTGATTGCAATTATGAATTATTATATAGGTAGTTTAGATCAGTTTAATTATGGGAGGAGTTTGACTAAACAGATAGGTAGGACAGTTTATTCATTTCATCAACTACTTAGTGTTTAAGCACAGACAATGTGAATTATCTTTGAAATAAAAAGACTTATGTGGGTTAACAATTTATATTGAGCATTCTGCATGATAGTTTTAATTAACTAGCATATAGAGTGACCAATAAAAGACAATTAAATTTGACCTCCACAAGATGGTCCTGAAGTCCCAGTCTTGCAACAAGATTGGAGGTAGTACTAATTCAGCTTGCCTTGCCCTCATCCCAAAAGAAAAAAGGGCCATCTCTTTTGATCGATTTAGACCAATTTCTCTCTGCAACATTGGTTATAAAATAATAACCAAATTCATAGAAAACAGGCTCAAAGGATTTCTTCCCCACACAATTCATGATAGCCAACTAGGATTCATAAAAGGAAGATGCATTGTTGGTAACATTATTCTCGTCCAAGAGGAAATCCATTCCAGTCTCCAGCATCGTGAAAAAGTTATGATCATTAAATTAGAGTTAGACATGAATTTATGTTTCATGTCTTACTTTGCTTTGTATTTGATCTGGCCTTTATTTCCTGGGTTAATGTATGGATCACTCCTCTGGTCAATGACCAAGCAACGAGATTTTTTCAAGCCACTTGGGGTCTCCAACAAGGTTTTCCTCTCTCTCCTATTCTATGTGTCATTCAAGCTTATGTGCTCATCTTCCAATTATATCATAGCCAACAACATCAAGAACTTATAGGGCTTCGTTTAGCTCGGGGGTTCAAAGACATTAATCATGCTCAATTCGTTGATGACATGATACTCCTTGGAGGAGAAAGTGTCTGTTCAACAAGAAATTTCAAAAAATATATTGACCTTTATCAAGATTCTTTGGGGAGTCAAATGAATTACAGAAAAAATTCAAACTTATGGCTGGAATTGCAATCCAAAAGAGATGTCAAACATCACTAGAATTCTAGGAATAGAAGGAAAAAATCAATGGGAATCATTCAAATATTTAGAAGTCCCTATTTTTAAGTCTGCCCCAAAATCCTCCAATTGTCTCCCAATAATTGACAAATTAAAAACCAGGATAATTACTTGGGGTTCCTCCTAGTTAAATCCTATTGGGAAAGTCATGCTAATTAAAGCAATTCTCACTATAATTCCCATTTATCAATGCTCCATTCTCATGGCCCCGAAAGGTATAATTGCTCAGATCGAATCCTTGCTAAGGCATATTCTTTAGAAAGGAGGAAAACAAAATGAAAAAAATCTCCCACTGGTAACCTCAGGGGGGATTTCAAAACCTTTGATAGAAGGAAGCCATCAAATTCGTGATCTCTGGACGCAAAACCTTGCCCTTGAAGCCAAGCTTCTTTGGAAAATAATCTGAGGTAACACTTCCTAAATAAAGAAAGCATTGTGGAAAAATACCTTGTATGGAAATCGGTCAATATGTCTCGACAACCCTCCTAGAGTGAGAAAAGGATCACCTATATTCACTATATGCTTGAGGGCTTATGGTTTCTTTTCCACTAATCTCACATTGATTCCAAGAAACGGAAAGCACATCAGATTATGGGAGGATTCTATAATGGGAGACACACCTCTTGATTCCTATCCTGGCATTGATCAAATTAAAGGCTATCTAAGAAGTCATAATACGGCTACTCTTTGGGACATCTCATAATGGAACACTAATAATTCAAATACGTGTAAAAACTGACATATTCCAAACTTCCCCCCTCATCTCCAAGATGAAAAAGCAACCTTGATTTCCCTTCTGCAAGGGAAGTATCTGATAGAAAATAATACTAAGGATACTCCAGGATAGGGAAATGGGGCAGGAATCTACTCTATGTCGGTTGGATATAAGTGCATCAAGTCTTCCCCTCATGTTCCTAAAATTCCAGCAATCTAGAAAAGCGTCTAGAAAGTCAAAAGTCTTCCCAAAATAGACTTTTTTTATATGGACTCTGGCTCATAATCGGATCCTAACGGGGGACAACCTTAAAAGGAAATGTTGGGAAGGTCCTACTAGATGTCATTTATGTTGTATAAATGAAGAATCAGTCAGACACATGTTACTCTCATGTCCATTTGCAGAATATGTTTGGAAACAGGTCCTCCTCAGCTGGGATGGATCAGTGCAACTTCCTGAAAGAATCCACTCCATCTTAATTAATTGGGCATCTCTCTGTCTATTTTCTAATCTAAAAAATGATCTGTTCAAATCTTCCCAAATTTATATTCTAGAAATTATGGTTGGAAAGAAATTCTTGTATTTTCAAAGGGAAATATTCCACAGCTGCACAGTTTGTCTCCAAAATCATAACTCTAATAGGAGACTGTCTCAAATTTCTATGGAATGAATCCTCCAGCTACCCTCTCACCCCGTCTGAAGAAGCATGGCTCCATAGTCTCTATCCAAATTTATCGGGCGCAAATCTCTCTACTCTCCAAGAATCACTCTCCTAGGAACTAAGAATGGATAAGTCTAGTTTTTACAATTGGATGATCAACTTACGAATACATATCATTTTATTTGATGGAGCTTCCAAAGGAAATACAGGGGTGCAAGGAGGGGGAGGGGTTCTGTTCAAACACAATGGCGTCTAGGAAAAAGTCTATTCTTAGGGCCTAGGCGACGAAACAAACAATGTTGTTGAAGCTCTTTCTCTTGGAAAGGTCTCTCCCAATCTAGAGCCCAAGAAATCTCAGAAATCAAAGTGATTGGGGACACAATATTAATCATTCAAGATTTGAAAACCAATTCCCTCCCCTCTTAGATGAAGATCTAGCAACTGGTCAAAACAATTCAAATCTTATCCAAATCCTTCAGAAAGATTGATGTTTTTCACATATTAAGAGGCTTAAATGATAATGCATATCTGGCAGTAAATGCTGCTTCTACTCTGAGAAAAGGAATCCTAGAACTGAATGGAACTAGATCCTTCTATCAGATTCCATAGGACTATGGACAAAGGGTCAAGGGGCTTATCACATTGCCCTCCCACGTGGACTCGGTCTATCCCACCTCCCTTCTTGGTGGCTCGTGGTGAATCATTCTTCCTCACTCTGACATGTGGGTTGTTACATGCGACCGTTAAGTTGGGAATAATAAGTACTGATAGTACCCCCCAGATGTCAGGAATGATATTGATGAATTATTTTGACTACAATTCAGATTTACTCAAGTGTCCTTTGCTTCTCTTCCTATAGCGTGTGACCTATGCGAGGGATTATCCCATGATCTTGGGAAGAATGGACTCTAAGAGAGATTTAATAGGAGGTGAGTTGATTCTCTGCAATGCCTGTAATTCGCATTTCATATTAGACTATTGGTTGTAGGGAATAAAGTGTGGTTGTGGTTTCCTGGTTCAGGATTGCTTCAGACTCAATGGACACCTCCTCCGTATCTACGACTTGCTCTGAACCTGCCCTATCATTCACAGTTGAGTTGAGAGAAATTCGAAGGAATATTAAGAGGAAGAAACGTTTCGTGCATCAATTGGATGTTGAAGGAGGGTGGCATTTGGAAATAGTGGATAGAGACATGTCCCAGCTCCATTAAGAGTTCACGCAGTCCATTTCCCAAAAAATCTTGCATTGACAGAGATGCTAGCCAAGATGGAAATCTGGTTCAATAAATTGGAGCTTCAAGTGGCAAAGGTGGCACTAGAGAAGGGAATAAACAGTGCAAACCCAGGACCTTCCGCTCAGAGTCACCGTGGCCAAGGAAAGTAACTCAGGAACCCTCTGTGGGATTTTTTGTTATCTCTGCGTAAGGGAAGTTTTAATCAATGTAAGGGTAGTAATAAGCTATTTATGTAACAAATGTTATCTCTGTGTAAGGGTAGTAGCAAGATAAGTGATTTTGGTTTCTGTGTAAGGGCAGTAGAAAGATAAGTGTTTTGGTTTCTGGTAGTTTTCTTCAAATGGTAGTGTTGAACTATGTAGATCTCTTTTTCAGTGGTTACACCACTTCCCGATTAATACAATCTAAATATGTTCTTGTCAAAAAAAAGTCTAATGTTGGATTGGTGGCTTCTAGGAAGGTATGTGTTTCCTTGAGCTAATATTATGTATTTTGATGTGTAAATGTAAGATTATTTAGGAAATATGATAATGGACATCCATATGGTTGTATATGGTTGTCACATATCATTATTTAGCATAGGATTTGTGTCTATTTTATCAATAAAGAAAAGGTTAAAACTTATCTTGTTTAGGAGCAATCTTTTAGTGCAAGTATTATTAATTGAATTGAGATGTTAGTACCATGTTTTGTTTAAGTTGTTATCAATGATTTTATGACCGATATGGACTGTCATGTGGTTGTACATGGAAACCCCATATCAGGTAATGCATTGCTTTTTAAATATTATAGTTGGTTTTAAAACTATATCATGGAACTATTTTAAAAATTTATAACCGAGTTAAAGAGGTGTCAATCTTTACTAGTTAACATAGAAGTTTTAAATTAGCTACCAAATGAACAAACACTTTGGAATAAACATGTCTATTTTGTTAAGATCAAAATTCATCCATTTTACCTTAAAGATAGCCCATGCACCCTTCCTTACTCGTGACCTAGTTTGGGTGTGTTACATCTTTTAATATTATAAAGGGCCCCATGTTAGAACTCAAAGAGTTGTTGTAAGTGAATCATCTCTAAGTGAATATTCCATTGTTGCAAAGCGATATGAAATAATAGCACGATGACCTTTTGTACTTGGACAATAATGAGATTTATAACTCGTATTGATGATCCAAAACCTCGAAATGTTTTCTATGCTTTTATCCCCTTTCCATGCTTTTATTTCATGGAAGGACACCTATTAACAAATGACAGTAAAATTCAATTTAAATTGAATGCTTTACTCATAAATGTTTTACACAATAAAATGTTTTTTAATGCTAGTGACCATGCACATGAATTATTACACCATAATTGAAAAAACAACAAAATATATGTTCACACCATTATCAATTTTTAGCTATAATTATGCTTTCACTTATAATGCATAATTTAAAAAGTACCACAACAAAAACTAACCAAAAGGCTTTTATTTTTTTAATTTTTAAGATAACAAATCAAGAGGAAAAGCTCTTAACATGGCTCAAAGTTGTTACAACAATATACTTGTTAAGATCTGAACATGTCACTTGTAGGACTTGAAAATGGATGGAGAGGATAACACTCCTCTCAACCACCCAAGATAAACCCGATTGGCAAGCCAAAGACTTTCATTATATAAATTTGAATTTAATAATGTTTCAAGTATACACCATAGTGCATTGCACTAAATGAAATACATCATAAGATATACAAACCAGAAAAACAATCTTTTGTGTTCCTTTGTTGACTTTAGAAAATAATTTAACATGGTTCCCATAAGTAACCTTTGGAATAGATTAGAAGAGCTAAAATTCCCTTTCGAATTGAGAGCCATTGTGAGAAGGTTGTGTGATAAGGTTGTTGTCAAGTTTAGGAACTTTGAGGGTTGGTAAAAATAAATTAATTGTAACATAGGATTCAGGCAAGGTTGTCCCTTGACTTCTACCCTTTGTGGTACATATATTGATATGCTAGAGGGTTTCTTGGAAGACACAAGGTGTTCTAGCATGACTTTGGCTAGTATAGTCATCATCCTTCTTATTTGTGCTAATGATATTGTTCTTATGGAAAGAAATCCCTATGATCTCGATAATATACTAAAAATTATCAAGTATTTTTGCTCTAGTATAGGTCTGACTATTAACACTGATAAAACAAAGGTTATGATAACCAAATCCCAAAGACTCCACTTATGCTAAGTTCATGTATGACAACAAAAACTTGGAGGAAGTGAATTCATACAAATATCACAGAATCTATCTTCATCACAAGATTATATGTAACTATAAAAATTGATAAAAGGATTGATGGAGGATATAAATCTTATTATGGACTTGAAAACAATTGTAACTCCAATCTACAAGTTAAGCAATACTTCCCTAAACCTTGTACTTAGATCCTTATTATACCCATTTTTAAAAGTGATGATAAAAATAACCCCTGTAATTATAGGACCAGTATGATCAACATTTGCTTAGCCACGTTATATGTTACTATTTTGGAAAATAAAATAAACACATGGATAGAAATTCAACGGAAAAGAGATAAAGGGAAAGCTCATTTTAGAAGGTATCATTCCACCTTATACCACCTCATTGTTCTTAGGATCATTGCATAGGATTGTCGCAATAATAAGCTCAATATCCTTTGCTTCTTTGAGGACTTTAGGAAATCTTTTCATACAATGCTTATAGATAAATTCTGGAAAAGATTAGAAGAGTTAAAGATTCCTTTCGAGTTGAGAGTCATTGTCAAGTTTAAGAACTTTAATGCTTGGTTGGAATATATTAATTGTAACATGAGATTTAAGCAAGATTTCCTCCTCTCTGCTACCCTTTTTTGTATATACATTGATAATTTAGAAGTTTTTTTAATAAAGGAAAGCTACATTGAAACAACATTAGAAAGAAATGGAATCCTCCTCCTTTATGCTGATGATATTGTTCTTCTATCAAGATGTCCTTATTATATTTATAAGAAATCAAGAATTATCAAGGATTTTGTTAGAAAAATAGGATCGCAGAGCAATAACATAAAACAAGATGAAAACATAAAATACATAAACACAATACAAGAGAGACACCAATATAACATGGTTTACCCAATATGGTCTACATCCACATAAATTGACATTTATTTTTATCATACTATCCAACAAAATGAAAGGCTACAACCTACATCACAACTGTTGAAAATTCCTCTTCACTCTCTCATAGTCTCTCTCAAACTCACTAGTATATTCATTACAATACACTGTGGTAATACTATGCCTTCGATTCATATAGGGATTACCATGGGAAAATACCACAGGATACCCAAAACCATGGGCCCATAAATTACCCATTATTGACCAACTCATGACTATGAATTACAACATTTTAAAAGCCCCCCCCCCTGTGGATCCCCCTAGCACTTATAGTGGGGGATCAAGCCCCCACACTCCCCCCGTCAGGTGTTGGTATCCAAACAAGGTTGAAACAAAACCTCTCAATTAGTAATATCAGGCTGCACAACTAACATATTCTTCTTTAGTACGAAATGGCCATCACTACCGACAAAACCAAAGTTATGTTGATAAAATATAATAAGGTCACTTACAGTTATTTTTTGTATGATAATAGAAACTTGGAGGAATTGACTTCCTACAAATATCTTAGGATTGATATCCATCACAAGCTTAACTAGAACCACAACATCAAGAAAAGTATCAATGAAGGGTGGAAATTTATTTTGGTATTGAAAACAATTGTAAGTCGATAAACCTTGTGATGTGGGGTGCAAAGCAATTCCTCTTTGAAACTCTCATTCTCCTCTATGGTGTGAATTTTGGGGCTGCAACCTCTCTAGAGAATCTTGGAGAAGGATTGATCAAATCCATAGAAATTTATAACTTACAAACTTAAAATTAAATGCAATACATCATATCTTATTCTCCTAATTGAAGTGGGTCTTTCCCCCATTGAGAGCATAGCTATGACTAGGTGCCTAATGTACAAGAAAAGATTAAATAACTTGGGAGAACAAAGACTTCCAAAAATTCCTTTAAATTATAGTCAAAACCACCATGGGTCAAGCGAGATTGGCATAGAGATGCCATGTCTTGGTTAAATATGTGGGGAATTTCCAAAAATGTCACTTTCCAAAATATAGATGATATTAAAAATATTATTACTTTGAATTTTGAAGGGAAGTTGTGATGTGAAAAAAATTTAGAGGATAAAATAAAATTAATATATTACAAGGAGGCCATTAACCCTATGTTAGGAACTCATGTCAACCCTTCTCTTTAATTTGTTAGTATATTATTGTTGGACACATATGCTTTGTAAGTTGTCCCATGAATATATTGTATTTTCGCACATTCATGAGAAGTAATAGTTGTTTAGATTAGAATCAGTATATAAGTACATGATTATCCCACATTCATGGGGAGTAATAGTTGTTTAGATTAGACTTAGTATATAAGTACGTGTTGAGGTCAATGATGGCATCCACAAGTTATTTGTATTTAGCTTTCTCAAAGGAGGTTTCCCCCTTGAGGTAGCCTGCGATAAATAAATTCCTTTTGTGTTCTTCTATTTCTATTATATCGTGCATTTTCATTATTTATTGTAGGATATTTCTCTCATCTAGGATTAGAGCACTTTCTTGGGATCGCTGGGTGGAATTTCTACCCATTTTGTTTTCGCAGTGGTGTTGAAATATTTCAACTTCAAAGGATATTCTAAATGTATTTTACTGATGTAGCCCAAGGGAGATGTTCTATTCCTACATCGAGATGTTATTATTGTAATTAGTCATCATATATTCATGAGGTAAATATTCCATTGTAATTCCCATCAATAGTACCCTAATGAATATAATTAAATATTGTTTTGTGATTTCCTAGGTGAATTCGGCCCAGACAGTTTAGTGGGGCCGGCTTGATTAGGTTAAAATTCAGTTGAAAAAATAAGTATAAATAGAGGAGATGTGCTTCTCATTTGATCATAGACTCACTCACTTGTGTAGCACATAGGAGAGAGAGACATACCATCAAGGAGGAGAACACTTTTTTGGGGGGTTTTATCTTATACATCTATATAGATGAAGTTTTGATGGGTTTTCTTCCCCTTCTGATTGTGTTTCTTTCTATGATTCTGCATATTCTACTATTGTGAATTTGGATTAAACAATAATGATATCTGGCTAATCATATGAAATCTTAACATGGTATCGGATCCAGGTTGAATAGAACAACTTTCACAAGGTGAAACTCTCTCTCCTCTCCCTCTGGAAGAAATTAGGGTTTCTGCAAATTTTGGAATTTTGAAGACCTGCTTGCACAAAAAGTTGTTCCTCCCTATAATGTATATATTGAGCCCTGGATTGAATTTTTTGGGTGGTTGAATCTCCAGGAAATCCAAACCCTAGTTTGGCCCTGAACTAGAAAACTACAAAAAAACAGAACCATAAATATGTACAAACTGCAACCTCGCAAGCAAGTTTTGAAGGGTGAATATTTGGGATATCTAGAAACCAAGTGCACCAACTAACTCACCTTAGTCAAGTGCATCTCCTAGTAAGGTCAGTTTTTCATTTTGAGAAATTTCAATTTTTAGTCACCTGCTGGATAGGATGGCCCCAAGCACTAAGCTTTAGGATAAACTGGAAGGCATAGAAAACTTTCTAGCGTGGAAATATAGGATTGGTTTCATTCTTAGATATAATGAACTTGAGAAGTATATCAAGGATGAAGTTGCAGAACCGAAAGAAGATGAAGCTAAGGAGAAGCATTAGAAAGACCTAATCAAGGTAATGAAGATCATTGATGATTCTATCAAAGATCACTTGATCCCTCAAGTGTCATCTAAGAAGACACCAAAGAAAATGTATGATGCACTTTCTAGAATGTAGGAGGGAAAGAACATCAACAGGAAGATGAATTTGAGATCTCAACTAAAGGGTACCAAGATGAGTAAAGGAGAATCAATTCAAGATTACTTCACAAGGGTCTCCCAGCTCAGGGAACAACTAAGTTCCATAGGAGACACCCTTGATGAAGATGAACTAATTATGACTGCTCTCAATGGTCTCACTAGACCTTGGGATTCATTCATATAGACTTTGTGTGCCATAAAAGAAAGTATGAATTTTTACATTGTGTGGGAAGATTGCATCCAAGAAGATGCTAGAGTAGCTAACAGATAAGCGCTACGTAGAGAAGATGATAAAGATCTAGCCATCCATAATAAAAGAAGAAAACAATCAAACTTCAAGAAGGATAGTCACAAGGATCATATACCTCTAAAGAAGTTTCAAAAGAAAATAGAAAACAATCAAACAAAAGACTACTCAAAATATCAATGCTATAACTGTCATAAGATAGGACACCTTGCTAGAGAGTGTCCATCGAAGAAGATGTTTGAATTATTGAACCATTGATATACATGCAATGAGTGCAATGGAAAGGTATAACCGTACATTAGAATGGAATGAACAATGTACACTGAACAAGACAATTTTTCAGATAAAACTGATAAGGGATGATCAGTAAATTACAACATTATCTTCATTAATCCCAAAAGTATGCAATGATGTTACATAAAGGAGAATTAGAATCATGTGGATAAGATTTGAATCCACCAACTCAATCCTAACTGACATGCTAACTAGAAGTGTCTGTTCAGCCGCAAAAAGACCACATTTTATTCATCATTTCACATACTGTTCATCACCTTATTCCTATTTTTTCTTCCATAAAACCATTAATATTCACCACTTTCATAATAAATATTGGTTTATATTACCATTTTCCAAATCATTTATTTTTGAGTATTTTGAGTGAATTTGTGGTTAATTATTGAGAAAAATAACATATTTTCATTATACTTTAAAGNATCTGAAGACTTTAACAAGCTCAAAAGTGACCACCTAGCCTCAAATTCGAATTTCATCTTCAAGGTGTGGGATAACTTCAAGGAGAATATCATGGAAATGTTGAGAGAATATCTCATCCAATATTTGTTGAGGATTTGAAGGATTGGGTTGTAGATTTGTTGAGGATTTGAAGGGATGAGTTGTAGATTTGTAGAGGATTTTGAGGGATAAGTTGAGAGAATAGTGGATCTGTAATTATGATTAGTTTATCTTGAATTCATGTATAAATAGGAGGGCTCTCTCCTCATTTTGGTTAGAGGCCTATCTAGTGGTTTAGAAGTAGAGAATAGTTTAGAGTCAGTCATAGAATGGATTATTGTTTGTTATGTAATGGAGATGATGCTTAATGCACATCCTTTAACTCTCTTATGTTAATTCAAGTTTCTTTCCTATGAATTGATAGTATTGATTTTATGAGCTCACAAGTTAATGTTAGTTGTTTTATATCAATTTATTTCATGCAATTTCCTACTTTTCTAGATTAGATTTATTTTTATGTCATTTATTTCTTTTCATGTCATTTCTGCTTTTGCAAGTTTAATTTAATTTTAGTTGCATATATTTTCGATTTCAGTTTTCTAGAATATTAGATTAAGTTCAACGACACACTGCCCCTGCATATATTTTGTCTGTACCTCACAAGTTTACGCTCTCTCTAGGTTGACAGTTAAATAGTTGTATATATGTTATAAATTTGTCTAATATTTTCACCAACATTTTGGCGTCATTGTCAGGGAGGTGCTAAAAGGGATCAGAGTTTAGATAGGTAGATAGTTCGTTTTTTACATAGAAAGGGGGAGGGGAAAACAGTAAGACGCAAGGACTACTTCAATACGGAATTTTTGGAATTTCCATGGTGTAACAGCCAGATGCATCCACTTTAGTGGGTCATCCCAAAGCCTTTTTGTTTCTGCAAGTATGTTTATTTTTCTGGAAAGTGTTTTACTTTTCCTGCAAGGGTTTTCTTTCATTTTCTGCAAATGC
Source organism: Pseudotsuga menziesii (assembly GCA_001517045.1). Taxonomy (NCBI): domain Eukaryota; kingdom Viridiplantae; phylum Streptophyta; class Pinopsida; order Pinales; family Pinaceae; genus Pseudotsuga; species Pseudotsuga menziesii. The sequence goes on from LPNX010381495.1 coordinate 66,241, forward strand.
GAGTTTATTTTTATGCAAGTTTTCTTTTACAGTTTTGTAGTGTAAAGTTTGGATTGCTTTTTGGGCTAGCCTTTATTTTATACTAACTTTATTTTTACTTTGTATCTGTTTATTCTTTGTTTTGTACAGATTTTTGTGCACTTTTTATTTTTGTTTTTGCACTTGTTTTGTACTAACCCATTTCGTACTATTTTTTTTCTGCTCGTTTTCTTCATTTTTATTTTTATCCTTTGATTTGATGTCAGTAAAATGATTTTAGGATAAGCATAAGCTTAGAGAATCTCACTTAGATCCTCGCAAAAACTGGGATCTAGAAGAGGAGATCTTGATAGCAACCAAAGATGTAATTACTCCTCCTGAAGCAAACAAGAAAGAATCGACATCTGAAGAATCATGCATATCAAATGAAGAACACCTGTTCAAACTGGAGATTCAAGAGGATGAAGAAGTGATCTCGGGTGATCATCATGCAAATGAAAGTTGCATCGAACAATGGTTCCAAGTAAGTACTAGGTTAGATCAACTTTGTTTTCACTTTTATTTTATTTATTCATATTTTCAACATTCAATTTTTTATATTATTCTATATTCTAGGTTTAGTTTTTCAGAATTAAAAGATAATTTTGGTTTACTTCTTTTAGATAGATGGTTACATTGGAAATTCCATTTTATGTAAATAATCTTTAATTTTTAATTAAAGTAGAGTAGGCAGGTTTTAGTTTTTATATTTCAATTGAAAATTAGCTTTGTTTTAATTTACTCTAATGTTTCAATTTGTTAAAAAAAATTAATAGTCTTAAATTACTATTTTTTAATTTTGTTAGCAATTATTAAAATAGTTTTAATTTTTTTAAATCTGAAAATTTTATAAAATTTTTAATCTCTTTTTATTTTAATTTCTTTTCATTTGATAAAAATTTTTGGCATGCTAGAAATTAAAAAAAATGCTGATTAGGGATTAGTTTCTATGAACAATTAAAAAATAAAATAAACAAATTAATAAACATAATCAAAATCCACATAGTTTTTCTTTAAGTTTAAAATGTTCTTTTGTTTTCTTTAGTTTAAAAATAATAATAAATAAATAGATCTAAATAAAATAAAATTTTTACTAAATCTAGTTTGCATCTAGGAAATATATATATCATGTTAGTTTTAGGTTTTTCTTAAAAGATCTTTAGAAATAAATTGTAAAAAAAATTTAGCTAAACTTATAAACAATAAACATTTTAAAATCAAACATTAAAAAAATTATTAAACATTTAAAAACTATAATCTATATTAAATATAATAATAAAATGAAATTTTTAAAATAAATAACAAAGATTATATATATATATATATATATATATATATATATATATATATTAAAACAACACAATTTCTAAAACATTAATATATGTATAATAAAACTTTAAAAAAAAACTGCATAAACAAATAAACGTTAACATTGTATATACATATATATATTAAAATAAAAAGTCTAAAAATAAAATAAAACCTGAAACCTAAAAAAATAAAAAATATATATACAGTTGTAAATATTTTACGCTTCAGCCCTCCATACGAAACCTGCAAACAGTCCTCCATGCACAACCTATAAACAGTCCTCCATGTGCAACCTACAAACATGAAATTTTAAAAAAAAAATATATATATATATATATATATATATATGATTAGCCAGTCGATTGAGTTGTATGCCTTTTTCGTGTCAACTTGCAACTGCTTTGACCCTCCAGGAGATTGTATACAAATATTATGCCTTGACCTTTTACTGAGATTGAACTTCTTCCCACCACCTGACGAACCCATAATCCAATAGCTAGGCCTATTGGTGGTGTAAGGTAAGAAAGCAGTCGAAAAACAGCTGTAACAAAAGTAAGCAATCCTATTTACGCAAGTGTGTTTTGTGAAAAGGTCATGCGCGTAACAAAAGGATTAATGCCTATCTTCTTGCCATAATGAGCTGAGGAGATCCTTTACGTTCCATTTTTTTCTTAAATAGTTATTAATTGTTAACAGCCAGTTCTATTTCCAGTTGACTCCAATAACTCATTCAATCCGACTAATGGACTGGATAATTTATTACCAGCAGTTACGGGGATTAGGTATCTTGTCTTTATGACAAAGATGACTCACCCTCTCCATGGCGGATTTGACTTCTGCTAGTTCTTATAGAATTGATGAATACAATAAAAATACCTCCACCGATTCACCAATTAATGGAGAACGAGCCACCTCCCTCCGTGGATTCACCTGTGATTAAATTGTTCCTGTAGACATCCATGTACCAGTATTTCCACCTATTGTAGAGGCATGCAGCGATTGTAGACTTTGCAGAAAGCTAAACGAAGCCAATATTGAACCATACTTATCCCAATGCTTATCTATGTAGCTCGATTCCTCACACATTTATCATGAAAGCAGGTAATACCTTTATTACTGGTCTCATAGATGTTGGAACTATAGGAAGAATATTCTAAGGTGCATGTATTAGTGGTCTCTCACCCTCCACCTCCGGTGGAATTGTTTCCTCGAGTGGCACTGGCTCTACATACTCCTTTGGTGGCTCACGTCCTAGCTCATCTAGCTCTACATCATCCACTCTCTATCCAGGACCATATTCCCTAGAACTCTTGATGGAAAACACTAAATCCTTTTCTTCCATAGAGGATTAATAAGCTACAACAAAATATATAGTATGCATGTCTATTGCCTCGAGTGGATCAATATCCAGGGAATATCATGGGATTGGAACTATGATATACTATGGATCCTTATATACGATGGGGAAAATCTGCTTACTCAAAATCAGTTATATGCTAGGGCCGACGAGGATGTTAATGGATCAACCAGTTTCAATTCAATAGGCGCATCGACTAGTTAAGGGTAAACTGCCTCTTCTTATGTTGACTCTTTTACCATTTTCACTTACAAGCGCATTTACAACCTTCTTAGCGTGGGTGTGAACTCAAAGAAAGTGTATTCATGACTATTTGGCATTTTGCACACATGGGGAGTAAGCTTCACCGCAAGGTAAGGAAACCCAAAAGCCTCAGCTCCACAGCCGCTCATTAGATTGGTCACTTGCTACCCATCACCCTCATTGTTACAATAATCAACCCATTGTTTACCCATTTAGACATTAATTTAATTATTTATGTCTTATTAGCCTAGTTCATGTGTCCCACCTTGTGCAAGTTGTCTTTTACCTATCCATAGTGGTCAAACTTGCCTCATTTGACTCATGTAGCGCATGGGAAAGCCCAAGGAATCAAATATGCTTTATTCCTGGCCTCCTAGGCGCCCTTCTGCTTTTTCTGCTTTATTCCCTGCTTTTTCAGTGTTTTAAGGCAAATAAAAAAGCTAGCCTAGGTGAGGTGAACTAGTTTTTTGTCCTCTTCATCCTTCACTCTTTTCTCCATGCAAAAGCATGTATGAGCTGCCATTCCACCACTCTTTAGCTTGCCTAAGCCATTTTGCTAATTCATGAGCTCCATGACATATTTGGGATCAACTTTTTACACCTATGGGGGATTTGCTTATTTTTAGTAAGCCTGCTTTATGCTAGATTCGAATTGCTCCTCATGCATTCGAATCCATGATGTATGTTATTTATTCAGCAACTTATGTTATTAAAGGGTTGGCTATTGTACATTGATTTAATACAGTTTAGTGTTCAGCTCCAATTTTCAGTCTCTTTTGTGAGTGATTTTGCATGATCAATTGTTAATTGTTGTGAGTAAAATTAATCTATCACCTGGTTCAATTTCCAAATGGTATCAGAGCCATTGTAGATTGTTTCTCTCCTTCAAAAATTGTTTTGCAGGTTCGACATCAGTGACTGGGAGCCTTCTACTGACAGCCAGGACAAATTTTCTAAGCTATGGATCAATCACAGAAAACTATCTTGACTCCCTTCAATTTATTTGAATGGAAAGCAGAGATGAAGATACTGTTGAGAGCGAAAGGCCTCTATAGGGTGACTATGGCAATAGAAGCAGAGCCCAATGCAGCTGCAGAGAAGATAAAATGGCACAACAGGAGGGATGAGGCTTATGGCCTCCTGTGTCTGAGTATTTCCAGAGACCTCCTTTTCCATCTCAATGGATTGACATCACCGAATGAAGTATGGGAGAACCTTGCTGATCTTTTTGGAAAGACAGATGAGATGAGGGAACATCAAATCGAAAATGAGCTAATTTCTCTGAGTCCAAATAGATTTGAATCCCTGCAGCTATATTTCTGCAAGTTCAAAGCACTAGTTTTGCAGCTGAAACAGTGTGGGATCGAAAAGAAATATGATCAGCTCATACTGGCCATCCTCTCGAAGCTAGGCCCTGACTATTCAGTGTTTGTTTCGACCTTCTATGCCACAAAACTGACAGCTCGAACCTGGAAGATGCCTAGCCTTGCAGATTTCATGGAATCTCTCACACAAGAACAGGACAAGTTGGTGATGATGGGCACCATCAAACCATCCAAAGATCAAGATTTGATTGCTGGAGATTCGAAGGTGGATTCAAAAGGCAAAACGAAAGCTAAAAAGCCACCTGAGCAAAAGAGAGACAAGAAACAGTCTCCGGAGGATCCACAAGGTCCCAAGAAGAAATACCAGAAGAAGAAAAACAAAGGTGAAATGAACAAGTGCACATACTGCAATAAGGGAAATCACTCTGAAAGCTCTTGTATCAAAAAGTAAATTGATATGCTGACCCAACTCCTGGAGAAGAATGGCATCTCCCTTCCAGAAAGCTCAAAGAAGAGAGAAGGAGGATCAAGTTCAGATGACAGAGAGAGACTTCATGCATTGGTTGCTGGCACATCAAGCTCACCCAGTTTTATCATTGATTCTGGAGCTTCAAGACACATGGTTTCGAATAGGGAGGCCTTCTCCTCACTGGACAAGTCGAAAGGACCATCTATAGTACTGGGAGATGACTCTCTCACTGAAATTTTGGGCAAAGGAAGGATAGATCTTGATCATGGTCAGTTCAGCAATGTGCTGTATGTGCCTAGTCTTGCCTCCAACCTCCTATCAGTGTACCAGATGACCCACACTGGCTCTCCTAAGAAATTCATATTCTCCCCCGATGAAGTTGAGATCACAGAGATCTCAACTGGTAGAGTCATTGCAAAAGGAGTTGTGAATCATGCTCAAAAGGTATGCATGTTCTCACACTTCCTACCTTACTCAAACCCCTCTGCTCTTCTGATTCATGCTAATGAAGCAAGCAAGCTTTGGCATGAAATATTTGGCCACCTAAACTACAAATATCTTTCTGATCTTAGTGAAAAAGAGATGGTCATAGGGTTGCCCAAGATAAAATTTTCCAAAGGAGTCTGCCAAGGTTGTATCCTAGGAAAACACCCAGAGCACAAATTTGAGACAGCTAGTCATGAGAGAACCTTTGCACCCCTCGAGCTGATCCACAGTGATGTTGCTGGCCCATTCCCTCATATTTCCATGAGTCAAGCCAAATATGCATTGAATTTCATTGATGACTTTTCCAGGTATTGTTGGGTTCACTTCCTGAAACACAAGTCTGAAGTTTTTGGCATATTCAAAGTCTTTAAGGCTTTGGTTGAAAACCAATCTGGAAGGAAACTCAAGGCCCTCATATCTGACAATGCTGGTGAGTATGTCAAGTCTGAGTTTATTAATTATTGTGTAGATGCAGGTATTCAGATGCAACATTCTATCCCTTACACACCACAGCAAAATGGTGTTGCTAAGAGGAAGAACAGATCACTGAAGGAGATGGCAACATGCATGATGGAGGCCAAAAATTTGCCACCAAAGTACTGGGCTGAAGCTATCAACTATGTAGCCTATATTCAGAATGGGGTGCCTCACAAACAGCTTTATGGCATGACTCCCTTCGAAGCATGGAGTGGGCACAAGCCAGATGTGACCCATTTCAGGATTTTTGGCTCAAAGGCTTGGGCTAGAATTCCAATAGAGAAGAGGAAGGCTTTGCAGCCCCAAAGACAAAAGTGTCTTTTTGTTGGATACTTTGAAGATTCAAAAGGGTACAAACTGATAAATTTGAGCACAAACAAAGCCTTCATCGAAAGGTGTGTTCAGTTTGAAGAAGAACCCCTTGCAGCAGTGGAAGTTGGTGAAGCCTCTTCACCACCTGAACCTCAAGAAGTAAGTAAAGAGTTTGTTGAACATGCTGATTCTGATTTGTCTGATGGATATGAGTTTATTGTAGACCCTAACAGCCCTACAAGTCCAAAATGGGAATCCAAGACACTACAGGCAACAGGTGAGCTAGCTGGGGATCCCAATGACCCAAGAAGGACTAGATCTCAGTTTGAGAGTGGTCTGTGCATGAAGGATCCTATGTTTGCTGAAAAATGTTATTTGATGGTGGATTCTGATCCTAAAACATATGAAGAAGCAGTAGGAGATCCAAGATGGCAAACAGCCATGAAGGAGGAGTTCATCTCACTCCAGAAGAGAAACACATGGGAGATAGTGGATCTTCCCCCAGGGAGAAAACTAGTACAGTGTAAGTGGGTCTATAAGACCAAATTTGCTGCTGATGGTTCACCACTGAAGTACAAGGCCATATTGGTAGCCAAGGGCTACTCACACGTTCATGGCATAGATTACAATGAGACCTTTTCCCTAGTGGCAAAGATGGATTCCATCGGGCTAGCCTTAGCCATTGCAGCCTCAAGGCAATGGGAGGTACATCACATGGATGTAAAATGTGCCTTCCTGAATGGAGATCTCACTGAAGAGATATATATGCAGCAGCCTCAAGGTTTTTCTACTAACCCTTCTCTTGTGTGCATGTTGAGAAAGTCATTGTATGGGCTAAAGCAAGCCCCCAGGGCTTGGTATGCCAAGATCGATAGCTTCTTGCTATCACTGAATTTTGTTCAGTGCAAATCAGATCCAAATGTCTATTTGAAGTTAGTTAATGGTTCATTAATGATCATTGTGTTATATGTTTATGATCTCCTCATTACAGGAAGCTCAAAGGCTAAGATTGATTCCTTAAAAGGAGCTATGAACCAAGCCTTCTCCATGACAGATTTGGGGCTCTTAAGTCAATTTTTGGGGCTTGAGATTGCTCAAACCAAAGCTGGAATCAAGGTGCACCAGTCCAAATATGCCTTGGAATTGCTGAAAAAATTCAAAATGAAGGATTGCAAAGCAAGCAAAACTCCTTTCCTTTCAGGAGTGAAGCTGGAAGAAGCTGATTCTTCACCGATGGTAAACAATACACTGTATAGGCAATTGATTGGATGTTTGTTGTATCTGACACATACTAGACCTGATATTTGTTATGCAGTAAGTGTGGCTTCTAGATTCATGGATCAGCCTCAAGAGATCCATTGGAAAGCAGCCAAAAGGATCCTTAACTTTGTTCAGGGAACAAGGACACATGGGATCTTCTATAAAGCAAAATATGATCTTGATTTGATTGGATTTACTGACAGTGATTGGGCAGGTGATAGCACAGATAGAAAGTCCACATAAGGATATGTGTTCATGCTTGCAAAAGGGCCAATCATCTGGTCAAGCAAGAAACAGAGTGCCATTTCACTCTCATCTACAGAAGCAGAGTACAGAGGAGTTGTTAATGCAGTAACTCAATGTTTATGGTTGCAAGGTTTACTTGGAGAGTGTGGCTTTGAACCAGAGTACTCAACTACCATCTACTGTGATAACCAAAGTACCATTCGAATCTTCAAAGATCCAGTTCAGAAGCAGAGAACCAGACACATTGAGATCCATATGCACTACATCAGAGAACTTGTGCATGATGGCACCATTCACCTACTCTTATGCTCATCTTCAGAACAAGTAGATGATATCTTCACCAAAGCATTTTGTGAGAATACCTTCAGCAAGATCAAATCACTGCTAGGGATTTCTAATCATGCTGTGAAAGCATGAGTGAAGAAAAGATTCCAAAATTTTGTTTTACAGTCCATGTTTAAGGGAGGATTTTCCCAAGTTGGTTTTGCCTCTTTCCTTGTTTAAATGGACATGCAGTATGTAAAGGGTGACTAAGCCTTGTTTCTAGGCCCTATAATTTTCTGATATATTACTCATAATTCAGGCTTAAGGGGGGGGTGTTAGAATAATCAACCGATAGTTTACCCATTTAGACATTAATTTAATTATTTATGTCTTATTAGCCTAGTTCATGTGTCCCACCTTGTGCAAGTTGTCTTTTACCTATCCATAGTGGTCAAACTTGCCTCATTTGACTCATGTAGCACATGGGAAATCCCAAGGAATCAAATCTTCTTTATTCCTGGCCTCCTAGGCACCCTTCTGCTTTTTTTGCTTTATTCCCTTCTTTTTCAGTGTTTTAAGGCAAATAGAAAAGCTAGACTAGGTGAGGTGAACTAGTTTTTTGTCCTCTTCATCCTCCACTCTTTTCTCCATGAAAAAGCATGTATGAGCTACCATTCCACCACTCTTTAGATTGCCTAAGCCATTTTTCTAATTCGTGAGCTCCATGACAGATTTGGGATCAGTTTTTTACACCTATGGGGGATTTGCTTATTTTTAGTAAGCCTGCTTTATGCTAGATTCGAATTGCTCCTCATGCATTCAAATCCCTGATGTATTTTATTTATTCAGAAACCTATGTTATTATAGGGTTGGCTATTGTACACTAATAAAATACAGTTTAGTGTTCAGCTCCAATTTTCAGTCTCTTTGTGAGTGATTTTGCATGATCAATTGTTAATTGTTGTGAGTAAAATTAATCTATCACCTGGTTCAATTTCCACACTCATTTCACTCTCTTCATCTTTCATCAGCGAAGCTTTTTTACCCCACATATATCACTTGTACTCCCAGCAACCTACCAATAGGGATCACCTTCTACTGATTAGCTAATTTCAATTGAATGGGTGACCAAATGAGAGGAGGCCTACCCATGCTTTCCCAGGTCTGCTTAGTGATCACATTCACGTTTGAACCTGGGGATGAAATATTGTGAAATATGGTAACATTTTTTTTTGTAATATGGGTAAGGAGGAACATGCCTCCCTGAAATATTAATCAGTGGATATAATCCAATAAAAAAAAATCAACTCCATGGATACAATTTTCATGAATTTTGAGATGGTAACTTTGAAAATGAACAAATATTGAATCACAAATGCCTAGTCCCGGAGCTGCCAAATGTTATGAATTTATTTTTATTATTTTTTAGGTTTTTCTCGCTCCAATAATGGTTGTAGCGGCTAGTATATGGAGGGATACTGTACCATTGGACCTAGGTCAACCAAAAAATATATATATGGTGTCGACTGGGGTTAAATATTTATCTCATATCCACCCCTTTCTGTACAGCTTACTCTACTTGTTGTTGAAGCGTTATAGACTGTAGCTGGCCGAAGGATTTGGTGGAAGGATGATGGGCTATACTCCACTCCATCATATCGAATTTATACTCATTCCAGCATTTCATTGATATTATACCTAGCCAACTCTCTCTCCTGGTCCATCGAACTTTTGTCAATATTTGGATAAGCCTGTTCTGTTGGCCTCAATGGTTGCAAAGTCCCACAAATTTCCAAATTAGATATTATAGTTAATTTTTCTATCTTACGGAATAGGAAGAATATCGACACACTACTCATATTCCTTTATGTCGGCAAAATAGTTGTAGCTCGTATGGCAGAGAGCTTGTCTCACATGTTGGATACTCGAGGTTCCAATTTCCTGAAGTCTGTTGATATTGCTGTGTCTACAACTCTGTTGTATCTGTTTGATCCATGTCGTTGACTAGTTTTCGTTTTTCTCATAGCGTTGGTAATCAGAATGTTTCATAAATACTAAAACAAACTTATAACAACATAGTTACTTAATGCTCCCTTTCAAAAAAAAAGAGTTGAACTCACAATGTAATAAAATAAAAACTTAATACCTTTTTGTTGCGTTATGTCACTAATAAAAATAATTCTTATATACATTTTGATAAGCATTTTGATAAAATATAGCTTTCGAAACATAATATTATTCGTAGTTGTAATTTTATTTATATACTCTTTTATCAAATCCAAGTGTTATACCCAAATCCTATCACCACCATGTGATAATACCTTTGACTTACATGTTTGCCCTTAATCCCAGCTCTTAGAGTGGAAACCTACTCTGTTTGTCAATTCTACATGAAAAAACTTAGCACCGCACTTTACCTGTGGCCCATGAGCGATACCTTGCTCGCACCGCCTATATCGTGTTTTCCATAAGTGGTGCCTTCGCCTATGGTCTTTGTTCCATAAGTGTTTCTCATATAAACCACTCTGTCACAAGAGACGAAAAGCGGTACCCTGGGTAAAATGGAAAAAAGAGAAGTTTCTCGAGGCTTCTAGATCATGAGCCGCATGTCCTCCCTTATCCCTATCATTGTGGGCCAGTTGAGCTCGAGATCCCCCATCATAGGATCTTAGAGCCACCTCACCCACTAATCTCTTAACTATCCCTATCCATTGAGCCTTATAAATACAAGCTCGTGTCCATAGTTGAGGGGGAGAACTATAGAGGTATTGTTATGTTGTTGGATTAACCACTTAGCCCAAGCTATTGGAGAGCATAGAGAGAAAAGTTGGAGCTTATGGGGATGAAGTGTTTGTCTCATGGAGATTCTTGTTGACACTAAGGCATTGGTTGTAAGCTTCTCCATACATCTTTAATGTAAAGCTGATTTCCATCCCACATTACTGTTGTTTTGATTTCACATGTACATGTTGTTAGATTCCTTAGTCACTAACATGGATAAGTAGATGATTTTATGGTAGCCTTGATGTGTTTGCATGTTTGATCTGTTTGCAGGTACACAGGTTCACTATCGAACCCGCATACCAGGTGTCTACGACATCCAGGGAAGGTCTTCATCCTTTTTCGTTCACTCATTTGTTCTGGATCTGAACCATTCAGACCAGAGGAACAACTTCTGTCTGCAGAAGGTGAAATATTCCTGGTTATAAATCTGGCGACTCCACTGGGAAACAGTGCATATATCAGTTGATCTGATCTTCCTCAGTTCTTGAACTCTTGTCTGAATCCAGGCTCCATCTCCAACTCTCTTCAGTCAGATCTGCCATCTGACTCAGTGAATTTTGGTTTGAAACTTTCAGATATGTTCAGATTTGAAGTATTTCAACTTTTTATGCTCTTTTTTACCGTCAATCCATCAATTTTTGGCTTGATCTTATCAATTTCTAACTTCATTTTTCGTTCTCCTTGTGTTTTGGATCTATTCAAGGAACCACGCATGTGCCTTTGGCAAGAAGCGGTGCCACCGCCTGAGTTTAGTTCGCCATAAGTGGTGCCACCACCTAAATCCAGTGAGCAAGAAGCGATTATGCCTCAAAACCACCTGTCAGTAACTTCATCTACGCGGTGCCAGGTAGGCCCTATTCTAGACCTTGTTTTTTTATTTTTGTGTGTGTTTGGCTTACCTTTTGATGAAAATGAAGTGTATTTTAAAAAAAAAATGCTCCCTCACGGTTGGGAGGGGCCATGAATTGTATATTCTACAGTCGCTTTGATTGTTATATTTCCTCTGCATTCAAAGAGAATTTATGTTTCTTGCATTGGAGTTTACATCCTTTTCTTTTCTTGAAACCTCTTGCTCCTTTCTGTAGATATTATTCATTGGAATTGGAAAATATACATTTCATTTTCATGAGTAGGTTTTGGTTTGTTTTGGACTTGGGATGCGTGAATGATCCATGTTGTTTTGAGTCTTTCTTTGCTTGGGTGATTCTTGTTTCCTTTTGCCTGCTGATTTTTTCAGTACTTGGTAGGAAAGATTGGTTCTTCATTCCCTTGTCTGTTTCAAAGAGAAGTTTTAGTTTTCTCTCTCCTTTGCATTATTCGCAAGCATTTATTGAACGATTTTCTTCTTGTTTTATGCATGATTGTTTGAAATTCTAGATCTTACTTTCATTAAGAAGAAATATCTGTTTTTAACTTTGCGTCCATTAAAGTTAGTTTTATTTGGAAATGTTAGTGAAATCATCTTTCCATTAAGTTTTTATGCATCTTTTTCAAGAATGAAAAGATAGGAAACATTTTTGGTTTATTTATGTTTGATGTTCTCTAGATCTCTTTTTTATTTTCCTTGAAGATTGTTGGGGTGCATTGATATTTCCCTTTTTGTTTGAAAAGAAAGAATTGCATTTGCATTTGGGTGTGCATTTTTTGGAAGAAAAGTAAATCTCTCTCCCTCTCTTAGGTAAAATTTCATTGAAGAGGAAAACTTGCATTATCATATATATCAGTGTGCATATTCTTTAATTCAAGTTTTCACTCCATGGTTCCACCTAAACGCACAAGATAAAATAAATGGTAGTACTAGGTTAAAAATTTTAGCAATTTGAGTGATAAGTTAGTGACATGTTCGGGCATCGTAAAATGTAGGAGTTGTCGTTAATTTGTTTGCACTACAAGTTGAGACTCGCGTGGTTCTTCCATGTACCGTTGGTATATCGAACGGCCTTTCATGTACCCTTGAGGTATATAGAAATACTTCACTTACTCAATTGTATATAGGAAGGCCCCTTGTGAACGATTGTGCATTAGACAACACTACTACCGATTTGAGCTCCCACGTACCTAGCATATATCGAGAGACACTTTTAGGAATCCTCAAACCATCTGAGTTATCATTTTGGCCTGTCCTATAAGATACCTGACTCTTATCCACTCCTTTCACATGTTTGCTTGTTGCTTTTAGTTTTAGTAGTATCTGCTTGTGCGTAGTAGTTAGGGGGTTATTAGAGAGTTTAGAGATGGCATCCCAATCTGGGACTACTACTCAAGAGGTCCCTTTCCAAGGTGTACCTTTTGTATTCCCTCCAAGTGAAGGTATTGGTCCTCCCTTTATTTCCACTCTAAATCTTCCTGGATTAACTATAGGATTACCGATCTGGCTATTTAATCCAGTAATTCCCATTACACCTAATGTCTCAAATGTCACCTCTCCTCCGGGAGAGGATCGACCTCAACCTAATCCCCCTCCTTCTTCGTCGGTCGTTGCTTCATCCCTTTATTCTTCTTCACTTGACCAAAGCTCTATGGTTAGTATTAAAGTGGATAAGAAGAAGAAGAAAGGGAAGGGTAAAAAGAAGAAGGATAAGAAAGAGAAAAAGCAACAACCATATGCTCTTAATGGTGCCCGTTCTAAGAGAACACCCAAAAAACCCAAGGTCCCTTGTAAGATTTGCAAGGGGGACCACCTTCTTAAGGAGTTTCCTAGTCTCTCCCGTGTACAAGAAGAGTGGTCTAAAAGATCCAAACCGTCTATGTCATCAACCTCTGATCATCAAGTTGACGATACTCCCTCAACCAGTGACCCATTGGTAAAAGGTCATAAGGGTAAATTCTTTTATCCTTGTTTGATATGCAAGGCTATGCAATGTACTTTTCTTTGTCCAAGTATGGATGAAGCTTCACGTTGGTTGGAAAATATTACTGATCATCAACAGATGATTCCAACAAGTGATAGTAATTTGTCCCTCGATTTCTCACTGGTTAACCAAGTGATCAATTCAGTTTCATCTATAATTGATCCCACTCTTCCTTCGAATAGTGAAGTGGTCGAGTTGATGTCATTTCCACCCAATCCCTCTCTTTCATCAGAGAGTTTTAAGACTAAAGTAGTCTCTTTGACCAAATCTTCATCGTTCTTCTCTTCCAGTAGAGAATGAACTGAAACTTGCTGAATTTTTTATGCTTCGTTCTGATTGTTCTTGACAAGAGTAAATTTTGTATGTTTCAACAGAACCCTCTCCGAGTAGTGAGGTTATTTCCTTTGATTGGAGTAACCTAACAGAGTCTCATCTTCATTCAAGTGCTCCTTTCCAGATAGTTGTGAATGTTACTACTAGACGGATACTTCGCACTATTGTTGACGAAGGGGTTTTTGTTAGTATTTTATCCTCAACTGCTTGGCAAGCTTTAGGTTCACCTCAACTTGTGCCAGCCACTGATCATATACTGAATTTTAATCGCAGTCCTACTGCACCTTTAGGGACCCTTCCTTATTTGCCTATTACATTAGGAGGGAAAACTGTCTGCATTGATGTTATGGTGGTCCAAGGTCCTTTAGATTTTAATTTGCTCCTTGGACGTGATTATGTTTATGCCATGAAAACCGTAGTGTCCACACTCTTTAGAGTTATGCATTTTCCCCATGATGGGAAGATTGTGACCATTGACCAACTTTCCTTTGTTACACCTGACCATCGCATCACTCCTAGTAATCAAACTACCCTGAATGTGGCGCATGTTCTTATGGCTCTTTCCCCTTCTAGTTAGATTCTTCCCATCATAGGTAAAATGGGGGGGCATGGCTCTAGTCTATGGAAATCATAATGGAGCTAAGTTGCTAGCTTCTTATGTAAGGGGGCAACCCACCAACCTCTAGACATCATGTTGTCTTAGAACTTGTTGCAAGCATAGTTCTCATTCTGTGTTAAGCTCGTTAAAAAATGAAACAGATTCATGTGAGCAAAGTTCCCATTCTATGTCAAACTCGTTAAAAAATAAAATAGATGCCTATGAGAAAAGTTCTCATTTTATGTCAAGCTCATTAAAAAATGAAATGGATCTCCTCAAGCATAGTTTACCTTTTGGTTTCAAGCTTGCATAAAAATGAAACCATTCCTGAGCATAGTTCATTTTCTATTTTAAGCTCGTTAAAAAATGAAGTAGGTTTCCTTAAGAATAGTTTACCTTTTGGTTTCAAGCTTGCATAAAAATGAAACCATGTTCCAAGCATAGTTACCTTCCATTTCAAGCTTGTGTAAAAATGAAACAGATCCCCTTCCCTTGAGTCGAGTCTTCACTTTAGTGTTAGAACTTGAACCTTTTTTTCACATGCCTGATTCTCGTTCTTCCTACCCCCCTGGTGAACATTTTCACATTAGTAACCAGGTTTTTTAGGTTGGGTATGGAAGAAGAATCGTGAGACGAAATGAAGCTTGGGGGGCATGTCGAGCCCCTAGCAACCATGCTAGGGGTACGCTTCGCTAGAAATCATGATGGGGGCAAGATTCCAACCTATGTATATCATGTTAATGGGATTTTTCAAGCATAGTTTACCCATTGGTTTCGATCTTGCGTAAAAATGAAACCAATATTCGAGCATTCTTTCAACTGATCTTCGAGCTTGTTAAAAACAGTAAGATGGTGTTGAGCTTACTTTTAATTTTTTGTGCTCTAGTTAAAACATGAAAAGTGGTTTGAGCTTATTTTATTACTTTTTCGTTTTCTGGATTCAAACATGAAAAATGATAATAGAGTCATCTTTAAGCTCTTTTCGAGCTCCTTAAATACGAAAAGATTTTCGAGTGATCTTATCTTCTTCACGCTCGTTAAAGAATTTGAAGAGTTGTTTCTCCGACGGTAGGTTATCTTTTTTTTGGTTTGGACGAACTATTTACGAAAAAGGAGCACTCCAGCCAATCATGACTGGAAGAGTTCTCTAAGGTATGATTTTATATTTTTTCGGGCCTCAGGGACTAAATCATACGAAAAAGGACCCTGTGGAGTCTTCTTCCATGGTTGTTCAGACTCTCTAAACATGAACGATAGTGATTTTTCTTTCATTGGACTCGTTAAATTAAACATTGAGAGACCCATTTTTGGGAACGAACCCCTCCTCTCTTAGGTTCGTAAAACATATGAGTTTGGACTTGTCTTCGGACGAGCTATACCGAGTGTTTTTTACCCTCTTTGAACTTGTAAAACCGAAAATAGGCACTCATCAAACATGATGGGGAAAATGGGAAGGGAATCATTTTACAAATAATGGCAGTAGTTTGTCATTACCTTTGAACATGGCACTTGTCTGCATATCATTTCAGTCAATTGGGTATTTAGTTGATCTCCATGACGATCCACTTTCATGAGTCATGCCACTCCTTTGAGTCTTTCAAAAGAATGCATTGTCCACTATCGCATTATGTGTTTGTCCCATTTAGTCATGCTGCCAATTCTTTTGCCGTGCCGCCTGATGTTCAAAGGGAAGTTGAAGAAGTTTTACCTCTACAGACAAAACAGTCTATGTGTCAGTACTTTTGAGTCAGTCCTATGGTTACTACATTCACATCATTCCAGAACTATGTTCTGAGTTTCGTGTCGTCGATGTCGGACTCATCATGGCCCTCCTTTGACAAGACTTTTCCCATCGACATTAGCTCATCTCCGGGAAATAGTATTAGAAACAAAAACTTAGTACCTTGAGATCTGTTTTCCTTAGTGACAGATTCTCTCGCTCTCGACATAGGTTCACATCATTGACCTTTGATAGATAGAATCGACTCAACTAGGTGTTCGACATCAGAACATCTATTCACACTCAGTAGATTGTACTAGGGTACCTTGGGAATCATTGACATCAATGGTGATCTCCCTAGCGCTTGTTAATGGTTCACATCATTGACTGGTAATCAAGTGGTTTCTACCATGTTCGACTTCAGATCATTGTAATCACATGGATAGAATCGTACTTTGCGGAAGACAAGACGAAGACCCTGGGTATTTGTTTAGCGCTCTTTGCTTTCCCCAGGTTGCGATGGAGTTTTGTATATCTAGCATGGATCCACATTTGTATGGTCATGGCTATGCTCAAATTTGCATCTGTATGACATATATCTACGTTGTATGTCTGGTAACAATGTCCAAGTTTGAGTCCTCTACCACATGGATCTACGTTGTATTCCAGTAGCCATGCTTGTTTATTCCTCTCATGGATCTTCCTTGTATTGGTCTGCAGCCATGAGTTGGTTACATTTGTCTATGAGTCAAAAATATTGATGTACTATAGATGCCTACTAGACGACATGCTCTGATCGAGCTCACATTTTCACCTCGAAGTGACAACTTGTTCTCTCAAAGCTCTCATTTATCGTATCCCTCTAAGTCTCATGCTTTGGGGGGGATTATGTTATACCCAAATCCTGTCACCACCATGTGATAAGACCTTTGACTTACATGTTTTAACGTAATCCTAGCTCTTAGAGTGGAAACCTACTCTGTTTGTCAATTCTACATGAAAAAACTGTTAAATTTGAGCATATAGATCTGTAGACAAAGACACAACTCACAAAGAAGATCTCACAATTTACTCAGCCATTGAAGAATGAAACAGTGCAAAAGGCTTACAGCTGTGAATGCTTTCATTAATCAAAAAAGTAATCCAGATAATAATTACAATAATGTAAAATGGATTTAATAGCCACAAGCAATTCGAATCCACATGAGGAAGTTCAAATTGATGACTCTACTTGACTGTAAGTAACCAAGACTTGTCTAAATCACAATTGGAGTTCTAAAACACAACCAACTGTTACATTTAGTATTAAATAATGGTTAACTGACTGTGGTAGGTGAGAAAAGCGCCCCACATGTGTGCAATTAATTAAACCATTATTTAACTGAATGTAACTGACTCCTAACTTGGCTTGACTAGTCATCAACTGAAGTAAAGGACCCAGTAGTTAACTGTCCTTGTCTAAATCATAACCGGAGTTCTAAAACACAATCAACTGTTACATTTAGTATTAAATAATGGTTAACTGACTGTGGTAGGTGAGAAAAACGCCCCACATGTGTGCAATTAATTAAACCATTATTTAACTGAATGTAGATTGCTAGAACTGAATGTAACTGACTCCTAACTTGGCTTGACTAGTCATTAACAGAAGTGAACTGACCTTGGTTGGTTTCGGCACTCCCAGTTGCTTCCTAAATTGTAGGGATTGATCTAGGAGACTCCTAAACTTATGCAATCAAGTGCAATAAGTGGCAGTGAGCCTCAATTAGTGTTCCCCACACTTTGGTAACTGAAACATGTGCCCCAATTAGGTCAAGTTTAACCAATGGTACTAATGACTATAAATAGACGGATGGACTCCCGATTTAGACATGACTCCCGATTTAGACATATGACCAAATTTGGACAAGGGAGGATTAATAATCCTAAGCACCGTGCTTTACCTGTGGCCCATGAGTGGTACCTTGCTCGCACCACCTGTATCCTGTTTTCCATAAGCGGTGCCACCGCCTATGGTTTTTGGTCCATAAGCATTTCTCATCTAAACCGCTCTGTCACAAGAGAAGAAAAGTGGTACCCTGGGTAAAATGGGAAAAAGAGAAATTTCTCGAGGCTTCTAGATCATGAGCCTCATGTCCTCCCTTATCTCTATCATTGTGGGTCAATTGAGCTCGAGATCCCCCATCATATGATCTTAGAGCCACCTCACCCACTAATCTCTCAACTATCCATCATCCATTGAGCCTTATAAATACAAGATCATGTCCATAGTTGAGGGGGAGAACTATAGAGGTATTGTTATGCTGTTGGATTGACCACTTAGCCCAAGCTATTGGAGAGCATAGAGAGCAAAGTTGGAGCTTATGGGGATGAATTTTTTGTCTCGTGGAGATGCTTGTCGACACTAAGGAATTGGTAGTAAGCTTCTCCATACATCTTTAATACAAAGCTGATTTCCATCCCACATTACTGTTGTTTTGATTTCACATGTACATGTTGTTGGATTCCTTGGTCACTAACATGGATAAGTATATGATTTTCTGGTAGCTTTGATGTGTTTGCATGTTTGATCTGTTTGTAGGTACACAGGTTCACTATCGAAGCAGCATTCCAGGTGTCTACGACATCTAGGGAAGGTCTTCATCATTTATCATTCACTCATTTGTTCTTGATCTGATCCATTCAGACCAGAGGAATAGCTTCTATCCGCAGAAGGTGAAATATTCCTGGTTACACCAAGATTCTATTTAGTTCAAGATCATTTCCAGAAATTGAAAGTATGGAAAACACCGATTTAGCATTGCATTAAAATCCATTCTTCCTTCAATGATAAGCGGTGATAAGAAGGAAGAGAACCACCTACTTATCGCAACATCAAGCAGGTAAGGTAGCAGCATTCCTTTCTTTCTTTTACAAAACTGATCGAAAGTAAAATAGGTAGAAACACCGATGGTCATCACTATTCAGTAGCGTAAAGAGTGAGAACTATAAGGGATCGTAATTAGAAGGGAACCATTGCATTATTTATCATGCTTATTTATCAATGAATATAATTAACAATGATATTCATTGCATAGGTAATTAGTTGCATTATTTATCACGCTTGTTTATCAATGAATATAATTAACAATGATATTCATTGCATTGGTAATTAGTTGCATTATTTATCACGCTTTTGTAAAATAATGAATGAAAGGATATATCCAACGATTTAAACAAATATGTTATTAGTTATGCAACTATTTAGTAAGGAATAACTAGTATTTAGTAGAACAAATGTTAACATAATATTGCATAAATATGTTATCCTAGTAATCCTAATGTTAATTAATATGCAACAAATATCATTCATTTATAATTAATATATTAAATATCATATTAATATGTTAATTAATCTCATTGCATTAATAATAGGAATAACTAGGATAAGTAGTATTACATTTCAACTAATATGCAACAAATGTCAACATTTAGGATAGGATAGAATTTCATAATAATAATGATATTTAGTTATGGTTGACATTTGTAAGATTCTTTATTTGTATTTTTTTTAATGGTAAAACAATTTAAAAATAATAACAAAACAAATATATATACATATTTAAAATTTTGGGTTGTTATTCAATTAAAAAAAACCATAAAAATAAAATATAAAAATTGTAAAAAAAGTTTGCAAGTAAACTTGGAATAAGAAGGCTACTATATCAAATTAGATTTAGAATAGTTGAGTCTTATTCTTTGAAATAGAAGGCTTAGCTGCGGTCGCAACCAATCCTTCTTCTTAACTTTTATTTTCGCACAGTGGGACCTGGCACATCTTCCGTTTGGGGGGGGGGTAGTTGTTTGTTCCAAACTGTCAAACCCGTCAATTGTTTGCACACTCTTCTCTAATCTAGATCATTAAGATAGTCTCCTTTTAGAGGGGTTGACAACTGAAAGGGTCGACCCTCTCTCCCTATTGCGCAATCATTATATAAAGACGCATTACGATGTAAACATTCTGATTTTTCTTTTATTACAAAACAATTGGAAACGTTAAAAAAACACATTCACATGATAAAATTTAAATAAACATATATAAATTTGTTTTTGTGATAATTAAATCAAATGTTATATATATATATATATATATATATATATA